>CM068313.1:15585511-15653011 GCA_034766995.1 Acanthacorydalis orientalis | reverse complement strand
AGAATACTTTTTTTAAAAAAAGTCAATTAAATCTTTCAAAATATTTTTATAATTCAAATTGGATGGGTAAAAATTATTAACAATGTTTCTTTTTAAAATCGGATAATATAGATAGAATGAAAAATTGTATATTTTTAATCTGCTTGAATACTATGTAATGTCTTATAATCTAAATTGATTATAATTTACATTAATAAACATGATGTGAAATGTGTAGATGTTGATAACATATACGTATAAATTGTACATATGTACAAATTAGATAAAATTGGCTTGTAATATTAATGCAGAATTAAATATTAAATCGTCACTAATTAATATATATATATATTGCTTAATAATTATCTTTTTGTTAATTGAATCAAGATAAAAAACTGATAACAATTATATAAACAAAGATTATTGTATACAAAAGTAATGAATTATTACAAGTACTTCCCATTGAACTTACTCTATATTTTTTTAAAATAATTAACAAAAACTCATGTAAAATACGTAACTAAAATGGCGTAGAAAATAAATACATCTGATGAATGTAAAGAAGTGAATTACTAATAAACAACAACTTAATGTGTTTTTCATGAAATATTATGATACAAGTATTTCTGAATTATGTTACAAATATGAACTTGTCCAACTAAGGTGAAGTTGGAATCTAATTAAATAAAAATTGTTTGCTCTCTTGCCATAACAATATGAGGTAGCTTGCATTACATTTCAATTAATTATTGAAGAGACAATATACGTCAAACTATACCCAATCTAGTTCTACGACACTGTACATAATTTGTAAGCATATATTGTTCATCTTGTTTAACATCAAACATTACATTTCGAAAGTGTTTCTATATTTCTCTATCTTAACAGTTTATTGAATTGGATAGAGATTGTTTGTATTGTTTATAATACTTTACTTATTTGTAACGCTTTTTTATTCATAATTAATTTCTCTTTTTTTTACTTTTAATTTAATACATTTTTTGCTTTTCAGTTAAAATGACCATTATGTATAAAAATTAACGAGTGATGAATTTGTAATGCTAAAAAAAATAATTTTAATTCTTGACATTTATTTATGATTTATAAACATATATATATATAGTAACAAGTTGAAAATAATTATCAGGATTAAATTATAAAAAATAGACTAAAAAATCACTTTTAGTTAACAAAATTCATGATTCTTGTACTGAAACTACTACTTATAAAAAATTATATTTTATTATAAAAATTGTTATATTTGTAGACTTTCTTTTAAAAAATGTTAAGTCCTTTTTATATTTCATTATATACAGTATTTTTCAATTTACACATTTTTTTTTTCAAAAAAAGATTACAATACCAAGAAAAATATTTTAATAACGTTTTATTAAGGAAATGGGTTGAAAATAATTTAATTAAATTTTACTAACGATTTTTTTCTATCTTCAATTAATAAAATAGAAAGAAGTATAAAATTATCACTAAATAACATGTAATTTATACAAATATATAAATTTTCACACAAAACTACTCAATTCAAAAGCAATAAAATCAAGAATAAATAAAACTGTTAGGAAATAAAATTCTATTTTAATCATGTCATCAAGAATAAAAAAATTAATGATTTTTTTATCTATTTCTCCAATCAAATATATAACTGGTAATTCCTGTTTTCAGAATGTTATTTTTGATAAAAAAAAACATTTTATTTCAACTGATATAAATATGACTCTTTAATGGCACAGAAGTGAATCGATAAAGTATCAGGTGTGTTTTAAAAAGCGCGATATAATAAGTAATTATTTCTTTTCGTTACATTGATGGATTTACAACTATGTACAAATATGTTTATTCTCAGTAGGATATAAATTTTGATTTGATCTATGAGATATGTTTTAATGTAAAAATGTTATAGTTTAAAGTATAGCTGAGAAAATATTCCTACTTACAAAATAAACACAAATAGTCGTAGGGTGAGAAAATATATTTTTGTTTTTATGAAGAAGAATCAACTTCGAATATGCAGAAATAAAAATAAAAATTTTTAGATAAAAAATTATGCACACACACATATACATATTTATATTTATATATATATATATATATATACACACCTAGTTTATTTATTAGTATTTGACTTTACCATCATACCTTAATCGTTTACTATAATAAAGACTCTAATACTCTAAGTTCTGTATCTTTTTGAGATGATTAGGGATCATTCATGTATTTTTCAATTAATATTTGAGTTATTTCGATAGATTTTTAAGAAAATAATACTTCTAGTAAACGTTATGTTATTGTATATTCATTTATGTCCAGTTAAATATTTTAAGATAAATTATTTTATTAGAATACTAAAATAATTTTTTGCAAGCATTTATCAATTTACTATTTCAACATACGAATTACTTTCGACTAATGTTACAGGCTTATATGTGAATGTAATAATGTGTGTGCTTTAAATATTTAAACGTATTTATTTAAGTTTTTATTTACACAAATATTAAAATGAATCAAATTTAAATTTATTACAAATTTGTTTATTTATGAATTAAATACAAGATATCCTTAAATGATATCTCAAGTGTCATTTAATAAAGTACTTGATTATTTTAAATATTAATGTTTATATTAAGTACTGATATTATCTTTTATATATTTCAATGAATATATTTATCAATAAGTTACATTTTATATGAAATGAAATTCAAAAAATTATTCGAGAAAATATAATTTATATAAATTTCACTTCTAAATTAAATTTTAATTTTAATAACGTAATATACATATTTACATATATATATATACATATATATATATATATATATATATATATATATACATATATATATATATATATATATATATATATATATGTATATTTTAAGATTTATAAAATAATAACAACGTATTGTAATTGAAAATAAATTATAATTTACAATTCTAAATTAAATGCTATTAAATTCAATTTCCAAATTAATTATATAATTTATTGTTTTTATAACCAATTTTAATAATATGTTAATTTTATTGAATTAATAAATATATAAGTACTTAAAATATAATTTAAACACACACACTCACACTCACACACACACACACATATATATATGTATGTATATGTGTGTGTGTGTACGTACTATACCTGAAAATGTTTGTCTTCACAATTATCTTTGTCAGTGTAGTAAAATTCACTTTCACAAATAAATTACTTCTTCATATATTACAAAAATGATTCGTATCAAAATTTTCTACAATTATTTATTATTCGGTTTAATTTGGCTTATATGCATTTTGATAACAATATCAGTATCATCAAATGAAGAGGCACTGAAAATACTATTTATCAAATCATATTTATATATCTACTTCCTTACCTTTAATTATCTTTACTTAACGTTTGTGATAGTGATTATATTTCATTCTACACTTCCAATTCTTTATGATAAAAATAAAATACTATCTATTTAAATGACTTCTCGATCAACATAACTAAACAGATACCGTCAGATATATTTTTCTGTTCTAATAAAGGACAAGGATTTTCTTTTATAAAATTATAATTGTTATAACAAATCTTTCAATAAATATTTCAAACTATACTTAATTAAATTTATTCATTTTTTTAACTTTATAAATAAAACTAAATTTTATTGAACGAAAATAGTATTTTTTAAAAGTAAAAATCTGATAATATAAATTTTATACATTTTTGTGACGAAATATATATTTTTATGATAAGACTTTATAAAATATTAAAATAATTTATAAATTACAATAAATAAATATATTACATAAATATTATGATGTATAAATTTATAGAATTTAATTAAAATTTCAAGATAAATAATTGTTTTGTGTTAATTGATTTATAAATTATTTTAGTTATAAGCTTTAAATGTTTGGAGAACAAAATGTATTGTTTGATGTCAAATTCATATATTTAAAACTCAAACTGGAAATTCGAACTGAATGTTGTTTTAAGAGATGAAAATAAAATAATCCCTCAAGTCGAAAAAAATAGATATAAGACATATGTGTTTAAAATAATATAATAAATGTTTATTTTTTACTGTTGGAAGTAGCTCACTTGAAGAATAAAATAAAATATAAACACTATCAAGCAAATCAGCAGATGAAAATCTTAAATATCACATAGTCATAAACAAAAAGAGAAGTTTACAAGTTCAGGTTTGATATTATCAGACGTCTTTAAAGCTCAAAAAAAATAAATATGAGTCCGCTCAAAGCAACGCATCCATGTTTTTACATTGGCTGAAAAAATATTGTTCCATATTCTAAACTGTATTATTTCAGTTGGAATTAATTAATGTGAGAATATTCATTGTTTTGGACAGTTGATTATAACTTTTTGATTTAAAGTATAACTTATATATATATATATATATATATATATATATATATGTGTGTGTGTGTGTGTGTGTGTGTTTGTATGTATATATATATATACACAATGGATTGTTTGCTGGAAATGTGTCATTAACATAATTTTTAATAAGCATAAAGCTTAGATCATTTATATTTAAATGATCAATTCAATGTAAGTATGTATCGGTCTTATAATATATGATTTTTTATATAATATATGTATTTTTTATAATTTAAAAATGTTTTCAAATATTTTCATTGAAATAATATATTTGAATAAAAAAGTTTGTTCATCCATAGTGGCCTCTTTTGAAGGAAATCATATTACGGAAGTAAATAATGCGTATACATGCAAAGTGTATAATTGTGATTGATTGTTTATTGAAACGTTATTTATAATTAACACATGAGTGTAATTGTTTTATTCATTCGAGTAAACCTTTGAATTTCTATTCATGAGTATCTGTTTTATTTAATATATATACATATATATATATATATATATATATATATATATATGATATTTTTCGTAATACAGTGCCAATAAATTTAGAACAAAACTGTTTTACTATTTTGTGAAAATGAAATATTCGTTTTATCGTATTATCTATCTTATCAAATAAATACATGATAAGTGAATTTGTTTTCAAATCATAAAACAGATTTCCAAACATTAATAAAGAGCATAACATTCAATTATTTAGTTCAAAATGCGAAATATCTGACAACAAAGGAATTAAATGATAATAATTCATGAGATAATCAGTGATGAACTTAACTGTGCTCTAAATTATTACAGATAGGAATATTTGTTTAGGAAATGAAATGTATGGTGATTATTTGTTTTTGATTTAAGCTTAACTAACTTTATATAAAATATGATATTTGATTACATAAAATGTGATATTTTTCGGAAAGTTTGGAATTAAAAAAAATGATCAAGAAGGAAGTAATGATGATAAATTACTGCTTTTGAATTACGTGCTCTCCATCCAAAATTTGTTTTGTAATAGATATAAATTCGTTTTAGTTTTATGTGTTGAAATATTTCTTATGTATATAAATAAAGTAGTATCACAAAATTAATAAAGCTTTAATAAAGCTTAACAGCTTTTATCATTCAGTATATATTATAATTAAATTGTATTTTCTAACACCTTTGTAGTTTTTATTATTTTATTTTTGTCTCCAAAAATGAATTTATATATATATATATGTATATATATACATATATATATATATATATATATATATATATATATATATATATATATATATATATATATTTATATCTATTGAAGTTAAATATTCGTAAAGTAATTACTGAAACAATCTCAAGCAATATTGTAAAATAACAATTTAAATTCATTATAATCCTCCATCATTAGATTCGACATCGTCCTATATAAAACGACATATACATAAGTTATTAAACAGAGCAAAACTGCCGAAGTTTGCTTGTTGAATATTGTGAATATTTCATACAACTTGATACACGAATATCACGTACGAAGTAGAAAAGATTAAAAATGAACAAGTAATGTTTCTTATGCATGAATGATTGTTAATGAATGACATTTTGTCAGTATTCATACTTACTCATTAGAAATGATTTTTTTATATCTGTACTAAGAAAATTTATTTTTTCAATAATAATTCTAATTCTGTATCGTTTTTGATTTATGTATAAAATATCGAGTTTTAAGAAAATTAATCTTGTTTTTACAGTTAATTTTTAAATCTACTGTTAATAATGTGTGTTTAATATTATTTAGCTGCATATTTTTATTATATATATATGTATATGCATATGTATGTTATTATTTTTTACTTTCTTGTTTTTTACATCAGAAAACAATATAATTAAATATTGGGAAAATGATATTTTAGTAAAAACTGAATAATGAAATAAAATCCAAAGTTTATGAATGTATGACCATTCATAAATAATTTGAAAATGTAGGTAATTTGTAGAATTTCTTTTTATTATTTGCATATATATATACACACACATATATTTATATATATATATATATATATATATATATATATTAATATGTAATACTATTTTTAAATATATATTTATTAACGTTTAACAAAATCATTAATAAACTTGACATTGAATTTTACTTAAAGAAAGATGAAAATCGAGAGTAAATTTAAGAGTTTCTTATGGTTTATTTTGCATATAGTTATAAAACTCTATTTTTCTAATATATTTCAATTTTAAATAAATATACTTTTTCAAATTAACAGAAGACTACATCTTAAGTAAAATTATAATATCATATAAGATAAAAGATCTCATATAAACAAGAAAATATATATAAATTCCCATATAAACAAAAAATCTTCCCTCTTGCCAATACAATATCTTGTATTTTTTTAAAAATGTGAATTGTAAAAATTATTTGAATTTGAACTAATACTCGTGTATTTTTCGTTCATTTCTATAAACAAATATTTGAAAAATAAAACACGGGAACGATTTTCTCTTCACTAACTACAATGTATTAGAATTTTTTCCTCTAACTATTCGTAGGATTCCTTTCTAAAATATTTGTATGTATTAACATTTATTGTTCCATAATAGTGGAATGTTAGATGAAATTTATGGCCCAAATGTGTCATTACATTATAATAAAAATAAGTTTTAAGGATGTTTAAAACTATAAAATTCTATTAAGTGTTTATTTAAAGTAATGTACGAAGTTACTTCTTACACTCTATTACTATTATTATTTTTTTAAATATCGTTTTTTACGTATTATATTTTTTGTAATTTATATACAAAGGTATTTTGAATATTTTATTTAAATCATAATGGAATCGCGAAAATAATAGTACTTATAATAGTAACTTTTATTGTACATTTTTCTTCGTTTAACTTCTCAACCGTTAGTCGTATAGGTTTTCAATAGAAAAAGTATCATTGCAGAATCGATTTTTTAAAAAAAGTTCTTGATGAAGTTCATTTATTTTCTGATCAATTCTGTTGGTTTATTTTGTTTTGAATGATTGAAAAATACTATAAATTTTTTAAATAAATTATGATTTTATATGATAAAACTCTAACTGAAATACATATATTTTATAAACACTGATATATTAATTTTCATCAATCAAAGAGTTTAAAAAAAATAGATATAATGTCAAATATTCCTCATAGGTACATAAGATGATTATCGGTACATATTGATGCAAACTATGGAATTCTCAGTACAAATGGTTATTAAAATCAATTCGGATTTAAAATATCATTTAGTAAACATGTTAATTTAAATCTTTTATTTCTTAAATTTATATATATATATATATATATATATATGTGTGTGTGTGTGTATATGTAGGTGTATATACGTTATATATATATATATATATATATATATGTCTATAAAAAAAACTATACCTATTCATAAACTTCAGTTCATAATTTCCTGCGATTACCTGATGTTGACAAAGACAATTTATTGATTGTATATAAAACTTGTACCTAGCTTGTAAACGCAATTTTCATGACAAAATCCGCTGATATTGCGAAGTAACAACATAAACAATCTCAGGAACCAATCATGACAAGATATATTGATATTTTTTATTATAGCATTAAAAATCTAAGAATATAACGATTAAGAAAAAAATGCGTACTGCAGCTCACTAAACTTATTTTCTTTTATGAATGGTTATATTTTGAGTTGTCTATGTCCGTTTTTTATTACAAAAATAAATAACGTATCATTTTTATACATAAATATAATATTATCCATAATTATATTCTTATATTCTTAGTTAATATGTACGTTTTTTTAAAATAAAAGATAATATATTAAAGGCAAACTATTGGAATGTTGAATTTAAAGAGTGGTATTTCAAAAAGAACTATTATTTTGTTTGAAATAAAATTGAAATCAGAAGCTTAAAAGTTTCTGTACATATATGTATATATATATATATATATATATATATACACATTTATATACATTTATATATATATATATATATATATATATATATATATATATATATATATATATAAAGTTCTTAATATTATCTGTTCTCTTATACAGTTGCGGGTGCGACAGTTTTAAAATTCAAGCCTCGAGTGATAAAAATCTAAATTGTTCGTGAATTTTAATGACTAATTTACATCTGTGGTAGAATTGTTACCGATTTACATGTTACAATTACTATTATTTAACATATATTTATAATTTTCTCTAGAATTGAAAATATAATGTTTTAAATAAAATCTTCTTTCATGTAAACGGCAGCTAGCTATCAATTTTTATATAAAATACGCTGGTTTATGTGCACTTTATTCAATAATAATAATAATATACACAAGTGTATTTACATATGAATCAAGAGTTGGGTTGGTTAATGAACGAAGATTAGCATTTTAATAGTGTTGTCTTGGTTTCTGCAGCGGCATAAATTTATCACACGTTAGTCATATGAAACATGTTTCCGCATTTTAAATACCTAGTGTTTTACTCATCTCGTCTCTAATTCTATACACTAAAACACGATATGGGTCAACCGTATCCTTTATATATAACAAATTGATTGTTTCATTGTTTTTGATTGAATCAAATACTGGTCTACGCATCTTATGACGTGTACAGATCATTAATATCGCTGTGCCATGATGTCGTTTTTTTCATACAAGGTTTTGTAAATCATTAACGAACTGTCGAGATTTTTGGGAACGCAAATATTGGATAGGGTTCATAATACATTTGCATGATGTAAACGTTTTTTTTTGTTGCTCTTAGAAAGAATAACAGTCGTACGGGTATGAATGAAACAAGAATGATTTTTGGAAAAGTGTAGGATATTACATATTTGTAAAGGTTAGATCAAAGATAAAGATACTTACAAAAAGTAGTAATAAAACAATCTACTCATGTTTATATATAAAGAATTGAAGGAAATTTTTTTAAAAATTAAAAATATAAATGATTGCGTTCAACTTTATATATATATATATATATAATTCTGCATAATTTAATCTGACAACAGATTTTGTAAATGAAATAAATATTTATATGAAAGTGTAAGAAACGTAACATTAACTAAGTAGAATTTGATTTATTTCAAAATTGAAAGTCTGGAAAAAAACTAGAGTTTTATTTTTTTTGACAGACATTTAATGATCACTAAATAAAGAAAAAAACATCTTTAATACGGTTATAAAATGACAATAAAATTATAAATTTTTATGTGTAAATAATTACTTAAAAATTATTTTTCAGACTTTCTGAATTAAAAAAAGATACATAACATAAAAAAGTGATTCTCGTTACAAATTCAAAGAAGAATTGACAAAAATAAATTTAGTTTTTAGGTTGATAAAATTTTATTTACCTTAGTTTCAAAAAGCATATGACAATTGTGGTTTCATGAATTTGACTGTTTGTTAATGTAAAAAAAATACGCACAATAGAGTTTATATATTTTTAACGAGCTTAAGTAGATTTTAAAACCACACAACATCCATTCAAAATAGAAAATAAATAATAGCCGAGTCCAAATGCTAACCACAATCCTATGTTTTCAATTATTCTCAATGGTCAAACAGACATTGACATTTCGACATTTGTCATCACATTCAGGATATCAATCAAATGATGTGTAAACCATGATCAATGTGACTATTCATCATTCACACTTAACAAATGAAAGTATGTAAATACTTTTAAATCTATTAGTTACATAGATTTTTAGTATATATATATATATATATACACAAAATTTCCATATAACTATCCGTAAATTTCATTATAGATTCAGGAATGTAAATAAACAAAAAAGTTTGTAGAGATATTGGATTTCTCAAACTTCATTATAGAGGTACAGGATGTTTTTCGTTTCTTTTAGAATTTAAATTATTTTCATACTTAATTTAAAAATACTTGTTATTTTACTTAAAAACAAGCCGATTCAAGTGTACAGTAAATATGTGAATTCTCTCCTTTTTCCAAACACAATAAATTGTATGATATAACATTGAAGAGCAAAAAATAGAAATTGTTTACTTATTCCTGAATCTGCATACAAATTTATCCAATATCTTTCTACGATAATTTATATAGTTTACTTTCTTTGATTCAGGTAGGTTATATTAGAATTAGGACCGATTACAGAGATTTCTTTAGAAAGAATGCTTTCTAATAGGTTCTAATAAGAAGAACAAGAAGAATAATTTCTAATAGGTGTTATTCAGGATAGATATCTTGAATAACACGTATTAGAAATTTTTCCTTTTTGTTTTTACCACACGCAAGCATAAAAGGAATTAAAGAACATGTAATTCGTGTCAAGATTTGATGTTTTTAATGACATGTTTACTTACAATATTTTTACAAATGTTGACCTTAATTTTACAATTTTGATCATTTTTTTTCAATGAAAAATATAATAGTAAGTCTGATAAACTAGTGGGCTAAATTGTAACGCAAATATATATATATATATATATATATATATATATATATATATATATATATATATTTATACTTTTATCATCAATTTTATCAGTTAAATAACTATAAAAATGTTGTAAAAATTAACTTATTATTAAAATTGAATGAACATATATTAAAACTGATTCACACACACACATATATATATATATATATATATATATATATATATATATATGTATTTCTATAAATAGAAAGATAGACAGACAGATAAATGTAGATATATATATTCATTAATATATAATTTTATCATTGATTTTATAGTTAAATTACTATAATAAGTTTGTAAAAATTAACTTAAGATTAAAATTGAATGAACAGAAACACACAGATATATATATATATATATATATATTTATATTTATATATATATATATATATATATATATATATATATATAGATAGATAGATAGATAGAGATACATAATCATTCATTTATAATTTTATTATTGTTTTTATCAGTTAAATAACTATAAAAAGGTTGTAAAAAATAACTTTATATGAAAATTGAATGAGCAAATATACACAAATATATATATATATATATATATATATATATATATATATATATATATATATATATATATATGTGTGTTTGTATGTGTGTGCTTGTTCATGAAAAATCCAAAAGTAAACTAAATTTATATATGGAAATGCTGAAGACAGCGTCGTATATGAATAAATGTTTTTGTCAGTCTTGACTGGAACAAATCCCACCCTTGACATTTATACACTGAAACAAAATCATGATATACTCTTACTGAATTTTCGTTTATGCATATGTGAACCGATATTCATAAAGCTGGTAAAAAACTTCTACAAAATCGGAAAATTGATGACTGGAATTAATAATATAATTAAGAAAAACTGCGTTACATGAAACAATGTATACGATATGTATCATCATAAAACAATACCGTTTTAACACCTATGTAGCCTACTTACAGCGTACGAAAAAAAATCATTAATCAAGAGAAATATGGAACGAATTTGTTTACACATTTAAAAAAAAATATGCAAACAAGTTGTGCGAATTTTTTTTGTAGCTTTTACTCGATTGTGTTTTTATTTATTACTTTTGTTCAAATGAAGTAACAAAATAACATTTCGATCCGACACCTACATACAATCACACATAAACCTGTATATATATAAACATATATATATATATATATATATATATATATATATTAGTTTATTTCAAACTATTATAAAAATATAACTTATTCGAATATTTAAACAACGTGAAAATTATGAATATAATTTTTATAAAGTTTAAAATATTCAATTCTTGTTTAAGACGTACGTTCAATTTAAATATTAGTTTTCAAAATATATTTTGTTTATTTTTATTTATTATTTAATTTCTAAATAAAATGTATTGAAAATAATCGACACAAATAAATTTTATGACTCAAAAGAAATATATTTATACCTGGACGAAATATTTAAGTTAATCATTCGAATACTTATAGAAATAATTAATTTTGTTTTTTAAAAACAAAATATTATTAATTAAATTGATTCTCTACTTAAAATAAAACTGTATACAAGTGACGATTTTTTTATTGAAACACGTTCTTTAATTAAAAAAAAATAATTTAGAAATAGCAAGCTAAGTATTGTCTAAAAATGTGTAATAAATGTATTTATTTTGTTATTAAAATACTTGAAAAAGTAATTAAATATGTAAAATGTAATTAAAATCTAGATTTCTGTACGTTTTGAGTTATTTTTAAATATAAATGGAAATTTGTAATTACAAATGAAAATAAAGTTTTTAAACCAAAACTGATTCATTTTTTGTAAATAACATTTTGATAAGATATCTAGCAAGTATTATTGTCGGCATGTCCTCCCCGAATAAAATGGCGTCTGAATTTTCAAATAAAGGAACCAGTGTTATGCCTTGCAGCGATTGTAGCGCTACTACATTTTGTTTGCGTAATTAACCAAGTCGCTGTAACTAAACAGATTGAGCTTGTGTTGAGTTTCAGTTATGCTATTAAATACCAACAAGATGGCTGTTATAACGTCTTAATTACCCATTTTAAATGGTAACTCGATGCTAGTCGAGGTTCTTATGTTATAAAGTGACAATACATAACTTGCAAACATACCACCGCGATGTGCTTATAATTAGAAGAAAAAATATATAATATTTAATTATGATTTTGTGTTCGTAAAAATAAAATATGTGTATATTTTCTATTTTTAATTCTATATTTAATAACTATAAGTTCTTGAAGTTATTACAGAAATAAATTAGTCAGTTAGATTATTATAGAGAAAAATCGATACCGAAAATCCAAATTATTCAATTTATTTACCATTTATAAAAAAAATATGGTTTTTTGAACTGGAAAATAATACTAAACACTTATAATTTTCAGAGCTTTTATAATTGTAAAAGTCAAAAAATCGAGATATTATATATATATATATATATATATATATATATATATATATATATATATATATATATATATATATAATAGTATTTAGCCACAAAAAACTGAAAGGTATAAAAAATAATCTACTGCTATGTTTATATAAACATACTTACACACACACACATACATATATATATATATATATATATATATATATATATATAAACGATTACGTTATATATATATATATATATATTTATATATATATATATATATATATGTATGTATCTATATGTATATATATATCTGATAATAATTATATAGACATAACGAGAAAAATATGTTTAGTGTTTCATTCGGTTGCATATACAGGTTTATAAATAAGAAGTGGGCGAGCGCATCGAGCCCTGGTTTTGATGAGCTAAGCGAGCAGAGGACGAAGCCTTTTAATATATATATATATATATATATAACGTATAATTAAAATTTTTGAGACAAAAAAGTTACTAGAAAAATTTTTAATTACTTTTTTTAAATCAGGACCGTGATTTTTTCGTTTTTAAAATATCAAACATATGTGTTATATATTTATGCTAAATATGCCATACATAATAAATACTTAGTTACGGAGAACATGCATCATTATTTCGCTTTATCGTTAGGATATTACATTCATTATTCATAGAAATTTTCAAATTCAAAAAATGAAACACGTATACATTGCATTTTATTTTCTACGTTGTAAGTAAAAATAATTTCAAATATGAATTTTTTAATAAACACGTTATTTAATAATTGTAAAATATTTATTTAGTTGTTCTACACTTAAGATAATTATTTTAAAAATTTATTTTGAAAATCTATAACTTATTGATAAAATGTAGATTTAATAATTTTTAAAACTTTCTATTTAAATTTAAAAACTTATCTTAAAACTTTATTCAAAAATATACCATAAAACGAAATACATAGTTAAATGAAATATTCAATGTCTCAGTTCTAATAATACAGCATTTACAATTTTATTTTTAAATAAGAATACAGTCAAAAAGAAAAAAAAATGTCAAATAAAACACAAACGTCATTCTTCTGTCAGTTATATTAAAAAAAAAGCTGTGTTTAAATTGAGTAACTTTTTGTAATACACAATATATATGTGTATATCAATCAACACATACATTTATATATATATATATATATATATGAATTGTAAAAACATATACTATACATGTAAAGGAAAAGAATTAAAGCATTATAGTGTGGCAGCAAAACGATTTATTTTTTTAATTATTTTGGTCTTTAAAAATAGTTGTTATAAATATACTCTATAAAACACAGCCATATGTCTGTATATATATATATATATATATATATGTGTATGTGTGTGTCTCAAATATGCATGGTTTAATTACTTTATTACTGAAAACACAATTTCATGTTATCAATATTGAATTATGAACTACTGTTTTATGTATCTGAAGACAGAATTGAATTTTTTCAAATCAAAAATGTTTTCAATCTCAAACACAGTTCGGCATTTCATCAAACGACGATTTTTAATGTATACATTTATACCCGTAATCTATTGTATTCAGAAACATGGATATGAAATATAATTTATTTGATCTTACAGATGATAAAACGGAATGAAATTGTTATATAAGTCAATAAAGTTAATATTGTATTTTGTATACATTTCTGTAATGAACACTAATTCGTAGTGCTTTAAAAGTTTTATATTTAACTACCGTGACAACAGTTCTAAAGTTAATGAGTTATCTTAAGTTTGAAAATAACTCTTGTATACGAAATGTTATGTTATATATATATATATATATATATACATATACAACTTTTAATGAATAAGTTTTTTATCAATATAAATAATTTTTGCAAGACAAATATTTTCTATACTTCTAATCAATAACTGCTACATTTATTATCTAACCGTAAGAAATATTACTGATGTTGACTTACTTGTAAAGAACGGAATAAAAAGAGAAATACACAGCACTATATTAATAAATCGAGTTATATTTAAGTTAACAAGGCAAAAAGAACTTAGAGCATTTTTATTGGTTAGATTTTGTCACTTGTTATTTCGTAGCAGGTATGTCGGAATAATTCTTGTGTACAAAAAAAAAACTAAACATTTAAATTGATTTTAAAACTTAATCAACGATTTTTAATTGAACCTAGAGTAGCATGTATTATTTGATGATATTTAATTTCGAAAATTAACTAATTTATTTTTATTTATTACTATATTTATTTTAATATTTATTTTGTATACATGTTCATTACAGTTCGCAAAGTATATTTGTACATTAAGTCGTATTATTTCGAATTTGAAATGCTGTTTAATGAAATATAAAATGGTTTATAAGTCCAGATTAAACTTTATAACTCCACCGTCAGTAATAGGAAAATAAAAACCAATAATCTACTTAAGGCAAAGAGTAACAAACAAAACTAATACAAATATATTAGTGTTAAGTCTAATCTATGTGAATAATATTTCCATAAATTTGTATAGTAAACTAACAGCCTTTAAATTGTAGTATTTTGAAGAGCATCTGGAAATAATTATATTAAATATATATTTTATTAATTTTAATTGACATGTCATTTTTATTTTTTTGTTTTTTACCCTATAAAATTAATGATAAATGTTTAGTTTGTTTTATATTCAATAAATTATTCAATTGCAAAAACTATTATATTCTAAATACCATGCAATTCTGCCCACAAAAAAATAGTTTTCATGTTTCGGATCTTTATTCATTAACAATAATCGCTTTATCAGCCTGATTCTCAAAAAAATAAGGACCAATGACTCCATCAGACCAAAGTGCGCACCAAAAAGTCACTCTTTCTGTTTGCAGTGGCTTCTCAATGATCATTCGAGATTTTCTTCACCCCAGATTCGGCAGTTTTGCTTGTTAATGTCGACAGAGAGTTCGAAATGAGCCTCATCGCTAATGACGACTTTTTTTTAGAAAAACCGTGTTGCTTTTCCAGTATTCAATTAAAAAATCTCCGTCGCAGTGAATAGTCTGCTGGCTTCAGTTCTTGTGTTAATTGAACCTTATAAGCCTTCAACAATAAATCCTTATGCAAAATACGCCATTTGGATATCTGTGAAAGTATTTTATAAATGTATTTTTATGGAACGACCACTTTTATAATACAATTGTATTATTTCTATGCATTGTTTTGTTGTATACGAAGCAGTTACTAAAAATGGTAATGTCAAAACTTAACAAATTTCAAAAAAATACAACTGTCAGTCGAACATCTGTGAAATATAACCTCTTAAAAAATTGCGTCCCTTTTGAAAAACTCTTTACATATATATATATATATATATATATATATATATATATATATATACATACATATATGTATATTGAAACAAGTAAAATGTTAAAAAATTAAAATCAATTAAATAAATTAATAAGGAAGTTATTTTTTCAGTTCATTTATTATTTATAGTTATTGTACTTTAGATGTCATTGTGCTTTAAGTAGTTATTTATTAATTACAGTTCAAGAAGTTTGCTTATTAATTATTATGTTCTAATTAAACTAGATTTAGTACACGTGTATATATATATACATACATATATATGTCTATATATATAGTATTAATAAATAAATTATATTAATAAAAAAAATTTTTTTTATAAAACTATTCGAAAATTTCAATATTAGAAAAATAATTAAATTTACAAGTTTCGACAAATGTATTAAAGAAGAGTTTTCTTTTAATTTTCATTTAGTAATGTATGCAAGTACACACACATACACACACATATATATATATATATATATATATATATATATATATATAATATTTTTATAATGTATTTTGTTACACTAATAATTATAGAAATTAATAACAGTGAACTTGTTACAGAATTTACTTCGTTTCACGATGATCTGCTGGAAAATAATAATAACTTTTATTTATTTGCAATGGACATGTGGAGGATCTTGCCAAGAATTTAACAGTAAGCCATTGGTAGATGGTGAGACTGTTTTAGTTCTCATCGGAACTAAAGGTCAAAGATCAAATACTGGCGATATAGAAGAGAGACGACGTTCACGCAACGACAACTTCGTGCGATTTGGTCGATCAGGGAACGAAAAAGTACTTTCTGCAGAAGAAATCTACAATTCTTTGCAAGAACCTGGCGATGATGTAGATGATTATCAACGATACAGAAAGATCCCACGTAAAACTGATAACTTTATCAGATTTGGACGTGCTAAAGGAAGCGATTTTATCCGATTCGGACGATCCGATATGCATAATTTGATTCCGGCGAAAAAATCAAAGAGTCCAAAACAGACCAATTTCTTACGTTTCGGTAAACGTGATATGTACGAAGATGATGATGCCATGACAAGTGCATCCGAAGAAACGAAACGTTTCCGTAGGAGCGCAATTAATGAAGAATATCCAACTGAACAGAGCGAAAAACCAACCAATATGAACAGGAATGAACGTGGAGTCGATCGTAATATGATTCGATTCGGCAGAACTAACAATTTCATGCGTTTCGGAAGAAGCCACTACATCCCACTCGATATCGACGGTGAAGTCAATAAATTATCCAGAGCGAATAATGCCGATGATAAAAGTGACATGTGTCCAATTTGCAGTTTTGGCAATGCGTTCGTTACAAATCCGTTTTTAGCGAGATTACAACATTATCCAATGTTGCCGCAGATCGTCGATCAGGACGAACATAAAAATATGAAGAGATTGAACGCTATACGCTTTGGTTAGGACTGAAAAAATATATTCGTATCATAAAATGTGAATTTTGTGATGTATAAAACTAAACAAGGTCTTTAAATATTTATATAACTAGCCTCGACTAAACATAACAAAAATCTACATACGTTTTTTTAAAACAAATTTCAGAAAATATATATACAAAAAAGAAATATTTATAACTGCATGTTGATTCGTTATGACATTTGAAACAGATCTACGCTTTTTTTTGGCTGGAAACAGAGTCGAATTAAATTTTAATGTTCTTGATTAGATTTTTCAACGCGCTTATATTTATTTGTTCATTATAGAACGAGAATAATTGTCAATATATTTATTTCATGAAAAGAATTCATCGAAACATGTTTTCAAGAAACTAATGTTGTATTATTTAAATATTATTAATGTAATTTTATAATAAATAAACTATTACTTTAAATTGTTTAAATAATTCAGACTCTGTTAAGAAAAAGCGTATTTCTTTCTTATATTTTTTGTTAAAATTATTATTATATTGTAAATATGTATATTGGGACATATATTATATTGTAATTGTGGCATTCATTGAATAAATTATTTTATTTATAAATATGTAAAGCAGCTGAAATAGATGTGTAGCTTGAAATGCAATTATTTATTGAAAATACCTAATTTGCATATATATATATATATATATATATATATATATATATATATTATATTCATTTTTGAATGTATGTTTTGATTTTAATTTTTTTTATACATTGATTCAAATCAAAATTCCTATTAGAATAAATATGCAGTGAAGTTATTATGTTCATTTTATTATTTATTCCTTTTAAACCACTAATATTTATAAAGGTAAGTATGTATTAACTGTCTTTTCACTATTAAGAATGCAATAATTTGTGATGGAAATAAATTGAACGAATAATACATATAGCTACACACGTGTTCGTTCTTTCTCAATCCATTGATTTGGAACGATGCATTACGCCATTTCACTTTCTCGTTCATTACATTGCAATTAAGTGATGCGGTCGATATTTTTAAATTGTAAAAATGAACGTCAGTAATAGTTATAGCAACAACCGTGTGGTTTATGACTTTTATCGCAGTGTTAATATCATTTCAAACATTCAACAAAGTGGCAATAAAGGTTACAATGATACACATTAAAATAAATATTAAACATGAAACTTTCTATAATGGAAGCTTTTAGTCTCGCGCACAGATTAATTTTTTCAGATTTACTCTCGTATTAATAAACTGATTAATTATTATGTATGTAACTTGTTTGACTGCTATGGTCTCAGAATTTTTTTATTTTATATAATGATAAAAACTTAAATTAATGTAACTGGATGAGCATTTTCTTTTGGAATAGCATAAATGTATCATTTAATCTATCTATCTGTATATATATATATATATATATATATTAGTTTGGTACAAAAATAATTGCGGTTTTTATTATTTTAACTATGACGCCGATTTTTCTAGTTACGGTTATCTTTTGCTATAGTTGTGTGAGATATCATTGTAAACAATTAAATTGGCACTACTGATTTCACTACTGGTTTCACCTTATTTCTATTGTTTTCATTCTTTAGTATTGTTGGATGTAACCTCTTAAGTTAGTAGTAGAAAAAAGTAAATTAGCGAGATTTTGTTATATGAATTGAAATTGGTATGTAAAGTAACAAAAACTGCTCGAATTTGTTTTTGGTGAAGAGTTAATTAGTGAACGTACAGCTCAACACTGGTTCCAAAAATTTCGTAATGGAAACGAAAGCCTTGATGATGAAACGGATCGTAGACGTTCTTCAGCTATAGACAATAATAATTTAAGAACCATTATTGAAGCGCACCCACGTAAAATAAGTCGAGAGCTAGCAGAAGAACTTCAATGTTGATCATTCAACAGTTGTTCGACATTCGAGCTTAATTGAAAAAAACAAAAAAGTTGGATAAACGGGTGATAATATGAACTAAACGAACATCAAGTAATTCGACGATACGAAGTCTGCTCTACGTTTCTTTTATGTAGCAAAAACGATCACTTTCTTAATCGCATTGTCACATGTGATGAAAAGTGGATTCTCTACAAAAATTGGAAACGTTCATCACAGTGGCTAGACCGAGGAGAAACACCAAAACAGTTTTCTAAGCTGAAGATTCACGAAAAAAATATTATGGTCACTGTTTGGTGATCGGAAAGTGGTATAATTTACTACAGCTTGTTAAATCCTGATGAAACAATAACAGGAGAAAATTATTGTCAAGAAATTGAAAAAATCGCATAAGGAGTTGCATCGTTTATGGCCAGCATTAGTCGATCGAAGAGGACCAATTCTTCTTCATGACAACGCCCGACCACACGCCTCACAAATGATTTTAAAAAAATTAAATGAACTGGGTTATGAAACCTTACCTCATCCACCTTATTCTCCGGACTTGTCTCCGAGAAATTAACATTTTTTTAAACATTTTAGTAATTTCCTACAAGAGAAGGTTTTCAAAGATCAAGCATCAGCTCAAAGCGCTTTCGATGAATTCGTTAATTCCTGAACTCCAGAATTCTATCTTGTAGGAATAAACAAACTTGTTACTCGCTGAGAGAAATGTATGCAGGCCAATGATCTTTATGTTGATTAATAAATATAAATTTTTATCTGATAAATTCGTCTTTATACTCGATACGTAAAAACCGCAATTATTTTTATACCAATCTAATATATATATATATATATGTGTGTGTGTGTGTGTGTGTATTTGTATATACATATTAATAATCGACAGAAGAAACTATAAAAGAAATCAATATAGGGCAATACATTTTACTACTTACTCTAACACATGTGACATTTAGAATATTTTATTTTTTTCACCATTTTACTAATAATTATAACAAAAGTGTACAAAATATTAAATAGTTTCTAAAAATACAAATGAATCGAAAAAATATCATTGAACCAACTAACATTTTCTGTACATTCGTTGAATGCGCGAATACTACATTATAAATGACAAACCTATTTTTTTTTTCAAAACCTACTATTTAAATCTCGAAACTATAACATTTTCGTTTTTTTTTTCATTTTGAATTTATTTACTAAAATAAACGAACAGCAAAAATGTGTTGGTGTTGCGTGTTTTTCTTAATGACATTTATATTTTTGCAATTTACGAAATATGGATGTTACTGTGAATAGAGAAAATTAATACAGTTTAACACATTAAAATTTTATAAGTAAAATTGAAGAAAAATGAACGGAAACATGTTTAGTTACTGTAAATAATTATAAACTAATCAGATAATCTATGAAATAATGTGAAATAAGTGGAAATGTAACCAAAATATATTTCAGCTTAAAGACATTAAATTTTTTTGTCAGTTAAATATTTGAACCATACTGAGATTACAAAAAAATGTTTATAAATAGAATGTCAAGTTGAACTGAATATTTAATCGTAAAAATGTTAAATTTTCAATAAAAAAAACCTTTAACAACTTTAACAAAACAATAAAATGTTTTTTTCAACATCAATGCTTATTTAACACAAAAATATAATAATTTCTAAATTTTCTAAATTCTATATAAAGTATTAAAACGAAAATATATCATGCTTATTTTTAATAACTTTTGTCAAATTAATGTTATTAAATGTTTTTTAATGAAATAGAGATATAGATTATTAAAAAAAAAACATACTTCAATCACTCACTATTAGTAATCAATTTTAATAAAAAAAAAATATTACTATTTGATTGAAAAATGTACGTCGATAACTTATGTAACATGAAAATAATAATATATTTATATCCACCCTGCTCGAACTTGACCGGATATTTTGGATTTTCCATCATTTTTTAAAACAGATTTACTCTTTATTGGATTTGTCTTGATATAATAAACATTTGATTCTATTTCATCCTCTATATTCAATTTCTTTCCATTATTCGAAATGTTTGATTCTGCAGTATTTGTAAAAGTTTGCTCGTTTATTTCGTCTCCGTATGTTTCAGATACAATCTGTTCTTTTTCATTATATAAATCTTCATCTATATCTATCACTTGAAATTCGTCATGAGATTCTTTTTCGGGAGGTTCTGGAGTTGGAACCGGACCTTAAAAAAATTTACAGTACAATAAAAATTAATAAATTTAATTATAAATTCTGATTACTTTTAAACGATACGATCGGTGTGTGTTTAGACGACTGGTGTTCTACGTTATTCTCTTGTATTTGTTTTTTTAGTTCTTCTTCTTTCATTTTTTCTTCTTCTAATAGTCTGTTTGCATGTTCTAATTTTAGTTTTGACGTCATGAATTTTGCGTATGCTAATCGTGCACTAGGTGGCACGTCTGTTAATTTAGGATTATATTCTGAAAGATAATTATTTTATACATATCAAATTTTATATATATTAACAAAATGTTAATTATAAAACATTTTGATTTTTTAATAATAATCCGCGATTTTGTTCTTTTATTCACAAATTATTAAGTAATTTATATTTTTCGATATTATGCTATATTTTAATATACAATCAACGAAAGCAATTCAAGTTATAATGCTTATTCAATAATTAATTTATTGCGTATACAAATATATGTTTGTAAATTAATTTTCTAAATAATTAGAGAATCGTAATGATTTAAGATGCTGCCATATTCTAATTTCCACAATAATCACTCAATCCAAATAATGATCAGATGGTATCATAAAATGATTAATGCAAACATTAACATAAAAATGAAAGCTACATGTCTGATAATAAAAAAATCTATATATGTTATACTGTTTTTACCAAGAAGTTTTTGTTGATCTATAGCAGATAAGCTATCATTTGAAGCTAAAATTAAAGAACGTAAATTTTGTCTTGATAGACGCAATGCTGCTTCAGTTGAACTGCCAATTGGATCTTTGATTACCGTATTCTTTCTTACTAGCGCATTCCAATCTTTTTTCTTGCTACTACAATTAAAAAAAGGCATATGTATGTGTATGTATATATATATATATATATATATATATATATATATATATATATATATAAGTATATATAGCTTAAATAAATGAAAAGTACCTATTATGTCGTCTACCAATCACTCTAGCTAATTGTGTGAACATATCTTTTGGTTCTTTGTCAATATTGATTATTCCTTGTACACCTTCGACAGTCCCAATATGGAAATCTTTTAGTAATCTTCGTTCCATTACTTTACCTTTTTTACCAGGCACTAAGAAAGATTATTAATATAAATATTAATTTGTATGAATTGCTCTATTGATATGATTCGTTTTTTTAAATATCTCTTGATATTCATGTTTTATTGAACTTACAAATAATAAATAATTTGAAAAAAAAAAACAATAACCCATTTGATATAATTAATGTTATACTAAAACTATAATTAAAACAAATATAATTATAACAAATATTTAAATTGGTTTCTCATATTACTAGCAATACAGTTTCGTGTTTTAGAAATTTGATATTCCTTACATGATTTTCATGAAAAGATAAGTTTGGTTTAAGTTTAAAAATATGCAGTAATAATAATAAGTAAAAGAAACGGGTACATATTTTTAATAAAAAATCGAATTGTTGCTTTGGAAAATTGTATTTTTTCATTCATAATTATATCCGATGACTGATTGTTTTTTATTCAAATGGTAAATTAAATTTTTATTGCTAGTTATAGTCATAGTATATTCTTAAAAGAAAATAAAAACGTTTATGGGCAGAGACAAAACTTCGTTTAAAACATTTACGGTTTCAAATAAAATTAATTATATAGTGTTCAAAAAAGAGATATTAAAAAAATATAAGAAAATGTACTATTAACCCTTTCAGCGCTATAAACCCATATATGCGTTCTGAAAAATCGTTCACGATGGCCTATGAACGCATATATGGGTTCTCACACAAACATTTAATGTGTTCTATGAACGCATATATGCGTTCGATACTAACAATTTTTTTAATTATTTTATATTTTTTCACAAAAATATCTACCATCAGAACAATGGCTAGAAGAGGAAAAGTTCATTCGGATACTTTCGGATACATATGAACCTTTCATTTCGATTAACGGGGAGAAAATTGGCTTCGTCCAGCAGAACTAAAAATAATAAGAAAGTCCTTCACGGCGAAGATGCGTTGTTTGCGCAAGATATGATATCAGGACTGACTCACACTATGAATACAAAAAGTGTAACATTGATCTACATATTGAACCCTGTTTCGAGATTTACCATACAAAACAAAATTACAAAATTTATAAGTTAAAAGTATAATTTACTATTTTTAATGTGGATTATGATATAAAAATTTAATGAAATAAGTGATTTTGTTAAAGATTTTGTACTTTACTTTTCAAATTACTTCAGATACAATCAATATACAACGAAATTTCCAACTTATTCTGGCTAACGTGCTCTTTATTATTATAAAAATTATAAAAAATATCTTATATTATTATAAAAACTGCCCACAGCTAGAGTTTTACTTCTCACAACTCATCGTTAAAAGAGTTAAAAAGGATTATAAATATAATTCAGTTTATGCAGAAACGTTCGAATGTTCAGAGATGTGGTCAAAATTAAAAAATTCAAAATACTCGGTTTTTATTGTTACAAAATTACATGCAGACTTAATTTTGGCACTGAAAGCGAATATAAAAATTTTTCGGTAAAGAAATATTTTCATCACAGAATATATGGAAAACTTCGATTGAAATTTAGGGCTGAACCTATTATATTCTTCTTTCAAAATAAATGTCTAGACAACAAGAGTGCGTTCATTTTTAGAGTAACTAATCTAATCCAAAATGTTTGTTTTTGTTGAACACACACTTAAACTGAATGAATCAATTATTTATTCAAGTAATTAATATTATCTCACGGTAGTAATTTTAAAATTATTTGTTTACTATATTTGCAGAGTTTGATAATTTTCTCTCTGAACGGTTCAAAGACCTCGCAAATAGTAATCTAATATATTCAAATTTAGGTACGCAATAACACTTGAATCTTCACTCATTCAAAGAAATTGTTTAAATTAGTCGTTTGCGTGTATATTCTATGAGTGTTCAAGTGTCAACATTTTCGAATAAACGCACTGTTCTAATTTGAGCCTGTATTTACCTTGCGTTTCTTGTAAAGTGATGACTGGTGTGCGCATGCCGTTCTGTCGAAGTATGTCGATTAACTCGTACCGAAGCGTTGATATATCCTGACGAATCTCGTTGACATCGTCTTCCGTGATCCCACATTCGTCATATTTGCGTTGCTCAGCTGTCACATATCGGCGAACCAGCATTTTCATTACGGCAATATGACGGTCTATCGCTATCTCGCGGGAATGTTTCTAATATGGAAAACGCACGCAAGGTAGCAAAAATGAATGTGATATATATGTTTTTTTTCCATCATTAAAAACAGCAAAAATACAGCAGTATTTACAGTAAACGTATGCAAATCGTATTTTAATATTTATGGCACGGTATATGACACATTCAGAGAGATTAAAACGACTGTGTTAACGCAACAAATTGGTCTTAATATACCGTTGTGTGTACCAACGATTTTATGGATGAATACTTCGAAACATAATATTAATTAAAATTCATTGATCTGTTACATGTTTTGGAGAACAATGGCATGAAAAGATTTTTTCTTTATTGTGAATGTTGCTCTTTAATAGAGCACAGAGAAATTTGAATTATTTCATTAATACGCATAAAATCTCAATCACAAAGATTGATCAACTTTATACAATTTCAAATTGTATATTTTTTAATGTTTATAAACTAGCTATATACATACTTTACGTTGGTGCAAAAAATAATTGCGGTTTTTGCGTATCGAGTATAAAGATGCATATATCAGTTAAAAATTAAATTTATGAACCAAAATAAAGATAATTGGCCTGCACACATTTCATCCAATGGGAAACAAGTTTGTTTATTCGTACAAGATAGAATTCTGGAATCCTGGAATTAACGAATTCATCGAAAGGGCGTTAAGATGATGCTTGATCTTTGAAAACCTTCTCTTGTAGGAAATTACTTAAATGTTTAAGAAAATGTTAATTTCTCGGAGACAGGTCTAGAAAATGAGGTGGGTAAGATAAGGTTTCATAACCCAGTTCATTTATTTTTTTAAGTAATTTGTGAGACGTGCGGTCGGGCGTTGCCATGAAGAAGAATTGGTCCTCTTCAATCGACTAATGCTGGCCGTAAACGATGCAACTTCTCATGCATTTTTTTTCAATTTCCTAGCAATAATTTTCTCCTGTTATTGTTTTACCGGAATTTAAGGAGTTGTAGTGAGTGATGCCATTTACCGATCACCAAACAGTGATTATAATATATTTTTCATTAAGCTTCGGTTTAGGAAACTGTTTTGGTGCTTCTCCTCGGTTTTAGTCACTGTGATGAACGTTTCCGATTGTTGTAGAGAATCCAATTTTCATCACATGTGACAATGCGATTAAAAAAGGGATCATTTTTGTTACGCAAAAGAAGCACAGAACAGATTTCGTATCGCCGAATTGCTTGATGTTCGTTGAGTTTATACGGCACCCATTTATCCAGCTTTTTTATTTTTCCAATTAGACTCAAATATCGAACAACTATTGAATGATCAACATTGAGTTCTTCTCCCACCTCTCAAGTTGTTTTACGTGGATCCGCTTCAATAATGTTTCTT
This sequence comes from Acanthacorydalis orientalis, assembly GCA_034766995.1. Lineage (NCBI taxonomy): Eukaryota > Metazoa > Arthropoda > Insecta > Megaloptera > Corydalidae > Acanthacorydalis > Acanthacorydalis orientalis. The sequence goes on along the minus strand of CM068313.1, from coordinate 15,626,274 downwards.
GAATCATTATTGTCTATAGCCGAAGGACGTCCACGACCCTTCTCCTCATCAAGGATTTCGTTTCCATTACAAAATTTTCGGAACCAGTGTTGTGCTTCACGTTCACTAATTGACTCTTCACTAAAAACAAATTCGATATTTCGAACAGTTTCTGTTGCTTACGTTCCAATTTAAACTCGTACAACAAAATCGCGCGAATTTACTCTTTCCATGATTCATTTTAAAGGTTATATCCAACAATACTAAAGAAAGAAAACAATAGATATAAGCTGAAATCAGTAGTGCCAATTTCATTGTTTGCAATGATGTACCACATGACTATAACAAGAGATAACGGTAACTAGAAAAATCGGCGCCAAACTTAAAATGATAAAAACCGCAATTATTTTTACACCAACTTTTATGTATATACGAGTATGTCAAAATTAACGACAAGACAAATCGCAATTATTTTTACAGTTCTATGTTTATACAATAAAAAAAAGCACACCAAATGACCAACGGCTACTGTACCAGTTTGCATGTATTAATTTTTACATATTTTTTTAAAAAATGTCATAGAATAGAATTCGCATTATTCATATTAATTTTTGTTGTCTTAAAAAAACAAATCTTTTTATGTGTAATAGTTTTTGTTGAATTGAATACGTTTATCATTCATAACGTTTTTACATAGTTATTAATTATACAAAAATTATAAAGAGATCTTTTTAATTGACAGTAAAAATTTAATTATCAAAATATTATTACGGAATGAAAATGTAATTTGTGCATATATAGCTTACGGAAAATTTAAATTTACAAATTACAGTGCATTCACTGCAGTGCAGTATAAGAAAAACTCTTACTCTCATTGATGAAGATGTGGTTGTTTTTCCACAGCATCGTAAGCAGTTCATTAACGATTTAAATGTAGGTATAATATTAAATGGTGGCGGAACTGTATCACCATCTTCAAAGTAACTCATCCATAGATTACTTCTAGCGAATTTCCATTCGGTGTCTGATCGTTCCTAAATAATTATATTAAATGAAAATAATTAAATGTAATTAAAACAAATACTCAGAACAATTATCTTGTTATATTTTTACCATTTCCTTAAATACTGATTTATTTTATTAAATAACTTGAAACTAAATTATATTAAACAATTATGACAAAAAAATAGAATTCTATATATCATTTTAGAGTAATTTGAATTTTTCACTTTACATTTTTCAAAGTATATTTTATATGAATTTAATTTAATATATAATACAAAACAATTTTAATTACTTGTAAAATATTAAATATTTAAAGCGGAAACAAATGTAGTTCATGGAATTTATATTTATTATTTCAAAATATAGGTCAAACTGATATAATATTTTAATAGATAAGAGAGATATGGAATTAGTTAATAGAGAATATCGAGAATTAAAATATTATACCAGTTTTAGCACAAGTTTATTATTAATAATTAAATCTCAATAGATAGATGAATAATAAAAAAATTAAAACTTTCTACATTTGCATTCTAAGAGTATTTGTCCCATTTTAGGTAAGATGCCATTTACATGTTTACATTGTTTGATTGAGTTAAAATGAACAGAACTGTGAATTATGAAAATGTAGATATTCGTAAGAACATATAATTGATAACAGTTAAATATTAGATTAAGTCAACTTTGTGCGGCATTTCAAAATATAAATGATTTGCATGGAAACGAATATGCATTCAATATTTAAAGTCGTATATTTAAGATTTATAATTGAATTAAAGTTAATCTTCACTCTTACCGAAATAATTTGATAAGAATTAGACATCATAGCTATAAGCATGTTCAATAAGACGATGATATTGATAACCGAATAAGAACCAAACATAAGTAAAGCCCAAAAACGTGTAAAACTTTTGATTCCGGTCAGTTCGAAGTTCATTAGGTCGACTAATCCGAAACTTGCCCAAAATAATGATTGAGATGTTTCGAATAAACTAAAAATTAGTTTCATTTTAAAATAATGTTATGGTCAATCACAAAATTCAAATATTTGTTATTATATATATATATATATACGAGTATATATATATATATATATATATATATATAATAAAAAACTTAATGAGTAAAAAATGATTACTTTGCGTAACGTCTCCAAATTTCACAAGCTTTTTCTTCGTTATCAAAGTCAGGTATTCCATTAGCTGAATGATAACATTTGTTCTTTTCAATATTTGCATAATACCATAAAAGTTGATTCAGTCCTATAATTAAAGATTACTGTAATAAGATAAAATTCAAATGAAAATGTTTTATATACAGTTAACAATCGTGCACTTACCACATCCAAAAGCAAATAAAACTAATGTATAAATGAAGAAGAATTTCAAAATATCAATTATCATGCGCCCTAATGATATTTGTAAAGGTCCTAAATGCGGATTTACACTGAATATGTGTACAAGTTTAAGAAAACTGAAAACGAATCATATCAAAAATATATTTTAAGAAATTAGGAACTAATAATCTTTTTGTTATTTTTTAAAAAACAATTAATTAGAAAGAATTATTTATTTGGTAAAAGCTTATTTTAATAATTTATGAAGTTATTTAATTAACCCATTGATCGCCGCTACTGAAAATCGTAGGACTTTTCAAAAACGCTAATGTGGTTTGGTTCTAAGTCCCTTCTAATTAATTTGGCGTTAGAAAGAAAAAAAAATAAAAATTATTGTTTTCCAGAGTGAGATGTTTTGTATACGCAACAGCGGCGATTAATGTTAGCATTAACGAAAAAAAATTATTTCAAAAGTGAATAAAAACTAGTCTGTTTTAAGTTTTAAATTCATTTATTTCATTAAAATCCGAATCCAATGCCGTGATAGTTGCTAAAACACTTCGGATGGTGAAAATCGTTGTAGTTTTTATATACATCCATACATACATACATATATATATATATATATATATATGGTCTGGTTCTTGCAAAGTCTACATCTCTTCCGTTTTTTTCTTACTTTCGCAAAAATCGAAAAAATTAATAATGTAATTCTATTATTGAATCAATGTTAACTGACATAAAAAAAGTTTACAAAAAAAATATTTTTAATAGGAAAAAAAATTCTAAAATTAATGTTGCGTGTACGCAACAGCGGCGCTTAATGGGTTAATAAAACATAATTCAGTGAAATGCAATAATGTGAAAATAAAAAACATTCTTATTTCGAACATATTATTTTGTAAAAGCATATATTTAACAAATATTTTACGTTTATATGTACCCATTTTTATATTTTGTTACCTGAAAATCATACCAGCAGCAAATGCACCCTCTGATAGAAGCATTGGATCATATGTTGACCATTCTTCGCGTGGTATCCAAGGATTTTCTCCAGATGCAGCTTCCATCTTTAAAATAATTTTTTTTTATTGATATTACATTTTTTTATAACAGTATTATAAACCAAAACAAAAGTGTATTAAAAACATTGTTATGCTGTTAACACTTAAAAATGTATTTACCTATATTATCTTACATTATTTGTTTCTATGATAAATATTTAATACTGTGAAATAAAAGTATCATTTAATGTGAAGTAATATATTAATCATTAATTAAATAATAACAAATTGACTAAATATATGCTATGGACAAAATGTTGTTTATTTTCTAGATATACATTTTTTCAATTTTTTACTTGCATTAACTCAATTTTGTTCTTTTATAACTATTTCATCAGAGAAGTTATATAGGCATAGGCATATATATATATATATATATATATATATATATATATATATATACATGAATGAAGATATGTAGATATAAATATATATAAAGGATATGTATCATATGTAGTTTTGTATGCTGAAAAATACATTATCGAAAATTACACTGCATTCAATAGGAATACGGAAGAATGTAAAAATTCCTCTTAAAATCAGGTCATTTTCATAAATCACAATTTGCATCGTTCACTTATCTATTGGAATCGTCGTTATATGGAAAATGATCTCATACACGAATAGATATTTATGCGAATGATACGTTTTAATATACATCATTATGTTTTAAGTTAAACATACGAGAAAATGTCTGAGTATTATTTTATTTTTAGTAATGTAAATTTATTTACCTGCACTAAATAAAAAGAAAGGAGCCTCAGCACTAGCCAAGAAACGTAGAAAAAATATGTCATACAATCAACAATATTCCACAAGTCTTCGATATATTCCATAATTCCTCCAATCCATAGAGCTCTTACTTCGCTCCAGATTAAACCTGAACACACGAATTAATTAATGTGGTAAATTATAAAAACGATACGATATATATTGTTAAAAATCTTGATTAAATTTCACTAAATGTTTCGAATCGAATTATGAAAGAAAATTCAAATTATTGAAGGTAAATATTTTATTGGTATTTAAGATAATGAGGGAACATTGCAGGAAAAAATTTTAAAACTAAATATAAACCAGTTGATTATGTATTTAATTCAGAATGAAACTGAATAGTATTCAAAGGAAATGATGAAAAAATGTAGGGTATAAACATGAGTTTAAAATGTAATCTTCTAAATCTTTTTGATTTCAACTTAAAAATAAATTACAATATTTAATCAAAGAAATCGAACAACATACTTATAACGTATATAATTACTCCACATTCCGCAACTCCTGGTAAAGCTCCTCTTTCATGTTTCTTCCAATCTTCAACAATTTCTTGCATCCATTCTGTTCCAAATAATTCTATTATAACTATTTCAACTCTCTGTGAAGCCATTCCAAGTAACACTTCATATAAAAACAAAAAAATGTATGTTTAATTTATGTTTTTTAAAAAAAAATTATTCGAATTATAATGAATGATTGAAAAATAGTAATAAATAAAGATACGGTTCGTATACCAGAAAATGCTTACTTAAAAAAATTGAATACGAAGTTGAATGACAAATAAATTTCACAAATGGTTTCTTCATAAACATTCCCATTTTCGAAGTTGGAGCAAGCATGTAAATGATACTATAGATAGGAAACATTGCACCTAAATGTGCGACTTGAATAATTTGCCCGAGAGGAGATTTTCGACGAAATCCTGGCAATCCTTCATACCAAATTGCAGCAAGAAGTTGTTGAACGTTCGGATGTGCAACGAACATCTTTTGTTTGTATTTGATGGCTAATTTTAAACGTTCGAGTGTTTGTCGTTCACCTGGATCCCAATTATCACCATCTGGATTGAAGTTCAACATTATGTCTAGTTCGTACGATGTTCTTGCATGATCTAACAACGAAGTGGCGAACGTTTGACACTGCGCTCTCATTTCCTGTAATAGAATAACGCGAATAATAAATTGTTTGTACAAGTGATGTTAGATTTAAATCATATTATATTTTGCTGCATACATTTGATGTACTAATGATCATTTAGATTTCAATTCCATCGTCGTTGAAACGAATACAGAGAAAATGAATGTTTGTATGAAATTGTATTATATAGGATGTTAATTTATTTATGTAAATGAATTTAACTATAGTTTTAAACTCTCATTGCGATATGAAAATTATTTTGAAAAGGTATAATAAACGATAGATAAAAATCCACGTGCAAAAGTTTTAAATCATTCATTGACAATTTTATAAATAAAATAGTTTTATTTCTGAAATATTTCTTAGTTTATACTTATATTATGATTCAAAGTAGATATATTGAGTATTATTATAAGTACAAATAACCTTCTAATTAAAAAATCGCTTCTCTTAATATGTCATCATCATTTTTTAGTGTATTATTTTAAAAAAATATTGTAATAAATTCAAGGAAATTATTATAATAATAATAATAAAAAAAGCTATATCATTAATTTTTATATTCTGTCATTAATAATAAGCAATTTAAAATAATAATATCACTTTGTCAATAGAGAAGATTAATTTAATTCGAAATCTACTAAGTCTCTTAAGAGACTTATACAACTATACAAAGACAAAGGCCGATAAATCTTGTGACGCTAACCTTAATTATCTCTCAGTAAGGATAAATCACGATGTCACAGTGTTTACTAAATGGTCATTCGCATAAGTATTACTTGACACTAGTCACGTGTAATGTTAAATAAATGCCTATTATGTATCAACTAACAGTTTTATGTAATTTGAGTATTATTTATATGAAATATATTTGCTTTATTATTAATTAAATCAATAAAAATAAAATGAATTCCTGCATATTTTTTCAGAATTAATTATACATGCATATTATTTTTTATAAGAAGCATATTTTAACTCTGATTTGTTCTAAATCAATATTTTTATTATAAAGAAACTAAGGAATAGGTTCTTAAAGATTATTTAATACTTTTCTTAAAAATATTTTCTTTTGGAATTATATTTATACAAAAAATTAAATTTTATATAGAAAAATAGTGAATTTCCTGAAAATAACTCATTTAAAAATTTTTTTTCATTCTCAAAAAGACATTCGATTTAAAACAAGTTTTTTTTATTAAACTTCAATAGAAAGATAAATAAAAGTATTGTAACGATAATTTATTATCCTATTTAACTGATTTATGACTATATTAAAATATCATTATTAAAATTGTAACCCTTTGATAAAATTTGTAGTCACTAGACTTATAGTTTTTTGATATAACTAATTAAATTAAATCACTATTTTTTATATTAAAAAAAATTATATCGACTTCGATTAATAATATTTAATCATGTATTAAAATTTGTTGAAACCCGTTCTCATTTATTTTTTTTCTAAATAAATAAAATAAAACATAAATAAATACTGACTTTCAATATTCAATTAAAAAAAGTGATTAAAAATAACACGATTATAATCATTTCTAATCAAGTTACAAAATAATTTTATGACATAATTAAAATATTCAATGGTAAATATATTATTTTATCAACAATAAAATTTCTAGTGTTTTCATAATTAATGCAATGTTTCTGTTTATAATTATTTGCATCTGTACTACTTCCATGTATTCGAATATACTTTTTGTATGTTGTTAATATAACAAATTGTTTTAGATTTAAAATAAATTATTCGACAAGTTAATAATAATTAATTTTCATCTAATATTCATATATGTGTATATATATATATATATATATATATGTGTGTGTGTGTGTATGCGTGCGTGTGTGTTATGTGTGACGAGAGAGAGATAAATACTATTTTCGAATACTATTCTTTTACTTCATTCTATGGATAACTTTTTATTTTATATAAAAATTATCATATTTAGAAAACTTTGACAATTACTTTAACTAAATATAAATTCCAATAAAATATTTGAGAACCATAAATGATTCGTACTTCAAACTTCATTTACATAAATTTTCCATGAACTTGAATTTTTTATGTTATATTCTCTTTATGAAAATATTTAAACGTGTAAACTTTATATGCAAGAAAAATGAGTGTGAATTTTTATTAACATTAAAGCCATTTATATAAAAATTAATAGGATTAGAAAACAGATATTTTATTATTAGTTAATTGAAACTTTGTCAATGCAATTTTTATATATTTTAAATAAGTTTTTGTTTGCTGGCTGAAAATTTTGACCCTTATTATATACTACTTAGAATTGAATTCATGTGAAATAGTTGAATCTCTTACAAATCTATTATTTATTCTCGTTTTATAAAATGTTATTTAGAAAGAGAAATAAAATTCATGTTCGTGGTTTACATTGAAACCTTATTTTGGCATTTTTTTATTTAATACTTGCATTTGTATTAAATTTGGAATCAAACAAGTGAGAACATACATAAAAAAATATTTTCCATAATGAAAAATATGTAATTAATGATAAATGATATGTTTTTATATAAAGAAAATACTGATGAGAAATATTTTCGTTTTATTTTAGAACAAAACATGCTTATCGTTTGTAGTAAAAAGAAATGTATCGAATCATCAGATTCAAAAAAAAACTATGTGGATGATTTATCTTACTTCACATTATTTTTGTTATAACATAAACGGTCTGCAAATATGAATAAACATAAATAAAAGATTACAAACAAACTATAAATATCATAGATAAAACCATATGCGTTCATGCAGAAATTATACACAGGATTATTATCTTGAATGTAAATATATATGTTTAAATGTCAACAATCATCGTTGCTGATTAAATTCTAAATAATCAATTATATACAATTTGTTTCGTTCATTGTCTGTATTAAACAATGTAAAATACGTAGGATGAAACGTACGCACATTGTACTCGACTCGGAATTCTGTTTCCATTCGACTGAGCCTGCGCAACTCCCATGAAAGTTCGAAAGCTGTAAGCAGAGGATCCGTAGATGAAAGCGCGATCAGTGAAGGCGCACTGAGCGCTCGATATGCATTAATACGCGACTGCGAATGTCGCAATGAATCTTGTTCACTCGATGCTACGCAGTCATCGCATCCACACCTGATGAACATTATTATGATTATATATATATATATATATATATATATATATATATATATATATATATAAATATATGTAAACGTATAATCAAAAATGAAACACAAAGATACATACGTTATAATTCAAAGAGTAATTAAAATTCAAACAATAAAATCTTCAAAGATTTTATAATTTGAAAGTATTTAACATTTATTTGAAATTTCTTTATATTAATATAGACTAAAGGTGTACAAACTTCGATCTGTGAACAGATTTGTACTTTCATGCAATATTGTTTCCTCTATAAGAAATTCGAAAGTTCTATAAAATGTTACCTTTTATTCATTTAATAATTTAATTGGATGATTTTTCAACACAGATTTTTTGATATAAGCAACAAAAATACCTAATATTCGAATAAATGTTAAATGCAAAACTATAATTAAAATACAGTTCTTTCACATCTCGATAAAAACATTTTTATCGATCGATTAAATTATTAGGTTGGTAAGAAAATAATTGCGGTTTTTGTTTTTTGAACTCTAACTTCAATTTTTTCAATGAATGCCTTTTCATCGTGTTCATGTTAAGATGATTTTAAAGTTTATTTTTCGGTCTGTATTTTAGTAACATCGACATTGATTTAACTCAAGTAAAATACTTAAAATGCTAACCTCAAGTAAAATACTTGTTTGCCTTTGATAAAATAAAAATACGACTTCTATAGAAGAATGTTTATAAATACTGGAAGCTGATTGAAAAACACTGTTAAAGAAGCAAAATATTTAACAGAATTAATGCTAAAATATGAATTAATTTGAATAATCAAAACGATTATTTAATTTTATTTACATTGAAAATCAAAATAAAAATTAAAAATGCTTTTTTATATTTAATTATATTTCAAAAAATGGTTTTCTCAAATACCTTCATACATTATCAACTAATAAAATCAATAATTTAATATTTACTTATTATTAAGTTTCGTTTTTATGATGAACCGCTTAAAGAGTAAATATTATTAAAATCAAAAATTAAATCTGAAAAAATTAACATATTTATCCAATTTTCTTTCTATATGTTCATCGATTAATTTGTTTTAAAAACAGTATATACTTATTTATAGAATAGAAAATATAAATTGAACATTAAACTGTTTTAAACTTTATTATATATAACACTGAAACATAAAACGCATATATATTTTTCATTTTCAGAATTAGTAAATAAATCTTACTTTACATCATGTGGCATTGGTAATGTTGCACCGCGATCTAATAAAATTTTAATTATTTCGTAGTTATTTTTATGGGCTGCAAGAATCAACGGAGTAATATCTGGTGTGAATGCAGCTATAGTTCTGTCAACAGCTTCCCAACTCTAATATAAAAATAAATAAAGAATTTAATACACTATTTCGTCTAATGGAAAACTGCCATTAAAAATAACTTACGTAGGGTTCACCAGAGACATGATTATCTTCTTCCCACTGTAACAAAATTTCAACAGCTTCGACATATTCCTCTTTAATAGCGTGAAGTAATGCGTCCTAAAATAATATTGTGCTTAAGGTACGTTCTATTAAGACGAACGTTGTAATATGAAAATGTACAAAAAAAACTCTTACGTTCACTTTAATATTTTCATCGAGTAACAAACGAATTAATTCTATGTTTTCATTTTCGATCGCCGCAATCAGTGCTGATCGGTTCAATGGATCGACGCAATTTATATCAAGCTCGTCTGGCTCATTCCTATGTTCGTTTAAAAGTCTACAAATAATAGACAAACATGTATTGTTTTTTTAATCGTAGAATTAGTTATTTTGTTGATTTTCAATATAAATCAAGCAAAGCAATAAAATTTTAAGTTAATTTATATATATATATATATATATATATATGTATGTATATATATATATATATATATATATATATATATATATATATATATATATATATATATATATATATATATACATCTTAACGGATTTCGTTTTTACGGTCTCTTACAAAAGTACTTGTCCTGATTTAAATTTCGATTAAAAAAGTTAATTAAGTATCTGTATTAAGTTTATAAATTCTCCGAAATTTCATACAGGAAATATAATAAAGCTTAATCTTGACATCTAATATAATTTGGAAGATTTATTAAGAAGAAAAGTTCTTCTGTATTCATTAAAAATTTTGATGTATTCAATTATAATATGATTTTATTTATTTTTAGATTTACTGACATAGAATTAAGCTTCTGTTTCCCAAATATATTTATTCCGATATACAAGTTATACATATACATATATTTATTTCGTATTTACAGATTTTATATATATATATATATATATATATATATATATATACGTACATGCGAAAAGGTATTTTAATAAAATAATAACTGATATAAAAATATTAAAGTTAAAAATATTTACTACTTTTCAATGTAATCTTATTTAATATTTTTATTTTTCTATGTGTTTGATTATTATAATAGTAACTAATTATTTGTAATGTTTTCAAAATCAATATTGAATGTGTTTTATAGTCATTATTTTTTAAATATTTATTAAATATTTATTAAAAATTAAATATTTTTTACATCTCCTCACAAAACTTGAATTTACTGTTGAATTTATTATTGGAATAAATAAAGATGGTGTTCGAAAAAAATAGATTAAATAGAGATTCGACGAATTTTTAAGATTTTCTCAAACAAATAAATAAAAAAAAATGTATCAATAGGTCCAGATTGGCTTGACAACTTTTAGAACAAAAAGGTTTATTGGTTGTGAAATTCAAGATAGGCGAAAAGTGATGTGTACTATGTATTATCTTATATTTGGGGAAATAAATTCAAGCTATTCGTTAAACTTTTATAATTCAAAAAACAGATTTGACTAACTTGTTATGCCTATAAAATGAATGTGAATGAAAATCAAAAACTAATATTATTTTCAGTTATAAATTCAGTTATTGTACAAAAAATATTTAATATTTTTTTCAAAATAAAACACATATTTTTTAAATAATACTTTTTAATCATAAGTAGATAGTTTTACTACTTAACTTTTGTTTTTTATTATAATCTTTTATTGTAACAAGGTTGATAAGAAACCGTAGCACAAAACCATGCGATTAATTTTTCTATGACTTTAAACGCGCAGAAACCTTAAAAAAGTGTACAAACATACATAAAAACATACACATGTACACACTACACGCATATATGCTTTATATATATATATATATATATATATATATATATATATGTATGTATGTATTTGTGTGTATATAGATTAATCGGTTTTTACAGGTATTTGTACTTAAATTCTTTTTAATTGAACGCATGTTTTATTTATAGCATTTCGATCGTAACAGTATAACTTGTCGAAATTCATGAATTCGCAATCATATTGTATTTAAAAGCGCCAATAGGCATTGAAAGTACCCTATTGAACTTGTAGCATTAATTAATGGTGGTTTACCTTCGCACAGTTGCGCAATCACCACGTTCCGCATGTAGAAGAAATGTCTTCTCCGTTTGGGTGAGGACATGATCGGCTATGGATTGCAACGACTGTCGAGAACGTCGAAGTTCTTCAGATCCTACAAGTTCTTCATGTGATTCGGTCACACGCATTGCGCACAAGATATTTTATTTATCTTTTTTATAAAAATTGAACTGTATTTAAATATTGTATAGATTAGTAACCGATTACATTTGTTTTAGTTAAATTTCAATTTATTTTCAATTAGTCAGCTTTATTTAACAGTGAAAATGTTACGTTTCCTTTAGAATAATATTATCTTTCTCGAGAGATAACAATTAATTACTTTTTAATAAAAAGCAGATAAAATATATTTATTATGATCTAAAATATATTTTGTTTTAAAAAATACCAATAAAGTAATCTCACAAATGGTATTATTTTCTTATCGATTTTCTTTAGAAATATTTTAATTTTACATGAAAGTATTATTTTTGTACTTAAATTTTTATAAATTTCATTTAACACATAACTTAAATTTATAATAGCATGAAAAGGGGCTAATATATGAAATCTCCATTATTATTAATTCGCTTTTTTAATTATCCGGTGTAATTCTTGATATGATAAATGGAGTTGATCAATAATGGAATGAAATCTAGTAAAAAATTCATTTATTAAATTATTGTGCATTTTTTATATTTCATTTCAGTGACAAATAAATATATATTCTAGCTTAACAATTTCATTCAATAAAAAAATAATTCTATATTCATAATTACTGAATATACAAATGCATTGTTAAAATGTATAGCAAATAGATAATTATTTTAATACATTTCAATAGACTTGTTACTAGCATCAATAATCAAGCCATAATAATACAACCTACAATCAACTAAGCAATAATTTTATTAGGCAACTAGTAGTTGTCAAAATCCCTATAAATAATTTATTATGATAATATTTAGTTAATTTTAATGTAATTTATATTGTTTATAATAATTTGTTGTAATAAGTTAAGCTTTGAGAAGTAAATGTAATAAAAAAATGTTAAATATAAAATTTTTTTTTATATATCTAATCAATTTCTTAAAATATTATAATAAATTGATCAGACGGTTGGATCAGATTTTTATATTTCTTGAATCTTTTACAGTATTTAAATATTCTTAAGTATTCGATTATAATTTAGTTATATTTAATGTTCACTTTCTCTCTTAAATTCTTTTGGACGCTCCCTTAAACCCCAAATAATGAACAATTAATTTCTTTTATAAATTATAAATTTTATACAAATCAATAAAGTAAAATGTAAAAGTCTATTTCATGTTTTTATATCAGACCAATCAAGTAACAATCATAAATAACCATTATACAAAGTTTTTACTTAAAAAAAGCAGATATACATTCCATTCGTACTTGAAGATTAAAACTGAATTTATTAAATAATTTAAACTATTATGAAATTACAACAATTTGTTTATTTTTATTATTTTCTTGAGTAAACTATTCGACTTCTCAGTAAATTAGAATATTTGTCGAGGGCGTCGTAATACAATAGTGAATGTATTAAATATGCAACTGAAGATAAATAATATCAACTTTGATTCTGAAGTTAATAATAATGTGTATAATATGTCCATTAACTATATAAATTTATATACTTAATGACAAAAGTTTTCTAAATAAAACTTCTCATAGCCACAGTTATGATACTCTGAATAATGTATATATATATATATATATATATATATATATATATATATATATATATATATTCAGTCACAAATTAAAATACTGTACTGAAACTAATTTTGAATACAATAATATATTAAAATGAATTTTCATTCAATACCGAATAAATCAATCAAAAAAAATATTTATTACAAAATAAAGATTAATATATATGTAGAATAAATGTTTAAATTGTATAATTAAAACACATTTCAATATAAATTAAATCTTTATTTAATTACTGAAACGTTTAATTAATAAAATATTTAAAAAAGCGAATGAAACAATGTATATATGTGAAACAAACTGTATCTGTGAATAAATATTTTTTATTTTTTTTTATTTATCATTCTGGTAAATTTTGTGAAATTATCAAATAAAGATGGAAAGTAAAAGAGAATAAAATGTATCAGTATGTGATTTATATTTTTCATTAAATATTTATGGCTGTAATATGATTTAAAATGTATTCAGTGAGAATATGTTTTTTGCGAATAAGAAAGATGAGTACGGATTAATCAAAATTCAAGTGTTTTGCATGATACATCTTTCAAAAGATGTACTTCGAAATAAACTGAAACAACTTCTTATTTCTTACTATACAAAATGATATATTATTAAAGTGTTGATATGTTGAAGTATAAATACCCATAAAAAGTATATATATATATAAATATATGATGTTTATTTTTTTATAAATAAATTTTCAAAGAAAAATTGTAATTTCATAATATTACAATTTTTAAAAATAATTTAATATATTATATAATATTATATTATATATATATATATATATATATATATATATATATATATATATATTGACAAAAGGAACTATGTGATAATTTATATTGAACTTTCAATATTATACAAGAAAACAAAACAGAATACTTCTAAGAATACATACATTTTATGTATATCTTACACTTCAAGTATCTCGCTTGATTTATTTGATTTATTTGTATATAAAGTTTTAAAACTAGATTTTAATCACATTTGTTAACGAACACCTTTTTATCTAGATAAGAGATATTAGTGAAAAAAAAATTAAGTCGGTCACGTCGCGATCACCCTGAACTATTCCGGTAAATGTAATTTCCCTTGATCGTGTTGATGAAGTCTACGAGGGCTACATGTCAGAATCTAAGCCAATTAAGAATAACACACAGAGTCGGCACTTTGTTAGGTCAACTCTAATTGTTCATAGTCTATCGAGTGTACTCAGACACGACACTAGTATGATTTATAAAATTTTATATATAGTAAACATATAATGCACACGTTGTATAAATAAAATGATAAATGTCGTCAAACATTGAAAAAGACTTGTATTTAACACAACTAGTGTCTTACCAGTGACCGATGAACAACAAAAATTACTTATAAAAATTAAGCTGCATAATGATATCTATATTTTTTATGTCTTGAAATATTTGGTATTTTGTAATGAATAGGGTTATTTTCAAAATTATATTAGAGATTAACTGTATAAGTGGATTGAAGTAGTAAGTCGATGCGCCCTTAAACCCTAAATAATCCACCATCGAGTGAAGTGCATTTTTGATGTAAATGATATAAAATTGGACCTTCTTTTATAGCTCTTAAAATCCAATTCAGAGTTATTTAAGTTATTTGTCTAAATTCAGGTATACAATTGCCGCCACGAAGAATAAACATTTTATACCAAAGATGCTCCTCACTTGTTCTTCTAATTCATGCACTTGAATATATAAGATAAAGTGATTTTTCAACCAATAGAGATCTCAATTTTTATTAATTTGTTCTTTAAATATAGAACACATTAATCAATAAACCAATACAATAGCTACTTAATTAGTGAATTATTCCTTTTTTTATTATACACATATTATTAAAAATAGAAAAAAATATATTTTTAAGGTCTTGTGTAAAATAAAAAGTTTTTAAAAAATACAGAGATGTGATTGATTTTTTTAAAGTGTTGTCATATATATATATATATATATATATATATATGTATGTATGTGTGTGTGTGTCATGTATATATATATGTATATGTGTGTGTGTCATATATATATATATATATATATATATATATATATATATATGTATATATATATATATATATATATATATATATATATATATATATATATATATGCCATATATTATCGAACGAAAGTTGTAAATTGACGTGAAACATATTTTGTATATAAAGTTTAATTAAAACTTATTTGAAACGTACTTAGTTTTGCAAACGTAATGATTTCACTAATTTGAGTAATGTCATTCTAATATCTCATCTATTTCATTATCGCTATAGTTAAATTATTTAACTTCTGTTTATATGTAAATTTAAATTTTCACAAATAATCAATACTATATTGAACGTATCTTTCTCTCTCTCTTTCTCCCTCTGTATATATATATATATATATATATATATATATATATATATATATATATATCACAATAAAACTGTCAGTAACATTAATCGTAAATTTATTTATATAAGGTGATTCAATTTAGGCTTTCACAAGGAAGTATTAAAAAAATACCAAAAAATTAAAGAAATCATTTTTTAATTTTTGTAATTTCTTTTCATTTTTGTATTTTTTTAGTACTTTTATGTAGTTATGTTAGAAGCCTTAATTGAATCACTGTATATATATAATAAAATTTCGACAAACTTATAGAAGACATATATATGTATATATATATATATATATATATATATATATATATATATATATATACATTTATATACAAAATTCAAATAAATGTTTATCATATATATATATATATATATATATATATATATATATATATATATCACATATATGCAGTACATTTAACACATATATGCAGTATATTTTTATTAAATTATAGAATTTTTGTTATAGAACACTCTATATAGTCGTTTCATAAGTTAGTAATTGTAAACAAGACCTGTCTGTTTCACAAAGTTTACAGACAAGCTTCGGCTAAACGAATTAGCAGAATTAAAAGTACAAATAATGTAATGGAAATATTGATAAATTCTTATATTTGTGAACAAAATTTTACAATGAAAATCTTTTATTGAAGTATTTAATAGAGCATTTCCTTTTTATATGCGTTTTTTAGAAGTGTACTGGACTTTTTAAATTTTATATTAGAAAGTATTGAAATAGTTTTTTGCTTTTAGTTATTTGTTAACATACATAAAGAAAAGCAATCTACTGATGTAAACACTGTCTTAGATTTAATTCTACGAAGTGGAAATTTTAATTCATATTCTGTTAAAATGTTAACCTGCGTTTAACATGCATAAGAGTTGAAAAACCTTTAAAAAATATCAAAACTATAAAAAATTTATATAACATATTACTGGGCATATATTTAAAGACTCAAGAAGAAAAATCCAAAAATTCAGTTCACTGCTTCGGTAAATTCATTTTATATATAATTCAAATTTGGTTATATTCCGTTAAAATTCTTTCAAATAATTAAAAACATGTAACAGGCTTTAAAAAATCAGTATAAAAATAAGAATGTAATCGAAATAAAAAATAGTTCTAAGAGATATAATAATTATAAAAGACTAACGATTTCTTATTTATTCCTAGACAAACTTTTCGTAGCAGAAGAGTATGTAGAAAAACAATTAAAATTATCATGTAAATTACAAAAACTGAAAGTTTGTTTTATTAAACACGGATTGAACAATTTAATTATTTCTTTCTATTAAAAATGTGTACTTCTTAAATACATAAAGATGATAGAGGTGCATTTTACATAAAGTTTACTTCAATAAATCTAAAAAACTAGTGTTTTAATTTAAGTGATATACCTCTTAGCATTAAAAATGAAAGAGAACACGATTTCATGGAGTATATAATCAACCTTTCATATCGTATTTTATTGGTACATCAGTCATAATATATGAGTATGATATTCTATAATCACATTTATGTCTCTTTTTACAAATGTATTGTCGAATTTATATAGATATATGAACAAACAATGAAAATTTATGTAATAATATGACACAGGACACCCATATAAGGATATATTTGACGTTTGGTATATAATTATATATATATATATATATATATATATATATATATATATAATATATGACCGTATTTTTTTGTAAAATAATTTTGAACATAAATAAAATATATGAATTATTATACATTTATTTCAACATATACATTAATTTTTATTTATCATCATATAAAACATACAAAACACATATCATCATATAAAAATACATTTATTTGACAAAATGCATTTATCGATAAATACTGCTCTTGCTAATGTAAATTTTTAAATCAGTGAGAGCAGTGTTAAAGTTAACAGATACTATGCGTAAGAAGAAACAGGAAATATAAATAAAAATTAAAATAAAAAAAAATAATATAATCTAATATGAATCATTTATCCTAATTTAAAAAAATTGTATTAACAGCAATATAACGTGGCTAAGTTAATATAAAATAGCTTACTCTTATATAGTGTGCCAAGCTCGGAGGAAAAAAAATGTCTTGAACGTTGAAACATACACCTGTATATTTTATTAAAATTTATTAATATGTTCATAAGTATATTTAATGTCTGTATAAATTTTGCTTATTTTAAGAAATTATATTTTTGTATCTTCAAACAAGTTACATGTTACGGATGTTAATAAATAAATTAGAGAAGTACGTACAAGCCAGCTTCCTCATTTTTTATTAATATATTCATTTGTTAGGAAACATATGTTCGATATGTCGCATATTTTATAAATATTATCGTATATTTTATTTTATAAATGAAACATGTTATGAGAAAATTGATTCAAATATCTGACAATTGTAATTCGTCTAAAAAGAAAATAATTTTAACTATAGATTTTAAATAATTAGTCATTTATTTTAATCAATAACTACAGGTGTATATAAAAGACATATAAAAATTAAAGATTAATGTGAAATGAAAATCAAAATATTTCTAGTTTTCCCCTTATTATTTGAATATGTATTATTTAAATTTAATAAATATGTATGTTAATAAAAATAGCATTATCATTCATTAAATACGTTCTAACTAATTATTCATATCAACTATTTTCATTATTTTTATTGTCTATAAAGATGTTCATTCATTTATATTTTAATAAATAATTAGAAAGTTTCTACTAGTTTGTGATAAATCAAAAAGTTTAATCTTTAATAGCATTTTTTATTCAATTTTATAATATTCCATATATTTTCATAAAAGTAGTTTTCTTTATAAATGATTATCTTCGAAACTTCTATATTTTGTCTCTTTTATTAAATATTTATTGACAAATACCGATCACAAACGTTGTTAGGAAGTAAAAAAATCATTCAAATTTATATTTTACATCTGTGAAAACTTCTATGTTTTACAAAATATTAATCTTTAATTTTTTTTCATATTAATATTAATAAAATTTATACTTTTAATATGAATGTTTATTACCACTTAGAGCTCCATAATAACAGAATATTCGATTTTCTTGTCTTCGAAATTCAATAGGTCGTTACAGAAAAGGAAAAATTTATAGTAATGTTTCTCTACTAGCAGATAAACAGGTATAATAGTAGTTACCGGTAACGGTTATGAGAATTAGGAATGGTTATAAGATAATGTCAATATCCTTCAAGAAACACTAAATATTAAAATAAAGTATTTTCACAGATGAGATATTTTTTATAGGGTTTGTTGAAAAAAAACTTGAAAACACCATTTATAAATGAAATTATTTGTGAATATTTTTTAAAGAAAAATTTGAGTACTATTCACTAATTACATTGCAATTATGTTTTTTACTTAAATGATTGAAATATTTTTATAGAATGTATATAAAATAAGTGCATCAAACCAGATACCTGTTACAATAATCGTTTCCTAGTTAGACAATATTGCTTTTTGTTTTTTCTATTACTAGCACTTGAAAACAATAAAATCATTGATTGATTATACAATCTATTTATCATAAGTGTGTCAATTATATTTCATAGGATTAAAAGTAGATAAACTACATCAAATTATTGTTGACGATATTAAAAAAAAAACAGTTAAATATACTCAAAAAATAGATTTTTTTAGAAAAATATCTGCTACTCGCACATTTATTGACAGAAACAAACAGTGTATAAACAAAAAATGAGTAATTTTTTGTTACACTCCTAGTCAACGCTTACTACAATATATATTTTATATATTTATATTTATTTTTTCAGATTTTATAATTAGTATTTCTTTTGTCTTTAAAAAAATATTTTTAATAATTATATATGCATATATATATATATATATATATATATATATATATATATAAATATACATTACCATATATGCTAATTTCACAAATATTAAACATAAAACGATATGAACATAAATAATATAAATATTGTACATATATTATAACAAATTAGATGTAAATAACGATTGGCTGCGAATTCGCTTTATATGTTTTCATTAATGTCTGTGTTGTTGTATAATAATGTGTTATGGACGTTTCACTGCTACTCATATATATGCTAATCCAGGATTTAGTAATAAGGTTTCACTATTTTTTCAATCCTATTAATTAAACACAGGTGTGTATTCGTTTGTTCTCAAAAATTGAACGGAAATCGAATCATGCATTCATTTTAGAGCTTTTGTGAATGTGTATACTTTATCGAACGTTTTAAATATTAAAAGATGTAATGTTAACGGAATAAATTCTTAAAATCCATTATTTCTGCGCCTGCTGTAAAATCTACACAAATGATGTTCTCCCTCTCCATACACACACACACACACACGCACACAAACATATATATATATATATATATATATATATATATATATATATATATATATATATATGGAGAGAGAGAGAGATATTATCGATATATTTTAAGTATTATTTATTGAAATATGATATATTTTCAATATTAAGTTAAGTTTCTCAGTTTATGTTAGAATTTAGAATGTTATATATATATATATATATATATATATGTACATGTCTATAAAGGATAAGAAAAGGTAAACTGATAGTGAAACAAATGTCCTTTAAGAAAATAGGGCTATCGTGACACAAATATCACATGTTTGATGTATTGTGCTTGAATTACAATATCATAGAAAGAATTCTTCTCGAATTTTATCTGAAAAGCACTAAACCTATTTTCATAATATTCAGCACACGTTGAAATATCGCACACGACTACCGACCTGCCAATTTATATACTGATATACGTTAAACTTTTCAACTTTATCTATTTACACACTGTAATGCAGTGTCTTTTCGTTTATAAGAACGTGAACATTCTGAACGTGATAACTTGATACATATGCCTTGTCTGTACATATCACTTGTGTACAGTCATTTCAGGAGCGTAGTTCGAATCTTGTGATTTCATCCGAGGAAAGTAAATATAAACAAATTTCTCTTTTTTTCTTATTATATATGAAGTTTTATGTTGTGACTCTGTCTGGAGTTTTAATGTAAATATAAACGAAATCAAAAATAAATAACAGGGATTTGTTTTCAATGTTTCATTCATAATTTCTATATATATATATATATATATATATATATATATTCTTATATTTCATTAATAATTTATTAACTTAATATTAACAATAAACATTCTAATAAAATTGAAAACAACAAAAGATTAAATTAATAATGTTAGTTATTAATCAAGTTTGTATTACTTTGCAAGACAAATTTCATACATTATAAAGTCTGGTAATTTCTTTCTTAAAATTATAAAGTTAAATATGAAAAAAGGTTAACTCCAAAACTTCAGCTCTAATGTGATTGAATCTTCATATAAACATGTAAAAATATTACATTCTAATACTGTATATAATACTTTAATGGCTTTTAGATATTTAAGTATCCTTTTTCTTCTATATTATCATACTAGCATTAGTAAGAAATAAAAATGACTTTTAGGCCATTAATAGGGTCCCTCCAATTAAATTACAGCGAGGGTATTTGAAGGTTTGTTTTAAAATTATTTAAATAATTCAGTTATACAATTATTTAAGTTATATAATGTATGAAATAGTAATATTTTTTAAACGACTCATAAAATATATATATATATATATATATATATGTATATATATATATATTAGGGGGCTTCGCTCTTCAACCAAGGGTCGCTGCGCTCGCCCACTAGTCAATTATAAGCATGTACATGTAACCGAATGAAACAATAAACATATTCGAGTATCGTAGAAGTTCTTCCCAAATAAATAAATCGACATTATGAATTTTTTTTTGTGACTAATTTTGATTTTATATAGAGAGAGACAGAAGAGATATAAACATATTTGGGTACCATAAAAACCTCGTCCCAAATAAATAAGTCGACGTCATGTAATTTTTATTTTTAGTGGATAATTTTGATTTTATATATAGAGAGAGATATACTTATACAATTTTATTTTTGGGAAAACGAAATTGAATAAAAGTAATCAGTTTTAAAAACAAATGAGAAGCGTTTTAAAATTTAAATACACGCATCGATATCGTTTTTTTTCTTCTTAATATATGTGTAATTCCGACATGTTTATATTAGGTAATCAAGAAAGTTCTGTCGCTGTTATAACATACAATAATTCCAAGAATTGTTTACACTTGTTATAGGACGAAATTCCAAGAATTGTTTATCCGTAATATTAGCATGTGTTTTAAATGAATGTCGAACTGTTCATTTTAATTTAAAAAATAAGTCTAACTTTTAAAAATGTCTGTAAAAAATAGTGTAGTACGTGCGTGTTTGCTTTACGAATTTAAACTTGGGACTAACGCTACAGGAACTGCCAAAAAAATTGTACTGCGTTTGGAGAAAAGAAAGTTACATCAAAAACGGCCGAGAGGTTGTTTAAAAAATTTTCTACCGGGGACGAATCCATTAAAGACGAGACCAGGTCAGGCAGACCATCAAATTTAAATATCGACGAATCGGAGACAATGATTGAAACAAATTCCAGTTGAACGTGTTAACAGCTTGCAGAATACACAAAATAGGAAAGAGGTGGAAATTAAGTAAATATGTACCACACGAATTAACTTGTCTTACAATCTGTACATCTCTTATTTCACGACTAAAGTCAGAGACCTTTTTGGATCAAATTTTGACCACTGATGAAAAATGGATTGTTTATTCCAACTACATAAGTACTCACCACTGGCTTTCATTAGGTGATCCTGTCCCACAAAGTCCTAAAGGAAAGTTAACAACGCGAAAACGTCTTCTCTGTGTTTGGTGGACTTCAAAAGGAATTATTCACCATGAATATCTACGAGTGGGTCAACCCCTCACGGAAAACATTTATAGTGAACAACTTCAACGAGTACACAATGCATTAAAACAAAAACAGCCAGCACTTGTAAATCGTAAAAAGTTTTAATATAATATAACGCACGACCACACACGTTGCAGTAGAGACCAGAACAAAAATTATGAATTTAGGGAGGGAGATCCTCCCCCATGCCTCATATTCCCTAGACATATCTCCATCAGATTATCGCCTATTTTTATCTTTGGACAATCGTATGCGTGATAAACAGTTTAATAATGAAGAAGAATTAAAAATTGGGGATGTCTGCATTTTTTGAAAATAAAAATTAGCAGTTTTATAAAAATCGAATTTATAAATTATCTTCTCGCTGGGAAAGGGTTGTTCAATACGAATGTGGGTATTTTGATGAATAAAGTTATTTTAAGTAAAAATACACAAGAATTTTCCTAGGAAGCAATGTCAAGATTATGACATATGACAGTAACACACGTTGTTAGAGAAACGTAATAGTCTAGTATTGAAAGGGATCCAATCCCCAGGAACGACGAAGCAAACACACGGATACGGATATTCCTACTACTGTCAGCTAAACTTAAAACTGTTGAAAAAAAATACACAAGTGTTTTTTTCTCAATTCAAAAACGTCAGAACTCTATTGATTACCTGATATATAATCCTATTTTAGTTTTTTTTACTGTTTGTTTAAACAAAATTATTACATATTTGGATAATAAGTAATATTCAATATACAATGTATATAATTAAGTTCAAGATGTATAATTAATTTAAGTTAATAAATTAAATTAAGTTCAAGAACACAAACGAAATTTCATTCTTGTTAATTATAATAAAAAAATGATTCCTTATAAAAATAAGTCTTTTGATGAACACGTTATTTTTATTTTAGTTTAATGGTGAGAAAATAATTCAACTTGTTTTGAATTGTATAGTCCATATGTATTTTTACTATCCGTCTCATGAAAATATACTTATATGATATAATATTTTACTCGATAAAAATGAACGCTATATATTTATGTGGGTGTATGTATATATTTATATATATATATATATATTGCCTCTATGAAGCAAGCATACCGTAATAATATTTAACGCATTTCATATTTAAATCCTTTAAATGCAATTTTGCAAACGCGTAAGTAGATCACCTCATAATTCATTCCATAATTGTATATACAGCAAATTTAGTTTATTCCTTTGCACTACTCTGAAAATTATACTATGTAAATCAACATGCGATATGAAATTGTCTGTTTAATATTGAAATTACTTAAAACGAAGATCAAATTAACTATTTCATGCGTAGACGCTTCGTCAAAGATTTCACGTTAAATCCAGGATGTAGAGGCAACAGGCGACAGCCGGAAGTTACACTAGATATAGATATATATTCATTAATTACGTGTAAATTAGTTTACATTTACTATCACATTGATGTGCATGTTTTTTTTCTTAGCTAAAAATTGATTTGAAGTCAATTTCATAATAATATTTTTTGATATTAAAATGTAGTAAATATTATTTTTCGTATATACACACACACACACACACACACACACATATATATATATATATATATATATATATAGATAGATAGACAGATAGATAGATAGACAGATAGATACACAGATAAATAAATAGATAGTTGTAGATATAGATAGACAGATAAATACACATATTTTTTGGAAGTGTTACACGAATTTTCAAGTGTTTAAAAATGTGAATCAATGTAAAAATATGAGAACGTGTGCATACTTTTACTAAGAGATGCTTAAAAGTTAATGTAAAAAATATTTCTTAGTTTAAAAAAAGTATTAAAAAATTTGTAATATAAAGAATAATTCTTTTAAAGATGAAAAAATTGAAGATCTATTTTTGAAGAATAAATAGATTTAATTAAACCTTTAGACTCAAAAATTCAGATCTCATTTACATTTTCTTTATTTTTAAGTAAACTAAATACAAATTTTATATAAAATAAAATTAACTCTATAATTTAACTTTATAATGTTAATTTTCCCTTAGACGAAGAGATTTAACGTTTACGAAATGAAAAAAATGTTTACTTTATCAATAAAAATAAAATATAGATAAAAATTACAAACATGTCGCCAGCACATAGAAATGTCTGAAAATACACTATGGGGAATTTAGTAAATTTTCAGTAACAACAATCCTATTTTTATTCACAGTTACACATCAAAAATAATAATAGTTAAACATTGTGCGTTGACAAGAATGTGAAATTAAAATATTAAATAGTACAGTAGATATAACCGTTTGATACTGACTTTATACCATTGATGAAAACATTTTTTTAATCTGTTTTAGATGTATAATATTTTGCAAGATTAAACATTTATTAAATCAGTTATATTCATACACGTGTCACGTTTTTTTATCAACACAATTTACTTAATTATTAATTCGTTTAGGTTCTTTTAATAAGTAAATAAATTTCAACAGCATATTTTAAAAAATAATCATATATATATATATATATATATATATATATATATATAATTTATATACTGGATTACCGTAATGAAATTCAATATATTTTTTAATTGAATAAATTTTATTAAAAAGCACAAAATTCTCAAAAATTACATTATGAAAAATGTTCATTTAGAACAATATATTAACAAGGATAAACTATTTGTAGAAAGAATTGATAGAAAAATAAAAATTGTTTAAATAAATAGTATAATCAATTTATGTTAGATTCCATTTCGTTTGAAAAGATATGTGTTAGGAATAACAGTAACATAAAGGAAAAGAATAGTATAAATACAAAAATATATAAAAAATAGTAAAAGTTTTAAATGTAAAAGAGTGATATATAGAAAAAAGAAGAGAACTGATAGACAACACAAATTATAGACAGGTAATAAAAGAGATAGAAAGAAATAAAGACGAACATTTTTTCGACAAATGTTAAAGATTACAATCCAAACTGAATTAATCATCAATTAGTAAATAGATTAATAAATTAAATATTTCATACAAAATATTTAGCCTTTTGATTATTTATAGTTTTTTAAGAAAGTTTTAATCTTTAAAACGTATTTTTTATTCCAGGAGAAATGAAACAGAAAATATCATTATCTGGAGTTCAAATAATGCTCTAACCAGTCCAAAAATTACATTGCAATTCAAATAAGAATGTGTATTTACACATGTATGGTATGCTAATCCATGGTTCTCGGTAATTAAATAATGTTATTAAGGTGACATGTAAAGAAAAAAATCGACTTCATGTATGGCATTGTTTTAATGTCGATACGCAGCGTGGAAGCACATGGCTGTCAAAGATCGTTGAGTTTAATTCTGATTTACATACAATGGAGTGTTAACTTGAATCAAGGTAAGGATAAAAAAAAATGTTTTTCTACTATTTATAATCCGATTTTTAATATAATTATTATTTATTTATCCTGTTCCATTTATTTTATATAATTTTAAAACATTTTTATCATAATTCATAATTCAACTACTGTTAATTATTTTCTCTTATTAATATAAATACGTCTCAACGACAACACAGAGGATAACATAAAAATATTTTTCAGATAAAGAAAATAAGAGTATTTAAATGTTCCTTACAAGTAGTTTCATTATGTGTTAACTAGCCTAATAAATTTGAATAATTTGCTCCAAACAATTCATTTTTATAGATTGTTAAAAATTTTAAATTCGCTTATCTCACTGGTAACGCTTTGAATTGTATTTTCGTTATGTTATTTCAAATATGATATATATATATATATATATATATATATACATATAAAATAAATATTGACATAACAATGTATAAATTGCAATATAACTGATAACAGTTTTTATTGAAAATGTATGTATGTATATATATATATATGTGTGTGTGTATATATATACATATGTATTCATTAAAAATTGATATAATTTATATTTTAGTACAATAAATATTATATCTATAGTTTAATTAGAGTACCTCATTTATTATATTTTGTAAAATAAAATTAACTAAATTAATAGATAACACTAAAAACGATTTGCTTGAAAGTTTACACACGCACATACCTATATAAATTCTGACCCTATATTTCAAACTTTTGAAATCTTCATGTCAAACGATTCTTGAGTAATGAAATATTAAATTTGCTACTTCGATGTATAATAGAAACTAATAACTTTTAAACAAAGTATCTGACATGACAAATTATTCAGTTGTACTGTATAAACTGGGACTACTGTTCATTTTTGACATTTATATTATTTTATATCTCATTGAATATTTGTATATATATATATATATAATACTTGAAGTTAATTTATGACAATATATAATATTTTCACAGATTTTATGCAATGAATAAAATTAGTTTAAAAAACCAACTTGTTACAAAAGTGAAAATCATTAAAAATACTGTTCTTATATATGTATAGAAATAAATATCGTATAATATTAATTTTTGATTAATTAATATTTTTATATGGTAAGTTAAAACAGTTGTCTTTGATTAGCATGCACTAGTACATAAATAATATTTATTTGATTTGAATTAAAGATGAAAGTTTAATATTTATTAATCATACCTTTAATGTATATTTCGTTGGAATTGGTTGAAAAAAATCGTTCTATCGATTGGTTTTATTTTAACGTGTGTCTTTTATTTAAAATATATTCGATAGTTTTTTGATTAAATCATTAAATATAATCGCACATTACATGCCTTTATCTATTATCGAACGTGCATACTTTTAAAGAATTAAATATTTTCTTTTCATACACGGTAACTTGTCAATATTATATTATTTGAAAATGTAAAACGTTTGAAGAAAACATCAAATACAATCTTAATAAATATATTATGAATTCACTATTCTATTTCTGTGATGTTGGAGTAGAAGCAACAACACAAAAGCGTCAAAGATAATTTTTCCATTTAACAATACTTTAGTGCTACTGTATTATCTTTTAGATATTCATTTTTGTATACATGCAAACACACAATTCACATATATATATATATATATATATATATATATATATATATATATATATATATATTACAAAAATGTATTTATTTTCTATATAATATTTATCTTTATCAGTCGATGTATCATTAATGTACTGTTTCTATTTTCAGATTAAATAATCTTGGTCGTTAATAGCCCAGAAATAAGCAACATGGCTGAAGAAAAGAAAGAATCGGTAATTAATTGTACTAAAATGTATATTTTACTATATCATTTCGATATATTACATCAATAACTGATTATTTTTATATTGAAACTTAAATTATTACTAATAACTAAAGTATAATAGAGCACATCATTTAATATAATATAAAAATAGTGATAATTTATACAAATAATGAAATTTGGTTTAATATACTTCAATCTTTTCATTCTTATAATTGAAATCATAATCCAGTGGACTTGTTTTATATTTTTATCTATAGTAATTACCAGTTTTATTTCATTTGAAACAGTTATCACGTTCATTTATCAAGTATGTATATTTTTTTTTCATAAAATTATCATATATATATATATATATATACTGTATTCAGAAATTGACACATTTTCAATATATTCATTCATGTTCTTCATTCTATAAACGATAACATTTAACACAATCATGTAATCAACAACAATCAATTAACTAGGTAAAACAATGTGTTCGTTAAGCTAATATATTTTCATTAACTATAAATATTTTTAAATTTGATACAACTTCAATTAAATCATTTTCAAAAAAAAAACGACAAGATCCTGTTAAGAAATAATATTTATATCAACGTTGTTTATGGTATCATGCGTCTTCAATTAATTAAAATACATGATTTATTTCAGCAAGTAGAAGTGGAGATTGAAGGTCCAACCTTCATACCTTCATCTTTTGAACTTCCCAACTTACCGAAACCGTTAACACTTGAAGAAAAGAAATTTCTTTTAGCTGTTGAACGAGGTGATTTAGCGAATGTTCGAAGGTAAATAAAAACTGATAAATTTAACGAAACGCTATAACGTTGAATAATAGATCTGAATAAAATTATGAGATATTGTAGTGTATTTAGCTCTCAAATCAAATCAACTACTTTAACCATTTCACGCCTAGCTTCGGTTATATCTGGCATCCGCAAAATGATGCAAGTGGCTAACGCCGGCTATATCCGGCATTAGTGAACTCAACACTAGCGCCACGCGAGTTGAGTACAGCACACTAAACACATTATTTCATTTTAAGTACGTTATGGACCCTTTTTATCAAGCATAATTAGTACACTAGCGTAGGGGAGCTCCGAAAATATGAGAAACTTTTTATGCGTACAGTGTGCACTAATGGCACGACGGACCATTCATCGGTAGCATACTGACGGTCAGTTCTGTCGTCGCAAAAGGGTTAAATACCAATTACTTTAGAAGTTTTCCTCGTCAGAAATTTAGATTTGTTTAAAAAATTATTACACTGCTTAAGTTGTTCGAAAAACGATTGTTTACATCTTAGTTCTGAATAAATTAAGATACGTTTACAATCAAACTCTTCATAGTAATTCACTTTTAGATTTTTTAAAGAATAATTCGATATTTATTTTTAATAAAACATATTTGTTTTGTAATCAGTAATTCAACGAAATGAATTATTTGATATCTAATTTTCAATTATAGAAACTGCTTTCATTTTACTCGAAAAGTGCACTTATCTAGTTTTTTACCACAAATCTATATATCAAACGAACAACCTACATACATATATATATATATGTACATATATACATACACATACATATGTATGAATTTATGCATATACATATACGATTGCATACTGCGAATAATTCAACAGTAAACACCGCACCAAGAACGAGTGTATTGTAAACAGTTCATTCATCTTTATTACTTTTGTTATAAAATCAATGACCTGGTATACGTGCGTTTTGAGCCTCATATTTTCCCCATATATAATTATACGTTACTAAATATAGAGCGAAATTCGTAAAATTTGATTGAAATTCAGAAGGGTCTTTACAATAGTTGCGATTAAGAAGATTAATTTAGGTACAGTAACGCGTTTATTGTCACTTGTTGAGGCGACATATTAAAAGTAACAGCGTGAGGTGTTATTGCATCGTTAATTATGTCAGTAATTCATTTCTGCGAAAATATTTAAATTTATGTGTATATTAACTCTTGAATAAATTCATTATTTATCCTTTTTTGTTTTGAATTTCACAGGTTTTGTAAATAAGTAAAGAAGTTATAATGTAATTAAAAGATATATAATTTAAATATGATACTATTATAAAGCATTTTAAATTTTTAATTTTAAATAACAATAATTTATATATATATATATATATATATATATATATATATATGTATGTATAATATTATTAAAGTACGATTAATATAAATATGTTTATTTAGAATGAACTTAATATCCTATCGTAGATTTTTCTTATCGTAGAGTATCAATTTTTCTTTAGAACTAGGCATATAGTTAACACTTAAAACACACATTATAGAATGTTACAGAAGGCACATCGCAAGAATCACATCAACATGAATTGTGTAGATAGTTTAGGACGTGGGGCACTTACACTCGCAATCGATGGCGAAAATATGGAAATGGTTGAACTTCTTGTTATTATGGGAGTTGAAACTAAAGATGCTTTACTACACGCAATTAATGTTGAATTTGTAGAAGCAGTCGAACTGTTGTTAGAACACGAAGAAATCATACATGTAGAACAAGAACCATATGTAAGTACATTTTCGAATTAAAATGTTGAATGAAATTGATTAAAATTAATCGTAAAATAAGAATTGAATTCATTTAGAAATTTAAATTATTATTCATGTATTAATATGCTGAGTGTCGCTTTTATTCGAAATGTAAGTAGTCGGAAAATTCCACACAGTATGTTGACTTAAATTGACGGAGAACATAAGAAAATCTAAATTTTTATGATAACAAATATGACCATTCAAGTAAAAAATATACTGAAAAGGTTAAAACATTAGTGAATAAAAAATAATATCCCATTTTACTATTCAGCTTGTTTTAATTCATTGCATTATGTTTCCTTATAAAGAACTCAGTTTTCTTATTTTTTTAATTGAACCCAATGATAATTTATAAAATAATATGATATTTTATAATATAAAAAGATAAATAAAACTTTTTTTTAATTGTAATATAGAAGTTGATTTGTTTTAGAATTTATATCTTGAAAACGTTTATTACCCTCTTCTATTAAATTAATATATATATATATATATATATATATATATATATATATATATATATATATTAAAATAAAAATAAATTAATATAAAAAAATATAATTTCATAGCTAAAAATAACGATGAAATAATAATACCAAAACTAGTAACACACAATTATGTGACTAAAATTACAATACTGTTTTGTTAATAGATGTTAAGGTGAATAATAATGTACTCTGTGTATGTACATATATTGCACAAACGTGTTTATAGATAATATGAAAACTAGACGAAGTGTAATTAGATCATAATATTACTGCAAATGAAAGTAAACGATCCGCACGTGACACCCATACAAATACATTCACAACACAAGAAGTTTTTAATTCATAACAACAATTTTAAAAAGTGAATTAATTTGATTCTTAATAATAAAAGTATCAATCATTTCTAATTGTATATAATTAGAAAAGTTATTTATATAGTAAGAATTTAGAGATTTTTCGAAGATAAGATAAACTAACATTTCATACATTGAATCTTTGCACATATAGGCCATTTCATCAAAAGTATTAGGTAGGTGCAAAAATAATTCCGGTTGTTATCATTTTGACTTTGACGCTGATTTTTCTAGTTACCGTTATCTTTTGTTATAGTCTTGTGATATTTTATTGCAAACAATGAAATTAGCACTACCGATTTCATCTTATGTCCATCGGTTTCATTCTTTAGTGTTATTGGATATAATCTCTTAAATTAATCATGGAAAAAGCAAATTCGCGCGATTTTATTGTATGAGTTTAAATTGTGACGTAAAGCAACAGAAACTGCTCGAAATATCAAATCTATTTTTGGCGAAGGGTCAATTAGCGAATGTACAGCTCAACACTAGTTCCAAACATTTCGTAATAGAAACGAAAGCATTGATGATGAAGAGGGTCATGGACGTCCATCACCTATAGACAGTATTGATTTAAGAACCATTATTAAAGCGAACCCACGTAAAACAACTCAAGAGATGACAGAAGAACTCTATATTGACCATTCAACAGTTGTTCGATATTTGAGTCTAATTGTAAAAAAAAAAACTGGATAAATGGGTGCCGTATAAACTAAACAAACATTAAGCAATTCGGCGATACGAAATCTGCTCTGCGCTTCTTTTGCTTAACAAAAATGATTCCTTTCTTGATCGCATTGTCACATGTGATGAAAAGTGGATTATCTACAACAATCGGAAACGTTCATCATAGTGGCTAGATCGAGGAGAAGCACCAAAACAGTTTCCTAAACCGAATCTTCATGAAAAAAAGATTATGGTCACTGTTTGGTGGTTGGCAAGTGGTATCATTCACTACAACTTCTTAAATCCTAGTGAAACAATAACAGCAGAAAAATGTTGTCAGGAAATTGAAAAAATGCATGAGAAGTTGCATCGTTTACGGCCAGTATTAGTCAGTCGAAGAGGACCAATTCTTCTTGACGACAACGCCCGACCACAGGTCTCATAAATGACTTTAAAAAAATTAAATGCACTGGGTTACGAAACGTTACCTCACCCGCCTTATTCTCTGGACCTGTCTCCGGCAGATTACGTTTTTTTAAACATTTGAGTAATTTCCTACGAGAGAATGTTTTCAAAGATTAAGCATCAGCTCAAAACGCATTCGATGAATTCGTTAATTCCAGGACTCCAGAATTCTATCTTGTAGGAATAAACAAACTCGTGTACTGTTGGGAGAAATGTGTGCAGGCCAATGATCTTTATTTTGATTCATAAATATAATTTTTAACTGATATATGAATCTTTATACTCGCATTAATTATTTTTGCACCAACCTAATACATTTGTATTTTATAAAGTAATTAAAACTTCATAATCTCTAGAATTTTATTTTACCTAAATGTCCAATAACTGATTATTCTGTCTATTTTGGTAATCCAATAAAATTTTGATAACAAAACGATCATTCATACCGCAGAGGCACAAACATCTGATTTCTTTTTGATTAGTTATATATATATATATATATATATATATATATATATTCATGTTTTGAACTTAGAATTGCTCACTCTTTCTTATTATCTTTCAATTTGCTTTGCTATTATTTAGAAAAATCTATACTAATTTATTTTAACAAGTGTATTCAGTGCTCTTATAATATCCAAATTATTTGAAATATATTGAACTTATATCAGTTCTGTTATTTATTTCTATCATTCTTTTTTTTATATAAAAAAAACTGTTTTAAAAGCAAGTACCACAAATCAAAACTTTTTTAAGTATTATTTGTAATTCATGAATTAAACCTTCGAACGACATAATATTTGAAAAAAGGGCACGTTTTAATTAATTCGTGAAAGTGAATTCAGACACAGGGGTAAACTCTAATTATACTTTTAAATCTAATTAAGTCTATGATTTTAATTCTATTAAAATCTCGATACCCGATTTTCTACAACCGAGTAACTATATTTGATTGAATTTCTAAATTTTTCAAATTATTGAGTATTCTATTTTTGGGATAAATACGAATCATTTAAAGATTATTTTTTGTTTCAGAGTTGGCAAAAGGTTGATACAAATATATCAACATTTTCTACAGATGTAACACCGTTAATTTTAGCTGCACATAGAAATAATTATGAAATATTAAAAATGTTATTAGACCGTGGTGCAACGCTGCCAATGCCTCACGATATAAAGTAAGTGTTATTTATGTTATTCGCTAATTATTTTATTCTAGTTCACGTGCTAACATAATCTTAAATTATTTAACATATCCATATATATATATATATATATATATATATATATATATATATATATATATATATATATATATATATGATAATAACTTCTTAAAATATTTGTAAATGTAAATAGTTTAAGATATAATTATAAAAAATAGCACTGAACACATTTTATTCGACATAAGTGAGTATAAATGCATTTATTAAATAATTCATATTTTGTAAAAATTGATTTTCTTATAGATTAATTTGTGAACACTTATTAAATTAAAAAATAAAATTAATATTTCGTAATATCAATTATGCAAGAATATTATTCATCGCATTTACGTTTGTGAAAATTTTAATTGTGCTTTTTATGGGTAAAGTGTTTCTTCTTCAATCCCTTTGAAAATCTGTATGGTCTTCAATTTCTACAATAGTTTGTGTTTTTGATGATTTCTCTCAAATGACAGCATTTTAATTGATTGCCAAGGTACAAAAGCTTTTTATTTAGCAAAAAAATTTAGCGTAGTAAATTTTATAATTTACAGAAAATCTAAGTCCTATTTTTCTGTATATTCCGTATAATAACTAGTTGTTAATCCAGAGATGACACAGATCGGGGAACATCTGTTTGGGGATATTTTGGACGCAGTTTAACCTCATACCCGGGAGGAAACATCGAATTAATATTCAAAATAAAATATGTGTTTATTATACGATTTTACAATATGAGAAATTATTAGGTACAAAAACCGTTAATTTATGGACGTGATTATTTTTAAACATGGACAAAATTTAAAACAAAACTTTTAAAGATATTTTGCAGTTTAAGATTAATTATTTTGCAAATTATTCATGATTTGACCAATTTCTAAAGTAATGAATAAATTAGTAAAAGTGTTTAGAAAGTTTTATAAAAGAAATTTAATAATAATTGAATCAGTTTCATAATCAATTCAAATTATTTAGAAATTCATTCGACATGAATAATTCTGATAATACATAAAAATAATCAAACAATTACCATATGCATATAATGAAATTTTAGTTCAGGTTTAATGTATTGTTAAATGTAGTACTCTTTCAGTAATAATACTGTAATATAGAATATTATAACAATTACTGAATACTTTCAGGCTTGAATTCTTCTTTTATTAGAATATTTTTTGATAGTTATCTGTTCAGTTGTTACATTTACATTCAATGTAAGCAATTTTATTTCCTGATGTGATTAAGTAAGGATTAACGATTAATTACTTGTTAAATTTCTATGATTTTTAACGTCATCCATTGAATTATTATTCCTATAATTGAATAATGGGAAATTTAAATAAACATCATTTTGAAATAACTGAAAAAAGTGAAATAAAAAAAATATCTTGCCACTTCATATAAATATTCATTTACGATTTAACATGAAAACTATGCGAATAATAATTATTAAATTTTACTTTTATGATATAATGTTTTACTTAATTTTTGATAATGAGCATAAACTATAAGTTTCTCATTTTCTAATATTAACATTACTTACATAGCAAAACAGTTTTATAAAAAACATCTGAAAGAACTGAAACATTTCATTTTTTACCTTTGTATCAATTAGCATGAAAATATTAAAAAATACTCATTAAAACTAATATTTAGATGCGGTTGTGATGAATGCATAGAGAAGTCGAATGAGGACTCCCTGCGCCATTCAATGTCTCGTATTAATGAGTATAGGGCTTTAGCAAGCCCATCATTGATAGCGTTGTCGTCTAGTGATCCTTTACTAACAGCTTTTCAACTCTCTTGGGAATTAAGAAACTTAGCTTTTGCTGAACAGGTATGTAATGCATATATAGTATGATATACATATACATACATATATATATATATATATATATATATATATATATATATATATGTATATCAAAGATTTTAATTTAGCACATTTTATAAAAAAATCCGCACACATTCGCAATATATATATATATATATACATTTTCAAGAATTATTGTTATGTCTATAATGAATTACAAGAGTTAACGATATCTATCTTTATACTCAATTGCGTGTTTGTAGGGTATGTAATTAAAAATAATTATAGCTATTAATTTACAACCTCGTACAATATGAGCAAGCATAATGTTTGGTTTTAGAATTTAAGAAAAATAATTAACGTCGTTCAATTAATCATTCATTGAATATCTGTTTTCATCGTAACAAAACCGTTGTTTGAACATTATACGGATATCAGTATTTTTCTAAAATCATATTATTTTGTGTTATATACGTTTATATAAACTTTAAGGTATAAAATTTGATCAATAGTGAACATCGCTGGGTGTATATATATATATATACATGGAGTTTGTTTTTCTTTTATAAATGTTAATAAATTTTATGATTAGCGCTGAACTTTATATAATTATATGTTTAATTAATTTTTTTTATAGAAATTCAATGAAAATTAATTAAATAAAATTTTTCATTCATGAATTTCAATTAAAATAAAATTCATAATTTTTAACATAAATAAATTTAAATACTTATAATTGATCATATTATTCTGTGCTTTGAATAATATCCTGTTATATTATTTTAAATTATATAATAAACTATTAGTGAAAATTTACAACTAATTTATTTTCTATAGAAATAAGCATTAATTTTAAGTCAGATCCAAAATTCATTAAAAGAATAATTATTTTGATAAAATACTGATATTTTCTATAAAAAATTACAAAATCATATATTTTATAATTAATATATTGTATTATCTATTCAAAATAAAATAAAATTTACATTTTTAAAAAAGAAGAAAATGGAAAATAAAGAAATATTAAACTTTCCTTAAAAAATTACATTCGTCTTGATTTTTTTAATACGCATAAAAATTGTTATTTAATATCTGTTTTGTAATTTAATTAATTTTATGCATATGTCATATTTTTAGGAGTGTAAAAGTGAATATCTAGAATTGCGTCGACAATGTCAAATATTTGCGGTCGATCTTCTTGACCAAACGCGCAGTTCTCAAGAACTGGCTATTATTTTAAACCATGACCCTGATAATATACCGTTTGAAGATGGAGATCATATGAAATTAGCAAGACTTGAACTGGCAATTAATTATAAGCAAAAAAAGGTAAACAAAACATTTTGTATATTTTTATATACTTCTTTAATATATCTTGAAAATAATGTTTCTTCTCGAGAAAAAAGTAAAATTTGTTGTTCTCATTTCTTCACAAATTTATTTCTTGATAATCGATATCGAAATTATCCCTTTTTTTATCAACAATTTGTAACGATCCATGTTTATTGTTTTTATTGTAATACATGGAAAATTTATAAATATAATTTTATTTATAACTTCTTAACTAATAACATACTTTTTTAGTAACATTAGAAGTAATATTTATTGAAAACTGTTTCATTATTTCTGAAATTTTATTAGAATAAAAATTCGTACATAATTTTAAAGCCGTGCCTGTTGGATGCGTTATGTTTCTTGAAAAATTATTTCAAAGTTGAACAATAACCGCATTAGATTTTGTTTTCCAGTCATTTTTTTATCTACATATTGTATTTTGTGTTAAAATAATAAATAAAATATATGAACTCGTGTATTAAAAAGTGATCTTTCACTGTTATATAACCTTTAAACTGAATTTAAGCCAGCAAATATTATTTATATATTATGTGAGAATTCTCGAGAAACAAGAGGTAAATTTTTCTTTTCTCGAAAAATGAAAAATATATTTAAATATTACTTTGTTACACTTTTTATAGACAACTATTTCGAGAGATGTATTTCATGAATAGAAACAATTTAAAAAATGCAATATTATTTAATGTAATATTTTTTTACATAGAAAAATTGTTATCGTTCCTGTGAATATATTTTTTTCGATTTTATATATTCTGTGAAAGTTGTTAAAATAATTCTGACAAAAAAAATAATACATTTAATTGAGTATATTTTCAAAATAATATAATTAAACGTTAATAAGAAATTATTATTGTAAATAAACTTTTGTTTTCAGTTCCATTCAGTTAATGATTTTCAAATATTAATTATAACATTTAATTTCGACAGTCTATTAACAGAGTTTTAGTTCAGATAGTTTTGTTTTATAACTTATTCTGACAAAATAATAGTCAGTTTAATTTAATATATAATTTGAATTCGTTAAATAAGTTAATTCGTCACTTTAAAAAATCAAAGAGTCGCAGACTTTTTATTCGAGTGTTGACACACTTTTAATATTTTTGTATACGTCGACCGAAAATGTTTAACTAAAAATTCAATTTTCAGTTCGTAGCTCATCCAAACATTCAACAACTTTTAGCAGCAATTTGGTACGAAGGTGTTCCCGGTTTCAGAAGGAAAACGGCAATGCAAAAGATAATGATAATTTGTCGTGTAGCGCTACTATTTCCCTTTTACTGTACACTTTATATGCTGGCACCTAACACATCAACAGGAAAACTTATGCGAAAACCATTTATGAAGTTTCTTATTCACGCCTCGTCGTATCTCTTCTTCTTATGTAATTATTTCTTAACTTTTTTTTATACACTGTTCTATTGTTTGGCTTAATTACAAAAGTAATTGTTTCATTCACTTACACCTCGTTCCAAACACAAGTTTTGGTATTAAGTTCTGGATGAATAACATTTATTATATTTTAATTTTCAGTTTAAACTTTATCAACACAAAACTAGCAGTTAGTGATGAGCTCAATTATTATTTAATAACATTCATTTGTCAATAATGTGCATACACTCAACTATTATATAAATCATATATATGTATATATATATATATATATGTGTGTGTGTGTGTGTGTAAAGGGAAATAAATTTACAAATAATATATCTATACTTTGATAAATAAAAATATTTTTTTGAAATATTATTTCATTAATACTAAAAAAGAGTTTTTATTTAATATCGTTTTGTTTAACACAGTTTTTCATTAATGGTTACATACATGAAAATGTTTTTTATGATTATAATAAAATTTTCAATATTACTTTATTATGATTAATAACCAGAAAAAACTTCGTTTAGTCTTTTTTGAAACACATACATTAATATACACAACTAATAGAAAAACGGATGAATTCTTTAACTTTTACAGACATAAATACAATAATCTGCTTTATTATAACTTGCATTTACTATACCACGTATTATCACATCGTTCTGATATCAATAACTTTTCTTAAATCATGAATTAGCAGTTTTTAAAATATTTGTTATTTTCTTAATTAAGAATCGATATTTTTTAAAAATAATATTTGTATTTTTTAATAAACCTATATATAAGGAATTTTAATTTCATTATAATATTATGATAGGGACTGCGAAAATGAAATTCTAGTTTATTAATAAAAATATATTACATTTCAGTGATTCTAATTTTGGTGTCACTAAGAGCGGAAGTCCATGTAATACAATTTTTTGGTACTGATAGTATGAAAAGGACATTAGAAGAACAATTAAAAAAGCAACGAGGCAACGGAGCATCTTATTTGGAACTTTTGGTTCTGATATATGTTTTAGGTATCTATTTTTAATAAATATAATAAACATAAAAACAATTTTAAATAATTTAAAAAATAAAATAATTAAAACAAAATCCGACGTTAGAAGTTTGATCAAAAACTAGGTTTTTAATTAGTTATTAAAATCACTTTTAAAATCACTCAATAAATACATACATGTTACAAAAATAATTATATTAAAAAAATGTATAAAACTGCTAGTTTTTGAAATCAAAAATATGATTTCTGAATAATATAAGTTTTTCCGATAAAACATTCATTTTATTTATAAAATTATTAATCATTTTTAATAAATATTTATGTTTCACAGGTTTTATTTGGGAAGAAACGAGTGAAATTTATATAGAAGGTATACGATCGTATTTGAGGAATATGTGGAATTTCATAGACTTCACAAGAAACTCCCTCTATGTCGGCGTTGCATTATTGCGAATCGGTGCTTACATTCAACAATCGAAACAAATTTCTAAAGATCCGTCTATGGCATTCATACCAAGAGAACAGTGGGACCCGTTCGACCCACAGCTAATCGCTGAAGGTTTATTTGCTGCCGCGAACATTTTTAGGTAAGTATCGTCACAAATCATTAATGTATAAACAAAATAATTTATTATTTATTTCATTTTCAGTGCTCTCAAACTTGTCCATTTGTTTTCAATTAATCCCCATCTTGGACCTCTGCAAATCTCACTCGGTCGTATGGTTATTGATATCGTCAAATTCTTTTTCATTTACAGCCTAGTACTGTTTGCTTTTGCTTGCGGTTAGTATTTAAAAAATATATTTGTGTTTATATTGTTTAAAAATTATTTTTGAATAGGTTTAAATCAACTTCTTTGGTATTTTTCTGAATTGGAACGACAAAAGTGTTATGTACTTCCTGGTGGTTTACCTGACTGGGATAACAATTCGGATTCTTGCATGAAATGGAGAAGTTTTGCAAAGTATGTTAAAATCGTTTATATTAAAAAAAATATACAACTCTACATATTATTTATCAAATTTTCATTTATATTTTAATAAAAAGCAGAGTATATTTTATATAAAAACTGAATTTTTATACCGTAAATTTGTTACTCCTAATGATGGAATAAATTTAAATTATTTGTTACAAGAACAGTATTTTCAATATAATTTATTAAAATTTTGAAAATAAAATTTAAAAAATAACGACAATTATCAAAAAATATATCAAAAGATATTTTTAAAGAACGTACACTTGTATTTTTCAAGCGTATTTGAAGCATCGCAGTCACTATTCTGGGCTAGTTTTGGTATGATCGGCTTGGATAGTTT
>CM068313.1:15498011-15580511 GCA_034766995.1 Acanthacorydalis orientalis | reverse complement strand
TAAAAATAATAACATACATTTATTTATTTATTTATTTATATATATATATATATATATATATATATATATATATATATATATGTATGTATGTATATAATTATGAAGCGGAAGAAAATTATATATAAATGTGTTATGTATTGTATATTCTACAATAAATATTTCAACTCGAACAATATTTTTTTAATTAAAACACTACAAAACTATCTTTGTTTCAAAACCAATGATTAAAATAGATACAATAACAAATACACAGGAAATAAATAAATCATAAATACATAGGTGCTTTTTGTTTATAATAATAACAAAGATTTCTGAAACTAATATATATTTTGTTTAAGTGAAAGAAATATATACAATTATCAAATAATATTTTTCATAAGACAGTCGGCGAATATTTAAAAATTATAAATGGTCCACAAGACCAAAAATGTTGAGAAATACTAGGTTACACCAATATGAAAACAAATTTTATATACACATGTTATTCATACATAAAAAAAATAATTACAAACACAAGTGACATTATTTTCAATTATAAATACTTGACCATACTGCATTACAGATAAAATTGAATTATTAATAAAACTACGTATAATCAATTTCAGAATATTTTTCAATACATCTGTTATTAAACTCATTCGACCATAACATCCTCTAATACAATCACATTACAATGAATAACATGGATAATACATGTATTCCTTTACATATATTTTCTCCTATAATGAAACTAAAACTGAACTCATTATATTGTATATCACTTCATGTAACTAACTGCATTTCAAAAGTAAAAAACCATAAGGAATTATGAAGATATTTTTTCTCTTTGAGATTTATATTCAGAAAATAAGAATAGTACAATCTTCTGATTTATGAAAAACTGTGTTCATCTCAATCTAAGTTTAAACTAGCTAAACATATTTGAATACTGTGATCAATATTTCTTACTACAGATTAAAATGTCAACATAAGTGCCATCCTTATAGACTGTACTTTTTGGATCAGCAATTTCTTTCAAAATTTAAAACATGCCACTTAAAAGCCTGTTTATAAATTATACTTTTTAAATATTGTCTTTCTTTTCATTTGTATACTCACATTAAGAATGTTTATCAATTGTGAGTTATAAATCCAATCTTTTTATAGTAAAAAAATATCATGATTGTCCAAAAGTAGTCTGCAAGGATATTTTTTAATAGAAGTTTCAGATTATATAATAACAAAGTTTAAGTGTAAATAATAACAGTATTGACTGCATTAAATGATTTTACTGGAAAATCTTCCATATATATATATATATATATATATATATATATATATATATATATATATATATATATATATATATATAAATACATAACATAAATCAGATAGTATTTAAATTTCATACAATTACAAATTGAAAATAGTACATTTAACAAATCGATAAAATATGAAAATAAAATTACTGCTTACCTTCTGCAAGAATAATAAATTTAATATAAATTTATTTATATAAAGCTGCACATAATTATAATTTTCATGTAATATACATTCAATTTCAATATAATCAGGATCAAATTCATATGAAATAAGTATCTTATATATAACTTTGTATATGAAATTTCTTAAAAAAATATTACAAAGTTCACAATAAATGAAAATATTTCTTAAATGCAAAAAGAAAAAGAAACAAATCACAACATATAAAATAAAAACCAAGAACAATAATTAAGCATAGAAACAGCTACAATGGTATTGACTAGACAGAAGTAAGTGATTGAAATAAAAACGTGGATGATTATATAAATATCAGTACTCTGTTTTATTGAGAATAAACAATTATAGAAGGTGAGTATATTTTTTCTTTATGAAAAATTGAAGTAAAATCACATATTTTAACAACCGATTGGTCATAAGTTATCACCAGATTTAATTTTATATGTCTGCACT
The DNA here is from genome assembly GCA_034766995.1 of Acanthacorydalis orientalis. NCBI lineage: Eukaryota > Metazoa > Arthropoda > Insecta > Megaloptera > Corydalidae > Acanthacorydalis > Acanthacorydalis orientalis. The sequence continues at coordinate 15,578,579 of CM068313.1, read as the reverse complement.
AATAAAATAATACAATTTTAGTGCAAATGTGACTTGTAATACTACTGAATAAATAAATTTGAAACAAATATTATATACACTTTTAATGAATAATAAATACAATCAGTGTATATACATATTTGATCAAAAATAATAATTTACTAATTCAATACAATTAATTTTTTCTTGAGAGTGGAATATTTTTATTATAAAAAACTTCTCAATCTATTAAATAAAATATTGAAAAATATTATTATTATTTCTTAGATGAATTTGAACTTACCTACTGAACTAATTATTTTTTTAAACGTAAAATCTCTCCATTTATGCAAAAAGAAATAAATAAAAATTAAATTACAACTAAATTACGAGTATTTCATCATGAGACTAAAATAAGTAATGCACATATCAATAGAGTTTCATTTCTTTCATCTTTATGTGGTAATTACTAATATTCTAATTCAGAACTTAAAATTACAAAATAGTTAATTGAAACAAAACTATATAATTAGTTTTCATTGCACATTTTTTCACTATTCATATAATTAACATTCTCTTCATTTCTTTGAGTTTTATATCATTTTTTATTTAAATAAAAATAAATAATATGTAAATATATATTTCTTAAATGAACAAAAAACATTCCTACAATTAATTATTAAGATCACCAATATTCGATTTTATTTAAACAACTATTATATTTTTCATACATGTTAGTATTATTATCTCTCACACATTTCTCTTAATTGTTTCATAAACACTAATATCCAACCATTATTGTATTTTTACATAGATTTTTAAAAGAGAAAACAATTTAGTAAATAATTTTGTCTGTTTAGTTTTCAACAATATTAAAATTTGTATATACTCCTAGAGCTATAACTAAATTTTGTACAGAATTACTGATTTGAATAAAATTTATATTCTTCAAATCAATGACTACTTGATGTTAGTTATTCTGCTGTTATAAAATTATTTTTAAATCAAACATTTCAATACTCACCTTCATTATTATATAAAATATTAATATTACTGTGAAAAAACTTGCTAAATATAAAGAAATTACTTGCATAATAATACTAAAAGGCAATGTTACGCCATAAAGTTTACGGTAATTGTTAAATGTTCATTAATATTACTGGTATCACACTACAGTTAATGATTTACAAATGTGTTCTGAATTAAGTGGTTGGTTGCTCATGTTAACAGTAAAAAAGGTATTAACAAATGTCTTTTGAATGCACTGATTGGTTATTGTTATTACAAGGAATGATTTTGCAAAAGTCTTTTGTATAATCATACCCCTGTATACATCAACTAATGTTTGACCATGATTTTTCTGAAAATTTTTTGATGAAAATTAATCAGATTTTAAAATGATTTACTAGTTTGAAAACACATAAGCAATTTTACAGTTTCATGATATTGGTTTTGAAGTTTGGTTATATCTACTATATCATTTATTACAGTCACATTTCAAAACAGAATATTATGCAGATGAACATTTATTTTCAGAAAAATAAGTGTTTATATGATAATATTAATTAAGGATGTATATTATATTTTCGTATGTTTTATATATATATATATATATATATATATATATATAACATATATAACATATATAATGAATGCTGACTCCTCAAGAATATCACTGATGTTCACAGACATAAGATGTGATCCAGTTGTTTGCAGAACAAACCCATTGCAATCAATAATCAGATTAAAGTAACTGGTCTTCATAATTTGATATGATGTTAAAGTTTTATCAGAGTGTAAAAAAAATATTATTAAGATAATTTTTTCTCTTGAATTTTTTTTTTGCAACTTTGTTAGAGTATTAGTTGGCAGTGTGAAAGTTTTCAGACATTTTTGTTGTACCTCAATCAAATTATGTATTGCAATAAAATATTTAATATTTTATTCAATATCTGTCAAACAATTCGATAAAACAAATCTCATGTCTCAAACACTATCGACTACTATTTCGAGTTTTTAAATCAGTCAAATTATATATTTTTAATAAATTTTGATAGTAAGGCGATATCGTTTTCACCGATTTATTCTAAGAATATCTGAACAATATTACAGTAAAATGCTACCAAATCTGTACAAATTTTTTAATCCTATAGAATTTATTTTCTATTTTTCTTTTTATTATCATGTTTAATCGCGATTATATATTAACTATTCATACAGACAGCTCGGTTAACTTTTGAAACAAAAAAAATATTTAAAAGAAAACGGAATGAAAAAATTAGAATAATTCATCCAATCCAAATATACACACTGTAAACTACAAACGTAACAAATTGATTTGAAATGTAAAAGCATTGTAATCACATTATGTTATTTTAATAACAATTGATTTTCAGTTTAGTGATTCCACAAATTGTACCACTTTATTATTTTTTGGTACCTATGATTTGTGATAACATAAAGCAGCTTATCATAATCAAGATACCCTATACTGATTTCAGTAATTTATAAAGTTATTCTTTTTTTACAGTCACTAATAATCAAAATTAAATAAATGTTAAAATATTAGCAAAATGCTTGCCACTATGGTTATTCTTATGAGATTCAATCAAGAAAATTTTAAATTTAATAACAAATCATAAAATAAAGTCATTATATACACAACCTGAACACGGCAGCGTCGAATTGAACAATGAGCATAGATAATATCAAACAGCAATCACGTAATAAGACGAGGAGCATGAAGACCCTCTACCTGATGATCAATATTGGGACAGTGACTTACACCCACAGGACCCCAATCATATAAACCTTGTGAATTTGCAAGTCTGTGTGTTAAACGATGTGCTATAGAAAAGCCACCACTTCCCTCAAGTTGAGTTAATACTATGATGACTTGTCTGCAAATACCAATAAAGTTAAAGAAAAGGTTAATAATAACATAGTTTTAAAAAAAGACTAATAATAATACCTATGTAAAGGTGGAACTGAATCAACAGTGCGTAAAGCACCCCGAGTTGATACAACATTGTAGCTCTCTTGGCAATCACATTTGACATGTATCCATTTATTTTCATGGCGATTTTCAACCATTACTACAAGACCAGCCCAACCCTAAGAAGATAACATAAAAATAAATATTACCTATGTCCGTAAATTAATGTAGTGAAAATCAAAACTATAATTAATAACATTGCACTGGAATAGAATATATAGAAACACAATATCAAAGAAAATTAGTAAATATAATGCCATTCCTACAATTATTTTATTTCATAATGAATTTCTACAATTAATAATAACTCAAAAAACAAGAACAGCAAGAAAGAATGAAATAAGTGTAAGGCAATTTTATTTATAATGAAAATAAATATAATAAATACCTTAGTCAGATAATATGCTGTCATTCCTTCTCTTCCTTCATGCCTCTGACCTTTTGCTAAAGTTAAATTTATAATTGCATCAGCTAAAATATAATCTGGAGGTCCTAGTTGTTCTACAAGTAATTTTTTTGAACTATGAATTGCAAGAACATATTCAGGATAATTCGCAGGATCTTCTATTCCCGTATGCCAATGATTAAAAGCTAAACATACTAGAAGGTAAACATCTCTTTCCAACATTTTATGACATCCGACAAATCCTCGTACCTAATAATTAAATAATTATATTAATTTTATACATATAAACTTTTTTGAAAACCTAATTAATTTACCTGTCTTTTACTGTGTTCTACTAATCTACCGACTTCAGGTTGTGCTGGACTTCTTGAACGAAATACTACTACACACAAATCAAGCTGAGATCTCTGCGACTTTTCTGAATTTCTCTGTCCTTCTTGAAATAAAGTAAACTCTGCTTCAGTAGGCTCAAGTACAGTGAGAAGTACACATGATAAGTGATGAGCCGAAGCTAATGGTGGCAAGGTGCCTTGTAATCGAACCTCATTCCAACCAGTCCGAGTTTTACAAATATCAATGCAGTCAAAATATCTAAAAATACACACAATTGATAATAAAAATTGTATATATGAATATTTTGTAACATACTTTAAAACATCATCAAATGAAATCCAAAAAACACCATCTGAAGCTCCATGAGGCATAAGTAAATGTCGCAAACGTGGAGTCCATGTAGGGGAATCATCAGACCAATCACCTGTCCAGCAATAATGACCCCACGGATTTCTAAGCTGTAATAAACGCACTCCTCCTGCATCTCTCACATCCAAAACTGAATATGCATGTCGTGGTCGCAAACCACGTCTTTGGTATTCATCTTCATCAACCTAAAACAAAATAATTATAAAATCATAGTTAATTATTATCATTATTTCTACATACCTTCATATTCCCACCCCCACAAGAGGCTCCCATTAAAAATTTAGCTTGTCTAGATGATAATAACTGTGCCCATATTAAATCTTTATCCATTTCATCTTCTGGTGGCACTGGTAAAGTAGAAGGTTGAAGAGGTACACTTTCACAAGGAGCACCAGTTAATGTAGCCAATCCTTCAATTGCTCTACCTGATACAAGTGCTTCATAACACCCATGTATTTTTGCTACAGCTTTTTCTATTAAGGGTACCCATAACTGTTTTCTTTTTGCCTAGAAAAATAGTTAGAATTTAAATATGACTAGTATAAACAACATGATTTTTTTAGATTCTATAATACTTCAATGTAAAAATAACTATAAATAGAAAAAAATTTTTATACCTGAGAATAAACTAAGTGACCACGTTTATCACATGGAAAAAGATCATCTACAAGTACAGTTGTCCATCGACCATCTTTACAAAGACGTACTTGGTAAGCACCTTGTAAACATGGTTGTTTTGTAACTAGGACACTCCGTACAAGAGCTTCTCTTTCGGCAAGTACTGCAAGAGCACTTAACAGCCAACAGTTTCCTAGAACTCCTATATAAAATAAAATAATCTTTACAACAATTGTAAAATAAAATCAATAATTTCTTATAAAATCTATTATAAATTTGAATATAAGTATTTTAAGATAAAATATTAATAACAAAGTTACCTTGAGATATATCAGATGGTCTAGGTGTACGAAACACTGCCCACTGAACATTTCCATCAGACTCTCCCTCTACAGTAATATCCTGTGGTCTACGCCATTGCACAACATGGGTATCTTTTGTCTCTGCTGGATTGTAATAAAGTGAACGTGGTGCTGGTGGAAATGAATCATCCACAAATGCTTCATTTGTCTGTTCATAAATTAAAATGAATAATAATATTATTCAACAAGTTATTTAAAAATAGAATAAATAATTTATAACTGAGAACTTAAATAATTTCATATAATAAAATTAAAACAAACCTGTTTACAATAATTAACAATGTGTTCCCATTTGTCAACAGCTACAGCTTCTTCATTATGGCGCAATTTTTCCATAAGTTTACTTTCCTGACGAGGTGCTCGAGTTATGGTAGCCGATGATGTACCAACTGATGAACTGAGACAACGAGAACTGTGACACATTTCACAAGAAACAGAAACAGAATTATTTTCAAAAGTACATAATAAACACTCCCATGTTTCATGATTTATGTGAGATGTATTTTCTGAAGAAGTTGATAATTGTGACTGTGGTTTTTGCCATTTATTTGAAGCATTTACACTAAAATATTAAATTAAATTAATAATACATATTATTCTATTAAAAAAAAAATACTAATAAAAATAACATACCGATTTCTATGTTCTGAAAGAGGCAAACCATGATGATAATTTACACATGGAGTATGTCTCTGTAAATAATAAAAAAAAAACAATTATTTTTATTACTTATGAACTGACAATATTCTAACTATAATTTAATAATCTACCTTTGGATATGCTCCTAAATTACGAGCTGGGCTATTATTTATGTGAGAACTAGATTCAGATATCTGCTTGTTTGTTTTACAAGCCAGACAAATATTGGATGTTAAAGGATTCTTTAAGGTACACTGATTGCAAGTCCTAAAAATAGTATGATTAAATAATTAAATGAATCAAATAATGTAAAAAAGAATGTATATTAAACATAATATATTTATAATACTTGTAGAAAAGTAACATTTATGTCACGTATAATTGAAAAAATAAATTTAATCAAAATCATAACAGTAAAATAAAAAAATTATTTACTACAATATTATTTACCAAAATTCTCCTTTTCGTAACGTCATATCACGTGTGTTTGTTAAAGCTCGCAATTTAGATCCACCGCAAACAACACAAGCCATAACTTGGCCAGAATTTCGTAATGTACATTTTTTGCAAGTCCATTCCTGTTCACCATTTATTTCACCTACAATTTACAATATCATTGTAAAAATTAAATAAGATAATGACAAGTTAAATACTTTAATTACAAAATTATTAATAAGCCTACAGTAGATTCACACAGTTGCAAAAAAAAAAAGAATTTGAAAAGTTTACTTTTATTGAACACAAATGATTCTTTAAGAAATGTTGTTTTAGTAAATATATTTCAATAAACAATTTATGGACAAACCTTTTAATCTACATAATATTTCAAATTCTAAAAATAATATGTAAATTTTCATAAAATTAACTTTATTTTTTAAATATAATTTTTAATAACATAAGAACTGCATTGGAAAAATAGAGCATAAAAATGAAGAAAAATTCTTCACAACATACTAACTAAATATGGAAATTTAGTCAAGATATAATAAAATACTTTTATATACACTATCTTTATAAATATAAAAAAAATCTATACCTACATACATGTAAACAAATAAATATACATTTCTGACATTTTTCACTGTTGTATATTTTGTATCAACTTTCTCAATTTATATTTAAAAATCTATACTTCAATACATAATGCTAATAAAATAAACTGAATTCAGGCATTAAAGTTACACTTTGTTTCTGTACATTCTGTCATGTTTAATGTAATAAAATAGACATGTCAATTAAAAATATTTGATATCCACTGATAAATGACATGCAATATTTTTAAAGCATTTGATATATACTTCAACAGGTGGTTTCATGAGAATGTATTGATTTTTTTCTAAAATTATCTAATAGACTAATATACATAGACATGTTACTATTGACAAACTAACAATAATTAGGTTGAAAAAGGTAGCTTTGAATGTGGGTTTCACATGAATTATTGATGGACACAATTTTAGGTAATCAATAATATATTGACCCTGAAATAAACTCTGACACACTAACTGTAATTTTAATCATGTATTCAATATGAATAAGTAATATGATGATAAAATATAAAATTTTAATTCTTATTTAACAAACAAACAATAATTGAAACATACTTAACAGATACATAATTGTGTAAAATGTTAAATAGTACACACAATTACAGATAACTAAACAATTATTATGAAAATTAAAATCTTAATAAAATTAATAAATATATAGTATACAACTGAACAAAAAAAAAATAAACAATGTAAATGTATATATATAAAATTACTCACCGCTTAAAAATTGAAAATCTTCCTCTAATCCCTGATCTAGTGTAACTCTAGGAATAGCAGTAATTTCTGCAGATTCTTCAGGAAAATTTCTACCCCTAACATATCGTACCATATTTCTATAAGATCACAAAATATTTACATTAAAACACAAAACTAGTCACTAAGTAATTAAATTATATACACAAATAACATTCACGAACACTAATTATGAAATGATATTCTCTCATTATATACATGTATATATATATATACACACATATTAAATAAACACACACATATATATGTATGTATGTGTTTATACAATACATATATATTATATCTACTTATGATAAAGTAACAATTAAGATTAATTATTTATGCTATTGTATAAAAATAAACTTGTTATTATTCTAACTTTGAAAGTATTTCTAATTTAGAATTTTTAAAATAAAAAGCTTTTAAAGACAAAAAAAAAATGAAAATAAATATTAGAAAATACATAAACATACTTATTCACTGTAACAAGACTATCAAAATGTGGATCAGATCTTGGATAAGCTCCGTCTTTAGTTACTGTTATTAAACTAGGCTGCATGAGTGAAGGTGGACTTCTTTCCGACATACAGATTTCACATTTATCAGACCAAAGTGCGTTATAAGCGTACGAACACTTCCGACATGTCCACATTCGATGATGACTTGATGGGCTACTACTAGTAGCATTATTGTCATTTGATTTGTCTGTTTTTATTCTAGAACATTTTATGTAATTATTATTGATTCAATACTTAATATTAATTCAAACATTTTATGTAATAAAATTACTATTGATTCAATAGTATCATATGTTTATTCAAGCATTAAAAAACTTCTATGATACTTTATGATAACATAATATATGAAATACTTACATTGCTGAAGCCGTGTCATTTGAACTATCTTCACACACATCTAATGAATCCAAGTCAACTTTCGGTGATAATGGATTAGTTATTTGTTTATTTGATGGGGCGGTAATGCCTATATACGTATACTTAATTTTCTGTTCTTTACATATTTCAGAGTCTCCTATATAAGAAGCAGTATATCCATTTTTTCCATCAGAGAAGCTCGAACGCAACACTGTTAAATCTGGACTTGCATTTAAACTTCTTCTTTCGAAATCATTTTTCCCGATACTACCGACACGATGAAATGGATTGCTGTCGGCAACAAGGCACTCTGTAGTATTAAAAGTACTTAAGATAGAGGTGGATTGATCCCCGAGACTTCTTCTGTTCAGTACTGATTTATTCACTGCAGAGCCTATCGTAGCCGGAGTTTCAGAAAGAGATCGACGATAATAAAACGGTTTATTTTGCAACGAAGACAGAGAATAAGGTGATGTTTTTCTACTGACTGTTTCGATTTCATCATTTATATTTGATAAGTCTATACTACAAGCCAATTCAACTTCTTTGTTCAATAAAACATTTTCATCATCATCATCTAAAGATAATTTAGCTGTATCACACGCTGCACATAAAATACTGTCATTACTATTTTCGAGTGTACAATTTGGACAAGACCACATTTCTAATAGCCTTCTATCACAAGACTCTATTTTCGGTTCAGTAATAAACATCTTTTTTCTATCGACTGTGTATCCGGAACTAAATCGAGTTGTACCGTGATGATTTGGTTTTGTATGACACATCGACAAATCATAAAAGCTCGTGACTAGATTAGTATTACTGTATGGCACTTTTCCTGGACGACACAGCATAGAATCGCTCGACACAGAACGACTGACTTTAGATCTAAAACAATCGGCTTGGCCGTGATGGAGATGCCTTTTCGGGGATCTCGCTTCGGGTACTCGAGTACCGACGTCCGACGAATGTTCGTGAGTATTCGACACATCGTGTACGTAACTCTGCGAAGACGAACTGTAGTAACGTTTCGACATCGGAACAACACTCGTCAGTTTCGTATATCTGCAGTTGCAAACGCATTTTCTTTGACGTTCACAGTCTGTCGATAACTTAGATCTACCGACACTATCGATTAACAGACCGTTAGCAGTCGAGTCCTTTTTATATTTAAAATTAGTAGACAGAGGTTGTTCTACAGGTGTCATTTTATCAGTCGGTGCAGAACGATGAACGTGGCAATCACTATCGCATTCTAAACAGATCATGTGCATTGCATCTGAAGAATTCAGTGCTTCGTTACAAGAAATACAAACCAGGGTGACACTATTATTAATAAAACCACATGAAGCACAACTCCAATGGTGCACTAAGTTAGGTGAACTTTTGAAGGAGCGCAAAACATCTTTTGAGCAGACTTCATTATCTTTAATTTCCTCGCAAATAAATTGAACCCTTCTGTGACATGTAAAACTCACTATTTGTGGTGCCAGAGAAAACTTTGCAGACGAATTCGTCAAGTGACCTCTGAAGAAAATTATTAATCGATATACATAAAATAATATTAAGATACACCTTTGAGGGTCATATATTTACCTAGTTTCAGAGACCCCATTATCTTCATCTCTTGTTAATGTTTTATCACGTAATATACCGCACCGTAAACATTTTGTACGCTCCGTAGGGTTAATCAAACTACATTTACCACAATTCCACTGTAGCACTGACGCGATAGCACCCATTTTAAAAAACTCATGGCTATAATCACAAATATGTTTTACATTTGACAGAACAGCTGGTTCGCCATATTGATGCCAATTAGTTTTCCATCTAAACCCCCTGCGCTCTGTTAGGGGATAGTTGTACTTGTAAAACTTGCATGTCAATGGAATGCTACTTTCCGTGCAGCCGGATGATAAAATCGTGATTTTAAATTATTGCTGTTTATATGAATACATTTTGTCTTATTGTCGTACTTGACATTTTTAATAAATTAAAATTATACTTTATAATCAACAGATCTCATTTATAAAACTTACCTTCGGCCTAGTCTGATTACCGAATTAAATTTTTGTATTTTACTTAAATGATTGTATAAAAAAAAATGTTTTTCACCTTACGTAACTCACCTTAAGTAACTTGTACGTTATAAAACGACCTTTAACATGTACCTTAACATGTTTTGGTAAAATACGCTACATAATTATATTCAATTTTATCTGAAACGATTTATCGAGTGTTAATAGATCCACATTATTAACTTTAAATATTTAATTCGATTTATCCGAAAATAAATAAATAAATGCATTTTTCATAAGAAAAACACAATTTTGTTAAGTTTAATTGTCTTATATATCGATAAAAATATTAGAAAATAATTAAAAAGGAAGAAATAATTACAATTTATTAATAAACATTTTATGAACAAATTTCAAGTTCATTAATACGCATATCTAAGATTTCTGTATATATAAAATTAACTGCACTGTATTACCTTGTATATATTTAATTTTCATTCATTTGTCTAGTTATTCCTTATATACTTACAATTCTGAACCGGATTGATTGATTCATATTAATATTATAGAATGAAATTCATTCGTTTTTCATTTAATATATAAACTCAAATTAATAAATTGGCAGTCAATGAACGAAAGTTTATATATATCAAAGGATTACAAGAGAACAAATTAGCTATTGAAACGAAAAATATCACTTGACGTCGGGCATGCGTTTATATTGCTAGAAAAATGAATTATTCGTGGTAATAAATCTCAATATTATATGATAAAAGATGAATAAACTGTATTACTGATTAATTCTTCGCAGATAATTAAATATTGTAATTATTTGATGCAATTCATCTACAAGTGATAACAAATACAATGTGTAGTAAATTTTATCAAAATGTGTATAAAGATACAAAGTACTACAAATCGGTGTATTCCGGTTTCAAAAGATTCAAGTAGTTTGAAATTAAAATAAACTAAAATCCAGAATATTACGATTTACTTACTTTTTAATATTTTTATTATTAAAAAAATTATATTTAAGACTAAATTTAACTGTATATCTGACAACAGATTTTATTTTTTGCTGATAAATAGAAACTTTATGGAAATAAAACTTTTATGATTATTTCTGATTTTACTTCAACACATACGCAATTAATTGTACATGCAAACTAGAAAAAATAAGAAAGAAATTTTCTACAAATACGAGTGTCATCATATCTGAAATTGATTTATGTAATTTCTTGTTATCGAAAAGCATGACCGACTCAATTTGAAAATGGGACCATTTCAATATAATAATACTTATAATAACGTCTAAATGACTAATAATTATTTGTTTTTATTCTTTTATTAAAAATCATCTTCAACTGAATTCGTTTTCATTGTAATTATATTCTAGCAAAACAGCATATCACAAATATATTTTCTTGTCTTAAGAAAATCAAGGAATGAATATACTAACAGATGACATATTTTTCATTTATGTACATTGAACTAAATTAATTTTTGCGTTTTTAAACAGTTTTTTTAATAACTATTATTCAAATGCATTTGACAAATAAAAGAACATATTTAAAATCTACTTTATCTATAGCAATTAAATAAGTGATTTTTTTTAAAAAAAAGCGCCCTTAATTTTTTATTAAATCTTCATTATATATGACAAAATGATTAAAAATACAAAAACGTTCATGACTGATAAATGAGAACACTTTCAACAATAATTAATTCAGAATTTATATTATCTTTTTTATACTAATTGCCTCTATCCATAAGCGATTATATCTTCCTCATAATCAAAACCAGGGACACGGTAAAGTGCGCATTAATGAGTCTGATCACGTTTGGTGATTATTTTCAACAAACCAGTTTAAAAAGAATGCATTACGATAGGCTATTAATCGTTTTCGGATACCGCAAAACTAATTAAAAAGTTTAAAATTGAATATAAAAGTAATGAAATAGAAACATACACAATCGTTTTTATTGACTTTTCTATAATATACGTAATACACATGGAACAGTAGTGGATACAGAAAATAAGTAAATATACATCTTCTGTTTATAAGAAAAATATATTGATATATAATTAATAAGAATACATATTAATAATCAATAAAACGATACAATAGACAACGAAATTGTACTTACTTTATTAATAAAGAAAAAATATCGTAAACAAAATACCGACGATTTCTCTGAAATGGCACAATATGTATATAAAGGAAATAGCGTAAAAGTAATAACATAATCAAATATGAATAAAGTAGAATCTTTATCATAACACGTTAACTTATATGATATATCACACTATACATTCTATAATTATATGATAAATTTCTTTATACAATTATTTTGTGGTTGTATAGTATTATAGCAATCAAATGACTAGAATATAATGTATTTAATTTATTATTACAGACATATGTTACATGTTAGCTGTTGAAACAGCTTCACATTAAAGAATTGTATACAACATTTAATTTAACCCCATAATCCTTTGAGGTTATTCCATTGTGGTTCTCTCTTTCCCAATACACCTGTAATTAGAAAAAATATTCGTATAAATTAACTACCTTCGTTGTTTATAATTTTAAATCTTGTAGTTATGAATTTTCAAATTAGAATCATTTTTTAAATAAATTGTTTTGAACTTAAATCAAAACATGAAATTTGTAATTAAATTGTTTGCATATAAAACGCTAGCAAAATCATTTGCACTATTCGTATTTTTTTTGCTAAATATTTATTTTCAAGAAAGTGATAATGAAAGTAGCCAATATAAATAGTGTAATATTATTATATAAATATATAAATTTTAACTTCTATCATTATGAATAATTTTAATTTAAAAGAATGAATTTTTCTAACTTATAACGAAAACTATTCATATACATTCCAATCGTTCATTACTTATTAGTACGTAATTTCATTTCACTTTAATCTCTTATCGTATTGAAACAATAGAGTCCGATAGTACAAAGTCGTGATATTTGAAATTCTAGCATTCAAATGCTATTATAAAAAACATAATCGATAAAATTTATACATAATCAATATAATATCGACCTCTGTATTTGACCCAGTTGTCACGCTTTCCCCATGCTCCATTTAGATTGCGCCATGTGCGTTTTTCCTCTTCTAAATAATCGGTGTCAGCACCGTTGCGAAGTGGTTCGTAGTAATCGCCGGTAATATCCAAATCATCATTTTCCCATTGATGTTCTACTGGCATTCGTTTGCCCCAACCGCCCTATTCAAAAACAGAACAAGTGTTAAAATATTTACAGTTAAGATTTACAGCTATCATAAAAATAAAATATTAAAACAAATAAATACATGTTGCAATATATATTTTTTTTTATCATAAACTAACCGTCAGTGTAATAACAAAGATTTAAAAAAATATTACCAGTATCTGATAACAGTCTTCTAGATATAAACTATTCAATACTATTTTTTTTAAAAAAAACTATTAGAGATGTTTTGTATCTGTTCAAATAAACTCATTGTCTTTACTGAAAAAAAAAACATAATATGCTGATAAAAATATTAATTCGTTTTTTTAGTTGATAAACACAATTGTTTTCTTTTAAAAAATACATGTGATTTAAATAATGCGTTTTAATAGGAATACATTAATAGTTAATGGAAAATCGAGACTACAAATTTAAGTTTCTTTTTACGAATTCGCTTCTCTCCTAAGAATAACTGTATATAATTATCATCAATAATTAAAGAGAGTTGTATTCACAATTGTTAAAAAAATATCTATTTCCATTTGTGTAACTTGACATTGTACAGATTAGTTGATCGATAATAATACCATAAGTTAAAATGTACAATAAATTACGTATATTTTTATCTATTGAATTCTATTCATTTTTATTTTAGACAATGAACAAAAAATATTATATTATTTTATTGTTCAGATCTGTATTCCATAAATTACTTCTTTATCTTTTTTCCAATTCCATTATTAATTAATACTTTCTTTATAAAGAAATAATTTGGTGTTTCGATTATTAAAATAAAAAAATATCTTCTGCACGTATATATATATATATATATATATATATATATATATATATGAGGGTCGTTTGATAAGTTTGGTAAATTTCTATAAGATAGCATCGACATTCATTTGATAACGTCGCAACTATCAAGTGTTACTTTTTAAACTAGACAGACGAAATTTCAGCCAGAAGCGATCCGTTGTTCACGTTCTATAGATGTTTGAAGCGAGAATTGTAGCAGTTACCACAAAAATTGAAAAAAAAACGAGCAGACCTTTTTGCGTTGATTCGTCATCGTGGATGAAAGATGGATCCACCACTATACACCTGAGTCGAAGCAGCAGTCAAAGCAGTGGACAATGACTGATGAAAGTGCATCAAAGAAGATGAAGACCACTTTGTCAGCTGGGAAGATAATGCTCACTGTTTTTGAGATTCTCAAGGAATCATCCTGATCGACTACTTAACGAAGGGAAAAACGATAACAAGAGCCTATTATGCAACATTATTTGATCTTTTGAAAGAAGAACTGAATCAAAAACCGTCAAGATTTGCGCACAAAAAGTGTTCTTGCATCAGGACAACGCTCCATCCCACAAATCGACCGTCGCAATGGTAAAATTGCACGAATTAGGCTTCGAATTGATTCCTCATCCACTCTATCCTCCGGACTTGGCCCCGTTCGACTTATTCCTCTTCCCAAACTTTATCAACAGGAAGAAATTCTCGTCGAATGAGGATGTCATCGCCGTCGTCAATACGTTTCTTGCAGATTCGATGGACAAAATGTATAGCCCTCAATGAAAATTATATTTTCCAAAAAACGGATTTCAACTTGCTTTTTTACCGCACTTATCAAACGATCCTCGTATATATTACATCAACTAATAAATTAAATTTGTTTTTTATGAATTAAGCAAAGCTCGTTTAATATAATGTGTCAAAAAAACTAATAACTTAGCCTGTGGCAAAGTTATACGAAATCAAATATTGTCACATTTAATTACTTCAAATTTTATAAAAAAATATAAATAATCAAATAATTAATTAATTACAGAAGTCAAAATACTTTTTAAAAGTCAAATATTTAGGGCTTAAGTGCGCGTCGACACCTAAAGCCATTAGCGCCCCAAAAACGATACATTTATTTATATTAGAAGAATCAAAAATTTTTAGTGCACGTTAATCTTCGCGTTTCGGTTAACTAAAAATGTTTCCATATCGTTAAATACGGTTCAAAAATACTTTCACATTCTCTGAAATAACTTTGCATGTTAATTTAAGCTTATCGCGTGCTAACCTGAGTATATTTATTCTTGTAACTGAAAACACCATCACAAACA
The DNA here is from genome assembly GCA_034766995.1 of Acanthacorydalis orientalis. Taxonomy (NCBI): domain Eukaryota; kingdom Metazoa; phylum Arthropoda; class Insecta; order Megaloptera; family Corydalidae; genus Acanthacorydalis; species Acanthacorydalis orientalis. The sequence goes on along the minus strand of CM068313.1, from coordinate 15,562,866 downwards.
AATCAAAATTCTAAGTGAACAGTTTACATAAAATTAACACTTTAATATCAAGTACTTAACCTTATCATGTTTCAAGATTTTGTTTACACGATTATTTATTTACTTCACATTTTTTAAGCAGTTAAGTTTTTTGATTTAATCACTTATTAAAATAACATCTATTTTATTTATATATATATATATATATATATATATATATATATATATATATATAATACGATTTTTCATTATCAGGATACAATTTTAAAATATTGATTTATTGATCAAAATAAAATTATTGAAGTATATACTTGAATTAATGTATGATTAGAGAACATTTTTTTTAAAATTTACAAGTATTAGTGATTAAACGCTAAATATTTCAAGAGAGTCAAATACACAGAAATATTTTAAGTAAAATTGAAATTCACTTCATAAATTATGCAAATATATACCTTTGCAAAAATATATATACTGAAGTTAAATCATTCATGAAGATAAGTCATTTCGATTATTGATTTTTAATAATAAAAAAAAGAATGACGTTAAAAGCAAAAAAAAGTATATTGTGTTTTATTGCCGTTTGTACTTACAGGACAATGCAAGAGGGTAACAAAAAATTATCTAATCTATTAAGAAAATTCGTGCAAAATGACGCAGACAGCATTGTTTGATAATTCTGAATTGTTCTCGTGTTTAATATTTACATAGAAATATGTAAAACGGGTCATGATCAAATAATAAATAAAAAAAAATAGAATTGGGACTGCCGACTGATCTATTAGGATATTAATCTTATCAATTTACTTTATCAAACAACTTCTGTCGACCAATATCAAGTTGACAGAATACATGCCGCCGAAGTGTGCGCAATACAGTGTTTGGTTGAAGTTATTTCTTATAACACAATTACACGGTCGCTAGCCGAGTTCATGGAGTATGAAAGATTCAGAAAAAATTAAGTTACTAGTTCAGAATACAGAGTATCCTTTTTCAATCATTTTCGCGGAGTTTTTGTAGGTTAATACAATAAAAGTTTTTACCAAAAGAAATAGTACTTCGTAAAAAGTTTCTCTAATCTAATTTTAATATATTATTGTATTATCGTTCTGAATTTAATTTTAACACGTGTCGCCATTTTAATATTATAAATGTGTGCTGAAATACTATCTGTTGATGTCGTATATATTTTTCATTGTTTGACAACATTAAAACATTTTCATTATTTTACTGCCTTAATTTTTTATACTTACATAAAATATAATTTGAAATTTAGATGAACATACACATTTTTTCTTAATAAAATTAAAATTTATATTCATAAACTAAACTCATAATTGTATAAATTATGTTTAAATACGCTTCTTTATAAAATAGTTCAAGATATGTTATACCTATGATAATATATAATTAATACAACCGAAACAACAAGAGAAAAATTAAATTGCATTCTGTTGGATTTTACGATGCTCGTAAATTGTTCATTTCGGTTCCCACAGAAAACACTCTTGAGACCACAAATGTGTTCTGGTCTCTAGTAATAAAATGTAGTTCTAAACCTTATAAATGTTACTTGCAATAAAAATAATGTAAAATAATGTTTTGTTATTTTTAAAATAGAAGATCTTCATTTAAATATTCTAATTTTTTTGGATGCGTTATTTCGAATATTGTAAAACGCTATTATTAAAATAAAATATACAGGAATTGAAAATTGAATTTTTCCTCCCGTCTTCTACAATTTTCTCTCTCTCTCTCTCTATATATATATATATTAAGCATGTGTTTAAATATTTTCTGTATCAAAAATTATAATCTTTTGATGAAAAATGTTAAACGATCCAATCTTTTTTCTTATAAAAGAATGTCAATGTATTATGAGATTAAAGTAAGACTCAACTATGTAAAAAAATATCTTGAGTAACAATATTCTAGATGTATCAACCAACAATTGTTATCTTTTATGTGATAGTCCGTATTATGATATAATATGATTAACGTGTTAAATATGTCATAATTTTAACGAAATTCTCTAATGTTTAAAATTGTCTTATCAGGATGAAAGTGCAATAATTGTAATAGCGTTTTTCCGATTAAACAATTGTATTGAAATATCTAATTAATTTATATATGATTTCAAAAAAATTAGTCATACAATTACAAACATTTATACCTGTTATCGACATTTAGTACAATGACATTTTTTTTTATCGCAGCGGTTCCCAACCTGAGTTAATAGATTACATATTACGAGTCCACAGCGGATTCAAAATGTATTTCTTGAAATATATCTACGCATTCACAATTCCACATACGAAATGTATCTGATACTGAATGATTAAACAATATTATTATTATTACTTGAACGAAGTCAAGTCACAAAGAGATCTCAATTTCACTACAACAAATGGGAACTACAAAGAAATGATCTATCTTATAAGATTAAATTATTTGAAATATTCGTATGTCAACTTAAATAAATCGAAACACAAGCTGCAAATCTAATCAACTAAAAAAATCTGCCATTTTTCAAACTGCACACTTCAATAGGTTTTCCAAGTTTAAAATTGACAATCACTGTTTTATAGTCTCATTTTAAAAAAATACCCATTTAAGTAACAATCGATTTAATTTTATTTAAAATTTCATTCAAACAAAAAACAAATACTGTTTAATTAGAAACAGAAGTAAAATTATCGTTTTTTACAGTAAAAAAATAAAATTATTTACTTTTAGTATATTAATAATTTTTAATAAAAATACTAGTGTTTAATTGATCGCTTTATTTTATAAATTTTAGCCGTATTTCGTTTTATTCAATTGTATTAAGATACGGTACGCTCTGATCATCATGATTAATAAATTATTCAAATTCAGGAGATTAGTACGGAAAAAGCTATAATTAATTCGTTTTTAATCTTAATAATGTCGAAGGTAATTTTAACGCATAAATTAACAAAGTTGTGGAATATTTTTAGACGACGATTTAAAACTGCGTTTATATATATATATATATATATATATATATATATATATATATATATATATAAAATATATAAGATTTAAAAAAATTTATGAAAATACATAAAGGATCTATTTCTAAAAATTATTAATTTAATTTTTTTTAAAAAAACTATTTTACTAAAAAACAATTTACAAGTAAATTAGTAAAAAGAGATAAGTGATATAGAACAAGTGACATATAAAAGTTGATATATGGGTAGATTTATTGAAAAGGCTTTTCATTTAAAAAAATCGTATTTTTATTTTTATATCGTACCGTTTGACAAACCAAAATTTAAAACTTTTCATGTTTGTAAACTTTAAAAAACAAATACTGAAAGATGGATTGATTAATTATTTAGAGCGTTAGATCGTCCTTATTAATCAGTGTTGAGCATACGACGGTGATCTACAAATTCTCTGTAATGATTATATTTTTATATGAAATATAAAAAGGTTTGTTCTCTTATTTGAATGAAAACTAATAATATTTATTATTTCCTTTAATTCATAAAAGTAGTTTTCTTTCGAATCGGATTTTAAAAAAAAATAATTCCTCTATTATTATTTGCATAAAAAGCTCTATTGTCTGTTTTTTAAATAGATTCAGGACCATTTTATATTTTTTTATAAAATAATCAATCTAAAGTATTTTTCCTTTTTTAAAAAATAAAGCTCCACAAGTGTCGTAAAATACTGGCATAATGAAAAAATAATACTGTTGTTGCCAAAATCATAAAGTTCACATTCAAGAATAAAAAATATGAAAAAACTTGTTATAATAATCTCTTAACCATACTATTAATATTTATGGACTAATAACAATCATAGGATAAATATTTTTCATCAGGCTTGCAGTATGAAGAGCTAATTTAGAGTTACATGAGTAATAAACCTTTCTGCTTGACACTAAAGGAAAGGCTAATAGTCCACATTTACTGTATTTCCTACATACTTTTCAGTATTAATGTCCTGACTTGACTACAGTTAGTAGAAAGTAAAAAGTTCCATTGTAATTTGAAAATACATCGAAATAATTTAAATTAGTATATGGAAAGTTCATACACATTGAAAACATATATTTCTATTTTCATATATGTTTTTTATTATATTATTCTCCTCATAAATTTAATGTACATTTTTGATAATATAAAATTTTATTTATACGTAAAAATGATGTATTAAGTGGTAATGTAAATACCGAAGAACTATAAAAAATATTAAACATTAACAAAAACATACATTATATAAATGACCAAGATATCAAATCGTAAAAAGTATCATTTTGTTATAATAAGTCTTTTTTGATAATGACTTTATTGCTGAATACAGAAACAGTTGTAAAATGGAACAAGTTATACGTTTTTTCATGACGATATTTAATTTAGACATTTTCTTTTTAATGAGGATGTCATTTTATTAATTTATAGACTTGCACGTTATTTATTATTATTTACACATGGATTTTATACATAATCTATTATCTTATATTTTATATTATCACTTTTTTATTTTATAATTATAATGTCATATCCTTTAAAAAAATGTGTTATTCAATATATATATATATATATATATATAAAATATTAATTAAAATTTTCAAATAAATTTACTTGTCAAGAGAGTTGCATTTTAGGAAGTCCTGCGTACAATAATATATTTTTGTGTCAAGTATACATGCTCGTATAAATAAAAATTATAAATTGTTGTCTGATATAAATTAAATATAAGAAAACACATGTGCATTATATATACTAGAAGCCGAAAAACAAATATTGAAAATGCACTTCTTGAAAGTAATCGACACGTATTACTGTAACCCTATATATTTCTCTGCTGTTCTAACAAATAATTTGTACACCGCATAATTCTCGTATTTCACACGACACGAGCACACATTGCATACAAACAGTGTACATATAGAGTAAACCCACCTGTAGATTCTGCCATCCGCGCTTATCTACACCCTGAAGCATACGATCGGTGTCGACGTAGGGGACACGCTTGCCCCATCCGGACTGTAGATTTTGCCACCCGCGTTTGCCCCAACCGCCTTGTAACTTGCTCCACGAACGTTTTTGCACGACAGGTTCATCCATAGAATGTTCTTCGTACGGTGCTTCGATCTGTACACACAGAGAACAATATCGACTGATTAACGACACAGATCATGACTATGTTTGCTGACGCACTCGTCAAACTCATTTGCTGATGCGGCGTGAAAATAATCTGTCGAGAGTTTAATTTGAATCTCTGAATTCAGTGGGCTGATTAGTGTGATGAATGAAATGAAATACTCATTTTACATTTTTCTGTCAAATATTTGCTAAGCACTTTTCTCTCTCTTTTTACTCATATATATATATATATATATATATATATATATATATTATGTATTTTTATACTATAATCTAAATTCATATCTAAATAGTCTAATTAATATTATGCACGAAATATTGTTATATTTTATATTTTTTAAAAAAAAAATATTTCTAGTAAATTCTATCATTAGCTTTGTATTCTTTATTTCTGAGAATCTGCTTTTTCACTATATGCAATATATATAAATACTATAGGGCTTCGCCCTCTGCTCGTTGCGCTCACCAACCCCCGGACCCGCTGCGCTCGCCCACTTGTCAATTATAAGCATGTAATGTAATCGAATGGAACAATAAACATATTTTTTAAAATTCATTTGTCTATATAATAATTCTCGCAGATATATTGCACCGTGTTATATATATATATATATTATGTTTATATAATCACTATCACAGACAGATTGAAACGTGTTATTTTGTATATGAGATAAACATATTTGGGTACCATAGAAACATTGACGTCATAAACAAATAAGTCGATGTCATCGAATTTTTTGTGGAAAATTTTGATTTTATATATATATATATATATATAACCTATAATAATTTAAAAATATTTGTTATTTATTAAAAAAATGCAATAAAATAAGTTACGAATAATATGAATAATTATATTTTCATTACATTTTTATGAATAGTTTATTAAAAAAATATATGTTTTAAGACATCATTTTTCATACGAGAGTGTTTTTACCTTGTATGAACCTGATATGTTTGTCTAGACATGTAAGAAATAAGATTATTTATAAGAAAATAATCGAAAACACATCTATATATTGTAATATATCGTAATATATTTTGCAAGAAATGCATTAACTATTTAAAAAATTAGTAAGTTTATATTTGTTATTTCTTGTATTTTATTAAAATCGATTTCAATACGGTACTTTTGTACATGGCTTGATATATTTGACAGAGTATTTTTATAATAATCGTATTGCAAAAATGTTTGTGAATATGATGTAAAAATACTATACTATTAGAATAAAAACATAAATGAAAACTGTATCCATCTAAACTTACAGAACATTCTACAATATAATTGTTATTATTTGTAAATCGGAAGAGATCTCTTTTCATAAATGTTCTATTCAACGTTAGCAACGAGTCAATATCATGCAAGTACAATATATGAACGACAGTTATTGTTGAAATTGGAACAAAGCGATTGTTTCATGTAAGTGAGCGACTAATTTAATAATAACGATAAATACATCTGCATAGGACTACTTTAAGAGAAGAAAGACTTTTCCGTCGAGAATAAATTATGAACCACTATACAATCATTAAATATTCTCTTTTTCAAATCCGTACTAATGAAAATTAATACCTTACTGAAAAAATACATCCCAGGTTCAATACAAAATTTCAGTTTATAATTAATTGTTTTATTATTAATCATATCAAGTTTTGTTAGGATATTTTCGAATCGAAAGTGTTTCAAGGAAATAGACAACTACTATCATAATAAAGATACAAATATCTAATGAAAAATAAATATTCTCTCAACCGTAAATTTGAAACAATTATACTGGATTTATTAAAAATTCTATATCGAAAAATATGCACGAATATAAATTTTCGGTTTAATATAAATCTCTATCAATTTAATTCTCAATTCGAAACTACAATGCAATATGTACTTTTCAAAAAAAATCTGTTTAAAATCTTTCTGTTGGAAATATTTTTTAAAAACAGTTAACCAATATGGAAATTATTGAAAAAAATATTTATCATAAGAATTAATTTCAATTTTTTCACATACTTTTTATAATAAATAGATATATGTAAATGTATTTAATAACAATACTTTCCATGGATTTTTACATCATCTGGTTAATTATCATCTGAATTATCCTTGATATTTTATTTTAAAATGGAGCACTGGTACGTTTCCTTTTTTAAATTTCATTTAATAAAAAACGAATCAAAGGGATATTTTCCTTTACATGAAACCAATTACCTTTTAATATATTTCTTCAAGATTTGTATAAAAAAAAAACATTGTTGGAGTTTATAAATCGGATCGAATTTAATACATTTTTTTACAAAATATACATTGAAATATTTTAAATTAATTAAATTTAATTTAATTAAATAATTGTTTTTATATATTTTCAGATCAATTTTTAAACATAAAATTGGGGTTCTTTACGAAGGCTAATTGTAAAAATTATTTATTAGTATAATTAGATCTATTAGAAGCTACATAAGGTTATCCTATAAAAAGTTATATATAGATTAAGATATTGTAAATGATTTTTACATACATGTGGCATCTAACACTTCATTAAAGGGATATAGAACATCTCTTTCTTTTCTCTCAAAGAAGAAATGATTTTTTTACTGACTTTTAGTTTTTTATCCGTTCAATACACTTCGTTATTTTACTTGAAAAACATAAATATTTATTATCCTTTTCATTCTGAAGTACAGGCGTCATTTCTGTTCTTAATTATCTTGTGTGCATGACTCATTCGCTTTGAAATTCGAATTATCTTTTGATATTCTTCATATATGCATAAAAACGTCATAAGATTGCTTCATAATTAAAAAACAAAATTATCTGTATAAATTATAAGCCAAAAATTTAAGCTAAAAAGAATCTAATCTAATATTGATGTTACTTATTGTTAAAGAAATTTGAGCTTTTATTGTAAAATTATTTAACAATCTGCATTTCTTCAATGGATTTTTATTTGTTAAGTAAAAGAATAAAGGTAATTTAATGTAACTATTAAACAAATGTTCGACTCCTGTAAAATAAATGACTATGAATGAAAAATAAAACATCTTGTATCTCTAATGAAATATCAGGAACTATACGTCTACATAAACATTTTTGTTCATTTTATGTTTCTGAATCACTATACAAATTAAAAGGTACATTCGTGTTATTATATATATATATATATATATATATATAGTTACAATATTATGTAAATTGAGGTTAAATAGTTAACCACACAATGTTATACTCATTCCTGTTAAACATACTCTTGTAGATTATAAAAGCAATTATCATTTATACAAAATAAAAGCACGACATAAGTGTTCATTAAAATACAATTACATATATATATATATATATATATATATATATATATATATATATATATATATATACGTATACAAAGGATAATATCTCTTTTGTAAGAATAATGTTATTTAATTAAATAATTTTTATTTCCTCTTAAGATTTAAAACTTTAATAAGTCAATTGAAGATAAATGAAAGGGATTTCAGTAGTCAATATTATTTTCCGATTTATCTTTAAAATTAAATATGTTCATATGTTTATTATATATTATTATAATAATAAATCGATTACTTTTATAAAAAAAACATACTTTTAAATAGTTTCAACTACAATAAATGGTAATTTTTATTTATTATTGTTAGTTTAATGAACCTATTCAATAGTAATATTCGATGTACAATGGATTATAATTTAATAATTGTTTTTTTAAAAAAAAATTATATCATAGAATGTACTATTTATAAAAAATCAAATAATAAATAGCTAATTAAAATTAATTTCATTTATAAATAGATCCCTAATGAGAAGATGTATCTCAATATAAAAAAGAATTCTATGATAAATTCGAATTTAACTGTTAAATATAGACTAAACTTTGATTTTACAATAAATGTATTCTATAAATTTGAATACAAAAAGCTGATGTTAAAATATATACAAGCTGTATGTTCAAATATTTTTTTCTAACATTACACTATAAAAAGTTTTCAGTTGACTAAAAATTGAGATATTATAAATTTTAAAACTGAAAAATAAAAACTTTTTTATTTTTCACACCAGGTTCTTTGTGCTTTTCAATGAATATTTGATATAAATTTCTTATTTAAAAAATATATTTATAAGTTTTGTACAGATTTTATAATATAATTATTTTAATTCGTCTGTGTTTCAAATAAAGTATCGACTGAAATATCTTGTTGGATGAAAAAAATAAAAACATCATAAAATTAAAGGTAATATTTGGCATAATGATAAAAATCTCACATATGTGTTTGTCATTTTATTATATATATAAAAAAGTTATAAAAAATGGAAAAATAGTTACAAATATACAACTTTAGATAATAATTTAGATACAATTAAGGAATAAGTAGACAGTAAATAAATTAAGTATTAAAATATTTATAACATTCATCGAAAACAGAAGTGAATATATATATATATATATATATATATATATATATATATATATATATATGTAAGTATGAATGAATGCGTGTGTGTGATTTAAAAGGATTGTTAAAGTAATAAACAAAAAGTTCCATTGAAAATATTGAAAAATGTTGAATCGTTACCGCAGAATATGACGTTATAGGAAAGTTTCATAAGATATTTGTGAAAAAATTAAAACTTTCTTATATAAAAAACATCGTAGCATTGAATACTTTATATTCATAAATGACAAGCCAATGAAAATTTGATTTAGGAAGTTTCACTTGCTACAAGATAAAAATTTAATTTTGAAACTTTGTACAATTAAATTTTATTACGTTTTTATTTATATATTTTATTTTCTACTTCATTTATATATTATGAATTTAACAATATATCTTCTCAATAATCTTTATTATGTTTTATGAAGTAATCGCTGTGTAATATAATCATTTAAGGATGAAAGAAAGTTTCGAAATTCTGGTCTTTTCACAATTTTTAATTCAAACTAATTATTGTCCATTCATTATTTGAATTTTTGTTTAATATTAACTAACCATTTACAAAGTGTTTAAATATATATTAATATAATACACTATTTTTAGAATGGCAGTGATAATTAATAATGTGAGGTAAAAATTCAAAAGTATATATATATATATATATATATATCAAATATTCTTATTATATGTGTACATCGTTTAATTAATGAAAATCATTGCTAATAATAAAGATATTTTTTTCATTTCCAAAAATTAAAAATTAAGACTTATTTCAGGCATTTGTAATATAAAAGTGTAAATTTTAAATATATTATATAGCACAAATATTTTTTACTAAATTTTTCATATATATTTTAATTGATAATGAAGAAAAAAAATAACATAATATGTAAAATATTAACTAATATCCATATTTTACATGTTATCGAAAAGCCCATTTAGATATTTCTTTATGAATTTTATTTCTACGTCGTTTATATTTTCCAGTTATTTATTTTTTACTATTTTTTAATAAATATATATTTACATATACAAAAAAATATTCTATATTTTTTACCAAATCAAAATTTCTAAAATTAACAATCACTGTTAATAGTTACCCACAAAAATCTTACACTAAATTATAAATAAACAATTATTTAATGAAAAATACTATTATATAAAAATTATTAATTTTATTTAATTATTTGTTTAAAAGAATATTTGCAGTCACATAAAAACAACTTGTAACATGAAAACTGTGATTAATGATATATAAATTTGAAACCAGTTCAAAAAGATAAACAATGTAAATGAATAATATCACCAGAATAAATAAAATCTCATAACTAATTCTACCAAGAATATTTAAATAATAAATATGTCATCTTGCAAATCTCTTCAACTTATTACAAACTAGGTCTTACCACATCTGCTGTACTTTTATCATGCTGGGCAACGGCAGGTGACATCACCGGTGACCCGTGAGACATGACCACAAAATGATGGGCAATCAGAATGGATAACCACAGAAGACATCCTGTCGTCAAGCTTGTTAAACCTTTTCTGTCGCACTGCATGTTTTCACCACCACCTGTGGAATAAAGTAAACAGAATTTATGTCATGCTTTAGTTTTTAACACTGTGCGATATAAAACAGAATCGGAAATGTTCGGTTAGCATAATAAAAAAATATACTTCTTGGCTGTACTATTAATATGAATAATCATTAACATAAGTTCTTTTAATCAAGAAATGACGGTTTGAAATTATATCGAATTTCAATTTTGTCTCAATTGAAAATAAATTAAGTAAATTTATCATATATATATATATATATATATATATATATATATATATATATATATATATATATATATATATATAGAAAGAGAGAGAGAGGCATTCGTGTTAATATTACTTGTATTATACTTAATATTCAAAACATCTCTTTTTTCATAAATCTCTCAAAAGTCTACTGAAAAGTTTAGCAATCAAATTGCTTGTATTTATTTATAAATATATTTATGTCATTTTTTATAAAAACAGCAGAAATAATCTTAATTTCATAGGATATTATCATGGAAATTACAAGGTACTAATTGAAAATGATTTTTTTTTAATGATTTTCTTGCTTTTATATAAAATATTTTAAATACTAAAGTTAAATATTTATTCATAGGCTATCATTTGAAACATGCTTTTGATTAATTTACTTATAACTTATTAAAGTATGTAATAGCGCTCACCATTTAAAATAAAAAAAAATCACTGACTTTTTTATATTTTTTAACGACTCAGTTGGATTAATGCTAGTAATAATGTAACAACTAATATTTTAATTTGCAGAATTAATTTTAGATTTTTAAATAAATACACGAATAAAATAACAAGAACGAGACTTTTTTAATTAATTTATAGTCATATTAAATAATTCACATATCATCTATATAAATATTACTATGAAGTATATAGAAATAAAAATAGTAAAATAAATGAAAATGAAAACATTAATAAAAATTGCACAAATAAAAATAATTAGAATTGAAAACATTGCACACACAAATGATGTGAATATTATAGAGATCTCTTTGAACATAAATATAATATTTACAATTGGGAATAACTCGACAAAAAAATTCATTACCGGTTTCCGATATTTGATATAAAAAAAATCTGTGACGTTTTGATAAGTACAAAAATCCATATCACCTAATAAAAATACATATCACACCAACATGTGTGTTTATTTGTACATATAATCTCTAAAAAGTAAAACTAACTCTCTCGAGTATTTTATTATTAAAAAAAAAGAACACAATTTTAAAAATACAGACAATTTTATCAAAGGTGTATCATATTTTTCTACCTCTATATTAGATTTATACCTGTAAATAACAAATTACTACCAAATTTAATTTATTTAAGTATAATATACTTCTTGAGACTGAATTTGTCTCTCAAATAACAGTAATTATATTTTCAATTTATATGATAGGGTATGAAATATATTTTTATTTGTATATAACCTATATTTTTCTCCAAAGTAAGTACATAAATTTATTATCTTCATAAGTTTATTTCTTTACTAAATTACATGCAATAAAATTTCCTATATTTTTGATTCATCACAAAATCAATATATACATATATATATATATATATATATATATATATATATATATATATATATATATATATATATATATACGATATACTACTTTTAATCAAACCAATATCATAATATATAATTGTTTCATACTGTGAAATATAGTCATGTAAAATTAAATTGTAAAATATTTGTTTGTAAAACGTTTGTTATATAAATCATAATTATTAATTGTCAAATGTATCAAAATAAATCACTTCTTCATACTTGTGTAATAATACACAAGTTCATAATAGTTAATTTATTTTCTAAATGATTTATTTTCCAATTTTTTAAAATATTTCTTCGGTGTTATAAAAAGCAATTTACTTATTTAATTAAAATTGTAAATTTATAAAGTACAAATCAAGAATATATTTATATATATAACTAAGTGCAATAAAATATTTGTAATTAAAAAATAAATTATTAATCGATTTGTACACTTTAATAATATTTCATTGCTTACTGAAAATTTTACCTAAATTATAAATGCAATGTTCAATACTGATTCAAAACTTAGTAATGACTGGATTTATCTATAAAATAGTACATTTTGAATAATATATTTAAAACTTTACTCGATTTTTCATTAAATAGAATTAATCGCTCTCTGTTCGCCGTAGAAATAAAAATACTTTGGTATTTATCAAAGGTTAGTTTTCTTTTTTTCAAAAATGAATAATATGTGTAATTAAATCTATATGCACAATTTATCTGAAAAGTAAATACAATGAATACTCGAATTTAACGTGTTCAGAAAAAACTTTGTTCATTAAAAATAGCTTTTATATATTTATACACTTCATTTATCTTTATCTAATATTTTTAATATTTCAAATATTTTTAAACATAATTATTTAATTTTTACAGTAGTTTGAAAAATTAAAATTGCTTCATTTTCATTTTTAATTTAAATAGATATGAAAAAATTTCAACATTTACTCTAAGTAAAACTGTTTTTGAAAGTATCACATTTTTCCAAAAATAAACATTAAAATTTCCTATTTCAACGAAAACGAATTTATATTTATAAGATCTAGACTTTTTAAAAGATTTTTCCGTTACTTTCAAATAAATTTACTGTTTTTGATTGATTTTAGAAATTTAAACAAAATGTTAAATAGAAAAAATATTTATTAACAAGTCAATTATTTTCCTATATTTTACTTTATTTTATAAATGAGAACATGTCTGTGAAATATAAATATTTAATAGTTTGAAAATAATATAATATCTGTATTGAAATATTTTACAAAATATACAATACTAATTTTGTGTTAATATTCACTGTTTAAGTACATTTTCTTTTTTTATAATTAGTGTAAAGGTGCCCAAATAAAAATCACATCTCTGTAAAAATGACATATCATTATTTTTTTTATATATTTCAATAAAATATATTAGAAAATAATGTAATAATTCTAAAAAAATATTTTGAATAGCATTTAAAGGTGCACTTTATTTGAAACGATAATATTTGCCATTAGTAATAAACATATATAAAAGCAAGCATTTGGTATCGGTCGTTTAACAAAAAATTGTGCTTCAACTTATCAGTTTTTTAGTCTTCTTTAATGAATGTGATATAAAAAAGCACAAATGTTTCGTTTGCCTAAATCATCTGTTGAAATTGTCCTTATCGCATGTTTTTTTAGCATTGAGTGTTCCCGTAAACTTTTAAAATTAAATGTTAAAGTGGCTTCATTAATTTTCAAAATATTCCGTGTGTTTATTTATATGAAAATAAACATTTTATAAATAGTTATTATAAATAATTAAAAAATGAAAATTCAATATCTCATGTAAAAAATTTAATAATGAACGTCATTTTGTAAAAAATAATTAATATTTAATACATTTTCTGTCAATATTAAGCAAGTATAAAATATTTAAATATATAACTTGATTTGACCAATTCATGACCAGCTTTTTGTAGATTTCAATTCTTTTTGTTTCTTCAATTGAAATTAAAATTTATTATGTAAATCATATTCATATTTATAAAAATGTCCGTGTGCATATAATATGATAAAATTAAATTTCATTAAATATTAACGTGGAATTCTATCATGTCCGAATTAAGTTTAATAATACGATATCATGCAATTAATGTATATCCTCCAACTAATAGTTCGTTAGTCAAACATGGAAATCTGATATTTCAAAATCAATTCTGCCAGCTTGCAGAATTTAATCTATATTATATGATTCTCTAGTATAATCATTCCCACACGACCTCCACAATTAACATAATTCAATTCTATAGTGGCACAAACATCATACAACATTTGAACTCCATTTAAATGAAATTCGTATAAATTTTCCACAAAATTACTGGAGAGCTTTCGAATGTTTTGAATGAGGCAGGAGAAGAATTGTATCAACAATCTTTTAAAATCCATTATGTAATAAGTTACAATTAAATTAATTAAAATTATTTTGAACGAGCGACACGCTATTCATAAGTGAATAAAGAAAAATGTACACTGATTTCAAGAGAAACAATTTTAAAAGATAGGACGTGAAAGAAACCTTTGATTATAGGTTTTTTTTTGTAAATGTGTATTTTTTAGAAATTTATAAATGAATTTAGAAGATTCTTAATTATATTTAATTACTCTAATATAACTTTAACTTGAAATTTATGTTTTCATTTTAAAAGCTCTGCATGTATAAGACTTATCAGGTTCAGTCAGTCATAATTTTAAAAAAATACTAATTAATTCATTTTATATGAATTATAAAATCATGTGAAGTAAAATACGGAAAAAAAGACATAAAATTTACATTGAATTAAGGATATATTTGTTTTATAAATGTATATAAATAATAATCTTTAATAATGAAAGGAACTATAAAATTATTTTAAAAAAGACATCGTAATTCCATACCATTTTTTTCTTTCTATAAACTATCTCATTAGAAAAACCGTGCTTATTATTTCATCTATGTTCAAGTAGAGTATGTAATTATTCATATTAAACTCTATTTATGTAATTAAGCTTGCATGATAAAGATATAAAATTGCATAAATTTATTTAATATAGAATGTTGAAAGATTTATCAGTGAAAAAAGTGCTCTAAAAATGTATTAATTTTTCTACTAAAACGCTCCCCATTTATAAAACGTATTTTAGAAATTTAATAAATTAAATTTCAAATATTTATATTTTAAAAATAACGATATCAGTGACAACATTAATTATTTTCTAGATTTTAATAATTTAATTCAATTATTGCACTAGTAAATTTTAATAACAATAATTAAATTGTAAATACTTCAGTTGGATTTAGTAAATAATGTAGTATGTTTTAAATTTTATAATTTTCATATACGTAAACGAATTAAAAGCTTTATACTTTTTTATTACGAATGAATGTAGAAATGAGTGATGGATTATACCATAATTCGAAAACGTCAACAATTATATAGAAACATAAATAACAGTATTATAGTTTTTTAATTTGCTAATTATTAATTTAAGTAAAATACATATAAACATACGAATATAAAAAAAAATACTAGAAAGATTTATGATAGATTTCGTTTATTTAATACAAGTTTGTTGGTGAAATTCGTTGACAGTTAAATTTTTATATATGATTAATTGTCACTTGAGAGTTTTTGATTCATTTGTACTTGTCATTTTCAATAAATAATATTCCAAATATCTCCTTGACAAATTTCATACAAGCACATTCCTGACTGACATTCTTGTTTGCTTATATAATACCAAAGTGTATTTTTTTATTACTGCCATTATAACCAATTAGATACAGTTTTGTGTAAATAAATATTGCTTTCATTAATTTACATTAATGATAATATCATAAATTAAATGTATAATAATAATTCTATCAAACTACTATTCTATTTACATGTTTTGAAAGTGTTTAAATAAAACACATAATTAAAAAATAAATAAAGCAATTCTGTATTTATATTAGAAGTACTGAACAGATATATCATATATTTTGATTGATTTTCAAATAGTATATTTATATATAAAACTTTAAAAATCACTCTCTCTCTATCTATCTATCTATCTATATATATAATATAAAGTATATATATATATATATATATATATATATATAAAGTTATATCATTAAAAAATAACGAATTATTATCACGGACAAAAATTCACACTTGATTGAGTTTTCTCTTTAAATTATACTTATCAATAATCGAAAACTCAATTTCACCAGTAATATCTATTATTACATCTTCGAATCAAATGATAATATTTTGAATGAACTGAAGTTTTCATAATTTTAAATGAACATCAAATTAAAAATATGGTTTCTGCTTCAAATGATCTGGTTTATTTATTTTATAAAAGGAGATTAGTAATATATATATATATATATATATATATATATACAGTAAAAAGATTAAATCAAATTATATGTTCTTTTATATTTCATGCGTTTAACTTTTAGCTTCAATAAAAAAATATTTCAAATATTTAACTTACTTTAACAATGTTTTTTTAAAATTTTCATAAAATGTCGATAAATTATAGAAAGTAATGAAAATCTGATTTCTTTTTTAATTAAATGCATATACATAGTATATACTAAAAAAACACGAGTTCCTCTCTTGGTCATAAATTTTATAAAAAGAGATGACTCTTATCATTATGTTACATTCACTCATTACGATCAACACTTTCAAATTAAAAAACTGAAAAACTCATTACAGTTGAACATTTTTAAAGTATTTGTAGTCCATGTCACTGATAGCATTTCAAATGCTGACATGTTAAGTGGTTTATACTTGTCAGTGCAAACAATTACAAAAACGACAGTTCATGAATACATTATACATTTATGGATAAACGTTGTGCAGTTAAAATTAGTATTCCCGATGTTGAATATTCTTTGTCAATCGTCAAAATAACTTTTTATTGTACACGTTTAAAAAACACCGCAGATAATTAACATTGAATGTAATTATATATCTTTGTTTCATATTATTAACCATTCATTATGTGAGTACAATTATTGGCTATTTTATTATTTTTTTATTTGCCCTGTAAATACATATATATATATATATATATATATATATATATATATATATATATATACTTATATAATATAAAAAGTATTGTTTAAATTCTTAAAAGTATACTTATAGAAAATAAAATATTAGTTTATAGTATATATTGTTGAAATCAGTACGGATGCCTAGATTATTTACATACATTATTTAAATTATAGTTTCATATTTATACAAAAGTATTTTTCAAGTTTTTTTATGCACACATTTTGATGCAAAAGGAGATGTATTGGTGTCTTGAATGCAAATGGAGAAATGTTGGTGACTTGGGTACAAAAAGGAGTATTGATAACTTCAATACAAACTGGAGATTATTATTATCTTGAATACAGATTGATCATTTTAAAATATATAACTGTGATAAATTAATTTCATATGAACACATTTTATGTACAAGAGGGATACCATAGTAAATAAAATTCAATTTTATAATGAAATCAGTACACGTGTTCACTAATTCATAGAAATTTTACGACGAATAGAAAATAACCTCTCCCGTTTAAAATTCTACACTCTTCGGTTCTGCTTCCGGCCGAAAATATACGGTCTGTATTAAAAACTTTCTTGTTTTTCAATGTTGTAAACGACTACAAGAAGAATAATAAACTCCGACCATTAACAAGAATTATTCATTTAACTTTTATGAAATAAAATTATACTTGCAGTAAATTTAATCATAAAGAATAACTTTAAATATAATTTGAAACAAAATTCGATTTTATACGTTATTTTATATAAAGTATGTTTATTATCTTTTTAAGTTGTGTATTTCAATCATAAATAGTTTATAATATATATATATATATATATAGAGAGAGAGAGAGAAAGAGAGATATGTGAATTAGAAAAATAAATAAAGAATATACAAATTGAAACTGAATAATAAAAAAACATAAAAATTAATAAACCATTTCATTAAAACAACCGACTACCAAGAAAAAAAATAACGCAACAAAATTTGTACACACATCTCAACAGACAATCACAAGATCTACTGAACCTGTAACAATTAATACATTAATTTTGCATGCAAATTACCAACTTGAGAGCAATTTAACTGTTGCTGACTGCCGTTGGCAAATAGGGTAGCTGCTCAACGTACATTGCAAGTGCGGAGGTGTATCAACTTGTTCGATTCGTGCAAATTGTCTGTGTAAACATAGTATATCTTATTCGAAGTTCGAATATAATTATTCGCAGTCTGAAACAAATTGACCGCCAAAACCACTTCGATAAAGTATTATTTTATGTTGTTAAACACTTGAAAAGAATTTCCATAGGGCACTTTAATGAAGATCCATTAACACGAAATAAAATACTATTGATATCCTTTGAGAATTAATTACTTGCCAATTATTTGATTCTGACACATTCTTAGAACAAGTATAGCAATTTAAAGTAAACAGATTTAATAAATTTAAAGAAAAATATAATTTTGTAGCATATTTATCCATAAAATCAGTACATCATAAAACAATATATGCAACACAGTAAGCGGATAACATAAAGTAGAGCGTATGCGACGAAATGAAAATGTTTAAATTAAATCACTGCATTAAATTATTTAACTTCAATTAAATTTCAGTAATTATTATTTTATTAATATCATTCATTAAATCCTCGTCGTGCTCAAAAGGTATAACAATAAAACTGTACAAATTATACAATGGATTTAAAACATACCTCGTAACATTAATCTGACAATTATTTCAGGTGATTCCAGTTTAATAGTTTGAAATTTGCACAATTTGTCGACAATTTCATAAATATTCAACAATGCAGTGTCATTTATAATTCGTATGACTTCTCGTACCATTTTCCATAGTTTTAAGTATTTAATATTATTATTAATCATTTATTGTAATTAGAGGATACGATTGAAATTACAGTTTAATCAGTTTTCAAGCCCTGCGATTATATTTATATCGAATGATATGAGATGTATGGTTTTTGACAAAAAAAGAGATATTATTATAATGTTTCATGTATGTTCTGCTACGTGTTATTATTATAATATATATTTTGTAACTATGTACTTAAATGTTATGAATATTTTGTGTGTTTATCTCTTTATTACTACATACAAAATATTTAATGTATTTATAAATTCTGTATAGTCATACATATGTAAATGTATATATATATATATTTATATATATATATATATATATATAATTCCTAAAACATTTATGTATTTTATAGCTCATAATAATTCTTTTTAACTTATCCATAAATGCTAAAAGAAACATCAACAAAATAATACTGTTATGTAAAATAAAATATTATACCATTAATTTTGAAACATTTATTATATTGATTAAATAATTGTGTGAAAAAGAGGGAATTTTCATTTCAATCTTTACGAATACAGTGATTGATTTTTATATACAACATTATATATATATATATATAAATGTATGTATGTGTATGTGTGTGTATAAAAAGTAAATCTCTGTTATTATACTCGTATGAGAGTTTGAAAGTAAAAAACTCCGAAGTATGAAAAAATCCCTGTTATTTCGATTTCGTTAATATATTATCCGTGCTGGTCTACTAGCACCTGATTACCTGTATTTTCAGTGTTTATGTTATAAACGTAACAGCACTCTTTTCCTCTCATTTCATATATATATATATATATATATATATATATATATATATATATATATAAGTAGGTAGATGATATACTGTTTACAAAAATGAAATCAATAAGATCTTTAGTTGAAGGAGAGCAATACAAAGTAGAAACAACAGAATGGGAACAATATATTCTAATTATAAAGAAATAATAATGCTTATTTAAATATTTTTTTACAAATTTTTAATCGTTAATTTTATGTTATAATTGTTAAATCGTATTAAAAATCTGCGTCACAAAATAATTCAGTAATAAAAATACAGCATTAAAATGATATTTTAAGTAATTCGTTCCTTGAATGCTGATATTTATTTCACTGATATTAAATATAAACTTGTTGTTTTTCATATAAATCATTTTAAATTTTATCTTCACGATTTCAGTTTTAAGACAAGCAGAAAGCACGAAAAACGGTATCTCGGCGTGTTATCGTTGCAAACAAATCGTGACTTTCATATGAAATGGACGCACAGTTCCATTGTAATCTACAAAGTTAAATTATTGATCAACAGAAAAGTTTAAATTTTTTCCACACCAAACGTATCATAAACGTCAATCTTTTATTACCGTTTATCTATAATATAATACGATCACACGTACCAATTAAATATTTTATAAGCATCCAGTTTCTATTTAATCGAAACATGTCGACTTATATGTATTAATATTCTAAATTGTGAATTAACAGGAATGTAAATTGAACCTATGAGAGGATATAGCAGTATAATTATAATTATCAAAAACATGTACATCCATCACGCCGAATACATGTATAGAGGGACACAATACTGATAATCAAACAGTAATAGATATATCGGAACAAGTGGGATTACACGCAAATAGCATGAATAAATATGAGTTTAACGCAACGGTGCGACCGCTAAACACATCGTTTCATTTTGGAACTGAGATGTTTTAATTGAAACGTTAACAAACTGATTTCAACGACACGCAGCATGTACAGCATCGCCTGGAGATGTTTTAAACATCTGAGATGCTCGAATTTTGAATTACTCGCATTTTCGACATAGTGTAAAAATCACAGTTGATTCATAGCAGCTTGATATCCTGCATTATGTACTGTTTTATAACACCTATTAAGTATAATACCACATGTATTATATGTTATATATCATCGTTAATTAGTAATATTTAAATTATATTATATATATATATATATATATATATGTATGTATGTTTGTAAGTATGCATGTACATATATTGAAGTATATGTAACATGTGACATAAAAATATTTGTTCAAATTGAACAATAAATATGATCGTCTTATTAATGAAAATTATGATATTAATCTCATAAGTGCTGTCACGTCGTTAAATGACAATAAAATATGAACAATACCCAGAAAATAAAACAGAGAATCGGTTTCCAATAGACTTTCATATTCATTTTACGACAAGTTTATTTCTATTTATTTATTGAAACGTTCAATAATTCATATATATCGACAATTGTATAAACCTTAGTAATAATGTGTAAACTTTTCAACGTCATTTTATATTTCGTGCTAGACACTTTATTGGAATTCGAAACAATAATCGCACAATAACCGTAAAGATAAAAATCGTGTCAAAAAATATTAAGTAGTCAATAAGCAGTTTTATTTAATGTTTCATATAAAATATCATATACTTACTCTTAGTTACCGCGATTATATTTTAAATTTTATGTATTTTTAATAAAGTAGGGTAATAAATATTACACTAAACTTACTTAGTTTATCAATCTATAGATCAAATTGACGTTTAAGATAAATAGGCGTAAATGAATATCTTTGACGCAATCCTTTTTATAAAATGTTTATTATATGTACAAGATTGTTTGGTATAAAACTGTATGTAATTCATATGCATAAATAAATAAATTAAAAAACATTAAGCTTTTAATTCACAAATGAATACGAAAGCAGAAAATGAATATCCAAGCATGACCTTTTTTGATTGGAACTGTTTTATAAAAGAACTTACCAACGATACCCTAACAAATCGAGAGATAATGATCTTAGCTATCTAAGCGCCCTAAAACCCCAATAACCGATACCCTAATAAAAAAATATATTAAAAAATCGAAGAATATTTTCTGAAATATGCAACTGAAACACAAACATACCCTTGTTACATTCTTTTAAAACGGGACAGTAATGTTATTAATTTGACATTATGTATTTATCTATATGACGCATAGAACTGTCGAAATAACTTTCATTTTATATAATTATTTAGAAAATTAATGATAGTATTACTGTAACTAAAACTTTCGACAATGCTTACAAAACTAAGTAATACATTTTTTCCGATGTTTCAATATTAATATATGCGATTTTTCATACCGTTTTTCAATACATATATATATATATATATATATATATATATATATATATACATACACACACATATGTACTATAAGTATTATTACAGCCATTGATAGTTTAATTATATCTCATGAGTATTATCAGTTAGGAAATAGTAATTCAAAAAAAATATTTCAGCATACTGTTTACTGTTACTAAAGTATAAATAAGAAAATGTTCTTTCTAAGGACAGCTTATCAATTTGTTCATTTAATTATGTTATTACTATTTGAATATCGTTAATTAATCAGCTATTCTAAAATATGGTAAGTCACAAAGCTGATAACAAAATATAACACTGTATAAAAATCAGTTCTAGTGGTGCATACATTTTTGATTCATTTTTCAAAAATGTTCAGTACTAATTAATTCGAATAAGTACATATATATACAAGTACATATATGTACATACATATATATAAGTACATATATATATATATATATATATATATATATGTACTTATAGTAATATATATATATATATATATATATATATATATATATATATATATATATTTCTCAATTATTAAGTACAAGCTAATCAATAAATTTAAATGATTTAAATAAATTATATAAATTTACTACAATTTAATTGATAAAATTATTTAAAAAGAACTAAAACAGTTATTTGTTAATATCATATATATATATATATATATATATATATATATATATATATATATATATATATGTATATATATATATATATATATATATATATATATATATATATATATATATATATATATATAAGGCACAAATAATGTCTTCTTTAATAATTTAAAAATGCTTGCTAAAAAGATACATTTAACAGTTAATCATCGAATGTTACACTTCACATTCATTGCCAGCCGCAGGCAGTTTTTACTAAATTTGGGGAATAAACTAAACGCTCACCAAAATTAACACAAGTTCTAATGTATTTATCGTATTTTAATGATTTTTTTTATTTTCACTCGTCATGTTCCGCAGAATCTCTTTGTATAATATACGAATGTTTCGTAGCCTATAAATTTTTGAATAAAAGTACAATATGTTGTTTTTTCATTGATTTAAATTTTTATATGTCAATAAATAATATTGAAACAGGAAACCAGGATATCGGAAAACAGCAAGGATTATAATGGATTAAATATAATCTGTTTTTAAAATATTATCAACAATAAGAAATTTAATCGCGTACATGGCGTACGTGCGATTATATATTTTTTTTGAAGATTCCATCAACTTACCTATTTAATACTAAAAAATCAGAACAGTTTTCAAATATAAAATATTATTTAAGATGGTAATTGATTTGAGAAATGCAAATAATTTAGTAAAATGCACATAAATGATTATATACTCTCAATAAAATGTCAATCAATTTACAGCATTACATGCTTATATACTTCAAAGTTACAGCACTTTCTTATTACTCTACTGTAAATAATTTCATTTAAGAGTGGAGATAATTTCGTAGAGTGTAAATAATTAATAAATAGTTTTAGAAGAGACTAAATCGAAAAATCTGTGATCTTAACAAAATCCATTTACTTAACTTAATTAACAAGATCATATAATTCAAAAAAATTTCAAGATCGTGACCTCCAGCTAGCATCATTGCTATAAAAAAGTCAATTTTGTTGTACCAAGCGGTAAAGTCAATATGTCAAATAGATTGATTGCCACTTAACTCTTCACCAATGTTGTCGACAAACTGACATACACAGAATCAATTTATGTAGTCAGAACAGTTCGCCGACCACATAGATCAGTTAAGGTTCTCCAATATCTCGACATGAATTAGATACATTCTAGTACATTTTATATTGACACGTATTGTGATTTCCTGTCTTGTAAAACTCATTGCTTAGTTCCTTATTAGAGCAATATATCGCTGTCTACAAAATGCAATTAACTCTTTGCCAGTATAGTAAAGATACTGCATCCAATTATTCATTCTTCATTGGAGCATACAATAATTACACTATTTATATAACATAGACTTACACACAAAATCAATTTATATTCTTTTATTATATTATGAATTATATTAAATTCGAATTTAATTGAAAAACACATTTATTGTTGTTAACATGCTTAAAGACTTTTTATAAAAATGTTCTATTTGAAAATATTCAATATATATTTCTATTTCGAAAAATTAAACTGTAACAAATATTGATTATAAAAATTAAAACATTACTTGTAACTAACGTTATGAAGCCATGAAGACAACGAAATTATTAAATCTTTTCTTGCAGATTATCTCTTTTTGTCTGAATATTGACACTTATTTTAAACAAATATCATAGTTCATTCGTCAATCAATATTTCTCAAATTATAATCAACATTCTTGTTTTAAATAAATAATTATTTAAAAATTATTCAGAATCTACGCACTGACATATAATGGAAACCGAATCTTAAAAGCACTGTTTATTAGAGGAGATATTCAAGTACTTTATAAATGTAAGAATTAATATTTAATCTCTTAACATACATCCTTCAGAATTATTATATCCAGCAGCTATAATAATTTATTCAACAATTGCTTATTATTCTAAGAGCCTAATCAGACAATATTATTTTTATAACATTAGTCAGGATTAGTTTTTTAATAAAATGTCACTAATGGTAATTTAAATGCTCAAGCTATTATTCGCGTCACATAAAATGAACGTTTCAATTTATTAACGGAAAACTACAGAACAAATTACTATAATCTTGATTTCTATTTTAGTTTTTTTTATTATACACATTATACATACATACATATATATATATATATATATATATATATATATATATATACATTAAGTTATATTATGAAAAAATAACTATAGACAATATTTTATATGTTATTATTTATAGTAATTGATTTAAAAATAAGAAGCATAATAATTATTGTTTAACATTAAACTAAAATGAAAAAAAAAATTTATTATTTTTAATCTTTACCTGAAAATCATCGGTATTCACTTCTTACTTATTTATTATTGTCTTGTGAACTCGATTGTAATAAATATTTCTAAGTATCTTATCAAGACTGACCTAAATATCATATTTATAAAAAAGTATCATTGAAGGATGTTTATTTATAGATAATATATTAAATAATGCTCTATTTGAGAAAGATGATGATTTTTACTCATTTGCAGGAATTCTCTGTTCTGTGCACAAAATCTATAATGGAATATATTAACACTCTGTGCATATATAAATTCTGTACACATAAACACATTTACTGAATCTGTCATAGAATCCGCTTCCCTTAATATATTTACTTTACTGTAGACCTAAATACCTAAAACTTTAGAAGATTGACGATACTAAAGCTTAAATAGGTTCATGTTGATACAACTATGTGATAAAATAGATGAGAAAGGCAGACGTAACAAATTATCTGAAAGGGATTGATCCTCCAAAGACAAGTGTATTAATGTAAAATCGTTCAGTATTACTGATATATCTATTAAGAGAAAACTTATTCTAATTAGAAATTATTATAAGAATCGAAACCAACTGTATAACCTATAATTTAAAAATATTTATTTCGGTTGAAGAAAGTTCGTTTCAATGAAGACAATATTATATCTATCGGCTTAGTACACGAGTAGATTTTTATTCTTGATACACTCTATAATATTTATTATCTATATAAAATAATGTCTTTACAGTTTTCTCTAAATAAAAATTTTAATGTTCAATTCCATCCAGACAGAGGTAGTACGATGCTTGATCCGTCTTTATTTTACAGTTCACACATATGAGAAATCCTACGAGTCTGATCAGGTTTTTATTTGTTTTCTTTTTACACGTTTCGCAAAATCTACAGTTCTTTCGCGAATTAGTAATACATTTTCTCAATTTAAAATCTAAACATACAATTAACTATAAACACAATAAATTTATTCGATTCAAAATAAAATGTATTAATGATGTCAAATCCTCTTGAGCTTATGTTCAACAAAAGCGACAGCGCCTTGCATTAAATTTGCATAAAATAGATGCAGTAAGTGCTCGTTTTTACACCAGCATGACGACTTAATGTTCTCTGAAAAGTAAATAGCTTCTCTTTTATTATTATTAGCAATTTTTTATTTCGTCGTGACATTTCTTAACGCTCGCTTTACTTATATGAAAAAAGCGTTACAATCAAAATGAAAGAAGTAAATTGTCATAAAAAAAATTATTGCCTGTTTACGATTTTATTCGCGTTTATCGCCTTTAAATAATTATCAGATTTAATAAAATTACGAATATAAATGTGTACTCAATATCTTCGTAGCACATTTTTTTTAATAAAATTATTAACAATGAAACATTATCAGCACAAGTTCATTTAATGTGAATATTTAAATTTTTTTTTATACTTTATCAATAAAGTTATTTGAATTCATATATCAAAAGAGTCTTCTTATGAGAAGAATTAATTTTTTTTTATAATTTTCCACAATGACATATTTCAACCAACATACAAATAGAGAAAACACATTTTTGCACGTGTATATCAATGTATTTCACTAAATGTATCTTTTTACAAAAATGAACGTAAAAAAAATATTTTTTGTCAATCATTATAAAATATACTCTTTTTAATCAATGTACAATCAATCAAAGAATCTTTATGGTAATATAATTATTTTTTTAATTTTCAAAAACTATTCCATATATAAGTTAGCAGAAATATTTCGACTATATTTAAATTGTCATTGATAAAACATACCTGGATTCACGCATAGTGTTTTAATGTCTTAATGACAAATCATAACATTGTCCAGACGTGACCTTGCACATAAAAATAACATTAAACATACACAGAATGTGTTCACACGAGCCAACACTTGTTATTTGATTCCCCGATGTTGAAATTCGATTTCGTACTTACAAATTGTTTGTTGTGAAATCGTTTTCCGTTCAATACTAACAGAGAAAACAAATTTACATAGTCGGTTCCTATGAACCAAACCCAGTATGTAGATAATGGCATCAACATGAAATCCCGTTCAACGACACTTAAGGGAAAGCTGGTTGAGATGGGTCACTAATCCAAACCGATATTGATCAAATGTTTCCATTTGATAAACGAATAAAAAATAATTAAAACCATCTTTCTTTTCTCTCGCACGCATGTGCACTTACTTTTATAACCGTAGAGAAAAATCATAGTTATTTTTATTAAAACATTGAATTTTATTGGACAATTTTTAATCGAAACGCATTTACATTTTATATTTTATCTATATGTCAGTATGTGAGTAAAACTTTAAAATATTTTTACATAACTTTCAATAAAAAAGTTACTTCTACCTTGTGTTTCAAGAGGAAATGGTAATTTTATCAAGAATATACGTTTCAAAATACTTTGTGTTTCAGTCGGTCAGCTAGGATTAAGCAATTTACAAAATAATATTTTATATAATTTATTATTATATATATATATATATATATATATATATATATATATGCATGTGTATAGAAAAAAAAAGTTGAGACATTATTAAAAATTATTTAAAATTTAATAAATAAATTTATATTACAAATTTTATAATATATACTAATTTCATTTCTATTTATCATCATCATTCAATTCAACGTACTGAAATAATATAATCAACTATATCAATATTATCGACGCGCCAATCACTTGAGTTAATGAAATCAAGTACCTAGTATTCATAATTGAAAAGAGAATCATACATCTGCATACTGAGTTAACAAAAATAAATACATAAGTTGATAAAATCAAACCTGAATTGAATGAAGCTAATGAATTAATTCACCGTTGCATGTATAAATTGCAAAAATAGGAGTATCGCATTTATCTATGAAATACACATCTTTATGTAACTATCTATCTATCTATCTATCTATCTATATATATATATATATATATATATATATATATATATATATATATATATATATACATACATACACCTGCAATATTGGTATATTATCCTCTTCTTTTTGATAAATTTGACCAAGAGCATTATGCCATTCAAAAATGTTAAAAAAAGTATCCATCCATATGATGAACTTTACAAATACTTAAGAAAAATCAATGAATCGTGTTTATAAATATTCAAAATAGGATATCATTATAATAGCGCATATACAATATAATACAATTGAATTTAAATTGAAGAATATTTAACAATAGCAATAGCAATTTATACAGCATTAGTTGCACATAAAATACAAACTTCATTTCTCATGGAA
This sequence comes from Acanthacorydalis orientalis, assembly GCA_034766995.1. Classification (NCBI taxonomy): domain Eukaryota; kingdom Metazoa; phylum Arthropoda; class Insecta; order Megaloptera; family Corydalidae; genus Acanthacorydalis; species Acanthacorydalis orientalis. The sequence continues at coordinate 15,533,899 of CM068313.1, read as the reverse complement.
TGTAGAATATGTTATAATTATAAATCATGTATACGAATTTACTCACTAGTGTTAAATTAGCGGATAGTTAACCAGTGTTGAGTGATTTTGAATAGCTCATTGATATATTTATCATATTAGTTTGAATAGGCTGGAAATGAAAAGCAACTCAGATAAATTAATTTTCAAGTATTTAAACTGTGATATCACACGAAATAGTTAAATCCGAATATAAATAGATACAAATTTTAGTATTGTAAATTTGATAAATTATTATTATTATCAATTAAAAATTCTTTGTTACATACATATATATATATATATATATATATATATATATATATATATATATATATATATACACAGAGCGTTTGAATTAATTTTCGCTGATTGTTTTGCCGCCATTTTTGTTTGGTGTATAACTGTCAATTGTAATTTAACAATCATGTTGTTCGGACATAGGCAATTCATTATGGAGAGTTTAGAACTACGTATTATGGTAATTAAAACATTTTATCAGAAGGAATCATCAATTGTCAACACCAAAAAAAATTACGGGTTTTTTTTAACTAAATCAGTTCCTGCAAAATCAACAATACAGAGTGTAATTAAAATTTTTGAAACGCTGTATACAGTGCAAGATTTACTGAAACCTGGAAGAGCTCATATAGCATGTACGCCACAAAACATTGTAAGAGAAAGTGTCAGTGAAAATCCAAGCACCTCCGTTAGACATAGTACACAATAAATATTTCACAATATTGCAGCTCATGCTCTCTGGTCAATTTAAACGATAGGTTTGCATTTTTTCCTTACAAAATTCAACATAACAACTGCAAGGAAATGGCCATGAACGCCATCAAGAATGGAGTAATAAAATGTTACAGCTCAATACTGACGACCCCAATTTTGTTGAAAATGTAATCATGAGTGACGAAGCTCATTTCTACATGCGCGGATATGAAAACAAACAAAACAGCCGTTATTGAGGATCAGAAAACCCAAGACTAATCTATAAACGACATCTTCACCCTTGTAGAGTTATTGTTTCGTGTACAATTTGGTTTGGTGGCATCATTGGACCATTTTTTTTTTTTTTGAAGATGCTAATGAAAATATTGTTACTGTCACTGGTGAATGGTATCGTGCGATACTGCAAAACTTCTTTATGTCTGAAATTAATCAACAAGGTTTACACAATACATGTAGTTTCAACAGACGGTGCCACATCGCGCACAGCTCGCGCTACGATGCAAATTTTGCATGATACATTTCCTGGCAGAATAATTTCAAAATTTGATCAGATCGATTCACTGCCTCATTCACCTGATTTGACTGCGCCAGATTTTTTCTTTAGGGCTACTTAATGGAAAATGTCTACGCTAAGTAGTCAGTAACAATTCAACAGCTTAAGGGCAACATTCAATAAGAAATCGCACAAATAATACCAGAATGTACGGAAAAGTCATGAAAAATGTGATTGAAAGAGCTTGTATTTGTAGCGCAACCAGAAACGGCCATTTGGCCGATATAATTTTTTATACTTAATGCCACGAGTTAAATATATGGTTCATAAAAAATAATTGAAAATGTTTTATTTAAAAATTATTAAAATCTGCCGAAGTTCATTCAAACACCTGTATATATATATATATATATATATATATATATATATATATATATATATATATGTATAATGAACATTTAAATGTGCACGTTTAATTAAATACTTGTGTTTTCAATAATACACATTAATATATATATATATATATATATATATATATATATATATATATATATGTATACATATATATATATATATATAGAGAGAGAGAGACGTAAGTACATACATATACTTTTTATTAAAAACTAGTATTATTTTAATATCCTTATATTTTTAACACTAATAAATTATTTATCCTGATTCATATTGACAAATCTAATTTTGTAATATATTCATTTAAAAATTACTGTATATTAAAAAGTTTTTTATAGTTAAATATATATATATATATATATATATATATATATATATATATATATATATATATATGTACAGTGAACATTTATATGTGCACGTTTAATTAAATACTTGTGTTTTCAATAATACACATTAATCTTTCATTTATGACATTTAAAACATTTATGAGATTAAAATGAAAACATACGAACATGTTAAATACTATTCGAAAAATTAAATAGTTTACATTTCGTGAATTAATTTCGCATTCTCTACAAGAATGGAATATAATATTTTTTATCTCGAAAACAAGCTTTCATCATTGTTGATACAACGTACATAACAATTTTCAATTTTTGATATCGTATCGAATGTAAACATTTACAGATTTATTTTCAATTATATACGTATCACCTGTTACGAATGTTTTATCAATCACTGTATGACTTATGAACTTTACATAAAAAATTACCACCGTCCTTTTTCTGACACAATACACTAATCACAAATTATATCGGTGTTTAAAACAACGCCGCTTATCCACGTTTACCATTTCGCTAATATTTAAAAGTGGAATTAAATAATCACACGGGTTGTTCCAGTTGATTCGAAGGGAACGCTCACATTATTTTCAATTTTTCTTTATGTCGTTGACAGGTAGTTAGTAAAAACGCTACATATTGTTAACTGAAATACTCGTTTTTTTAGGTAATAAAGTACGTGAATTATGGCCTATTACTTTGACTCTGTGCAGGAATTAAATCGAAATACGGAAAGAGATGTATACATTAAAATATTGTATTAAAACTGTTATTTATATATATATATATATATACAGAGAGAGAGAGAGAGAGAGAGAAAGAGATCATAAGTACATACATATACTTTTTATTAAAAACTAGTATTATTTGAAACATCCTTATATTTTTAACACTAATAAATTATTTATCCTGATTCATATTGACAAATCTAATTTTGTAATATATCCATTTAAAAATTACTGTATGTTAAACAGTTTTTTATAGATAAAAAAAGTATGGTTATATATATATATATATATATATATATGTATATATATATATATGTATATATATATATATATGTAGGCGATGTAGGCGTGATCGAATAATGATTGTCGACATCGTGAGAAAACTGACAGTTGGCTTAGTTTAATTGTTGACAATTAAATATCTTTTGTTTTCAATAGCCTAGTGGTGTGGTGGAGAGGAATTCGCTCAGAGGGCAATGCAGCGAGCAGATGTGCTTGTGTGATGCGTTTTTAAAATGTACTAATAATAGTAGTTTGTTAAAATTCAGAACAAATAAATTGTTGTTAGTTATCGATGTGTTTTAATTATTCTGACCAAAAGAAGTGAAATTGCGACTTATATATATATATATATATATATATATATATATATATATATCCATTAAAAGTAAAACACATTAAAATAAAAAGTGAAATTTTTAACCAGTTAATATAATTGTAATTTCAGATTTAGTTGAAGTTTACTGATTCTTAGACTGCTACACTATCACATGAAAACGGATTATTTCTAAAATACTTCTAATAAATGAAACAATAGAATTATGCAAGTTTTAAAAACTTATAATCATTCGAATAAAAATAAACCAAATCTTTCAATTATACTTTTTGAATTCTTAATGAAAATGTATGAAAATATATAGATATTATAATATAAATATTTGTAAAAGTTTTAAATACAGAAAGGCAATCACGAGTGCATGACAATAAACGACTCCTAAAAACGATAACCTTTGCTGTGAACTTAATATTTTTTTAAATTTATATATAATGAATATTCTTTTTTATAATATTTGGAAAAAAATATTTGTGTCTAAATATAATAAGAAAATAATAAATACTAAATATATAACCTAGTTTTTAGGATAATACACGCTTTGATATAAAAATGTCTATATATATATATATATATATATATAATATGTACATAGATATTTTTTTATTATCAAGTGGAGAAAATAGTGAAAATTGTTAGTATTATTATAGATAAATATGTTAATTGTACGTATAATTCAAACAAAATAAAGAGTAAAATAATTTATTGTTATATACGACCACTATATATCTTAATTTTTTATTATTTTTCTTTTTATATCAATTAATGCGAACAAGTATTAATTTTTGCACAATACTTCTTGAATTTTCATCGATTATAATCACTTAATAGATTTGTTTAAACTATATTTATTTACTGTACAGATTTTATAAACATGTTAATTACCAGGAAATATAGATCAATTTATTTCAAATTTCAAGCTTATACCATTACTTTATAATAAATAAATAAAGTGCATCGCACCTGACAATTTATTTAATAAGATAGCATATAAGTAAACAATACCTCAATAAACGTTATTTTCAAATCTGTCACAATAATATTTTATAAAATGTTTTATTAGGAAAATGACAATCACTTTTTCAAATCTATATTCATATATGACATTAAAGAAGCTGGATTCATATGTTCAAATGTCATAAGAAAACATAAAACAAAAATGTTCACCAATTGGCGAGAGTAACAGCACGCCAACAAAGAATGTTAAAGAACATGTTTTCATCTAAGACGTCAAGCGGTTTTTGTCGTGCAATAAAAACAATTTAGACAAATGTTCCAACGTTCATATGTCACAAATTTAAAACAACCACGATGACAATGGGTTTTATTTTTCATCTAGATTTTTTTTGAAATATTACAACCACGTATAGTCTTATATTATATTAGTTCATAAGGAAAACATATTTTAAAAAAAAATGAACTGAAATATATAATGAATAAACATGAATAATTTAATATCTCATTTTGTTCACAACTTGTTTGAAAGAACAAACTCATTCTTATATGTTTACGCATATATTGATACATACATACATATATACATACATATATACATCCACACATGCATACATATATATATATATATATAGAGAGAGAGAGAGAGAGAGAAGTTCTTAATATATACAAATATTCTTTCTTCTTTCAAATATGTATCGATACTTTTTAATTTCCCTACAAAGTTACTATCCCAAAATAAAAAAAATAATAATACTTAGAAAATTAATTTTTACAATTTCTTCACATGAATTCTAAGGCAGTTAAACTACTTTATTAAAACTATTTTTGTTATACCAAAAGCATAAAGCTTCTACTATATATTTATATATATATATATATATATATATATATACTTTTAGCAATTAATATTTAACTTCTAGGTCAAGTTTCAAACAATAAAAGGATTAATTTCTTTTTTATATCTTTATTAGAATGTGTAATTTTTGTATGTTTTTAAGTTGTTTTTGTATTACTTTATATTTGTGACCTTAAAGTTTTTTTATTTTTCTAAATGCAATCTTTACATTGATATATACATACATATATATATATATATATATATATATATATATATATATATATATATATATATATATGTATGTATGTATGTCTCTATGTGAACATACACATACACAGCTAAATCAATTACATTCTAAAAAATGAAATATAAACTTTTATTTTCAAAGTAAGTTTCAAATTGAGTTTCAGTTTTTTTTTTGCTAATAACATACTTTTCTTCTATAAAAAATACTTGATATAAGTTAACAATGTACAATATTTTCTAAATAAACTAATAAACAAAAGCATCTTACTGTTTTATTTTTGTTGCTAAAACCTCCATTCATATCATTAGCTAAATTATATTTAAAATACTAGTTAAAAATTAAAAATCTAATATTCACAAATTTAATTACGCCGTGCATAGTGAGAATTACGAACGAACTTTTTAATTTACTATGAAAATATTTCTTAAAGTAAACGATATTAATACACATAATCAAACATCACATTATCCATAAACATATGCCTGAACAAAAATTTATTCATTAACTATCAACCTGGTAACATCTTCATTCTTGTTTAATGAATGTATGATATATATATATATATATAATCAACTCATTAAAATATTATATATATATATATATATATATATATATATATATATATATATATATATAAAATTGTAATAATTTCGTCTTCAAATTGTATAAAAAAATTCCTGTTGCAGTAATAGAACAAAACCTAATTCTCTTACAATAACTTCAACATGCGCCGAAGATTGTTTCAAGTTATTATTTTCCACAAATACACAGCGTTACAATGACCACAAAGGAAAATGTCGTACGTCTCGAGCGTCACAGTGGTGTACCACTGTTTGTTGATGGCGCGGTACCCCAGTACCCGCGTTCGTTGCCGATATGTGGCTGCGGATTGTGGGTGGTAGACATCACACACATACATATACATACATACAATCTTCATGTCGTTGCGTTGTGATGTCAACCACGCTCCGTCGACTCCCGCGAGTAGCTTTCTAGATTTTCAATTGAACGCGCGTATAAAAGGCCATAATAAAAGCAACGTTGTGTAAGAACGTTCACCTACTCTACACGCTTGTCGAGCATCGTCTCTAACATCGACACGCATTGCTGATGGTCTTCGTATGACGATGCGAAATCTAATGTACCCAGATGAAGCTTACAACGTACAATGGTTTTATTATAAAAATAAAAACAACTTAATCAAATCATAAATAGAATGTTTTCTTTACAATAAGCAAGCTATGTTGTCATATATATATATATATATATATATATATATATATATATATATATATATGTATATATTAAAATATTTTATATATTTCTCGCTCAAAATAACAAAATTAATTTTGATAAAAATAACATTTTCTAATTTAAGTTATTTAATTACTCAGCCAACGGCTTCACCAAAAGAAAAACAAACTTGTTTTTTTAAAAAAGCATTTACTTCCTTTTTAACAAAAATAAGTTTTTGAAAACACCATAGAAATTAATAAACTATAATAATTGGCTTTACATATCTAAAAACATTTATATATCTTGTTCAATTTCAACAAAAAATTAAAAGCTAATATTATATACTGACATATAAGGATATATATATATATATATATATATATATATATGTGACCAAACTCTTAGTTATAAATAATAATCACAATATTAAACTAACCAGCTTACATTTTTCAACAGCATACACAATTTATTGACTTTTATGACAAAAAGCTCACATACTTTTTTATGCTAGTTAACTTTAAGTATAATCAGGATTATTTTATTTTATTTATATTTTATTCACTCTATAATGAATATCTTCTTAATATTTATTTGTAATAAATCAAGATAATTTATTTATCGAAATAAATAACAGGCCTGAAAAATATATTGATACATTTACAATAATATCAGAGTATATAAAAAATTAGTTACACATCATAGATATATATATATATATATATATATATATATATATATATATATATATATATATATTCTATGTTTGTGTGTATGAAATTATCGAAACTGCTACATCAAGAAAAGAAAATGTTATTTGTTTAACTAAAATGTTTTATTCGTACGAAAAGTCGTTCTACTTGCATCACATTCATATGATTTGTGTGCTTTAAAGTAGCGTTCATTCATATGGAAAAAAAGATTTATTTTCTTAACTGAACTGAATGATTGTTAAATATTTGTAAAAATGCCACGAAGTGAATTTTGAACAATTTTAACGATCGATAGCAACAGAATGTCAAATATTACGTCAACAAAATGTAAACAAAGGGGAACATTTGTTAATGGATTAAAATAAAATCGAGAAATATTTTCTTTCTCTACTCTTTATGAATAAAAATTGCATTTATATTCATATTAACGAATTAAATCGTGAATATACTCAAGAATACTCTTGAACTGACAATCTATGTGTTTTTAAACGTCTGCATTTTTATTTAAATTAAAATTCATAATTGGTTATTTAAATAAATCAAAATTCAAAATTTTACAGCAAATAATATATATAACAGTTCGTGTAAAAAATTGAAAATTAAACGAAACATATTTAATCTATTAGGGAATTCGTAAAAATGTATCTACCCAATTTTACAAAAACATGGTATTCTATTTAATTAAATACGCCGAATTCCGAACACAAGTTCAACGCTTCTATTTATTTAACGAGTTTAATGTCACTATATATTACAAAAAAAAAATCATTATTTGCAATTTGTATCTATATTACATTGTACAGCTTGTGTTATTGAATTGAAACCTTTCCAGTGGAAAATTTCAAAACTGTTGCAAAGTATCTTAAAATACAATCGTAATCGTTAATAAATTATAAGTAAATAAAATATTTATATACCCGCTCCGTTCGTACAAAGAAAATAAATGTTGTTTTTCTAGTGTGCTTGACAATATGTGTGTACCTTTGTGTACTTTATATGAAAAAAATACGACCACGTGAATTAAAGTGTTTCAGTCGATTCTATTTCGTGAAATTGACCATGGAACCATCAAAGAAAATACAAGAAAATGCCTCATTATAAACGATAACAATACAGCTGGTTACAATGTAGAACATAACATTCGTTCTCACATATCGTTTCTTCTCTTATATGTTATATGGGTCACTGAGCTGGAATTTATTGCCCAGAATTTTCAAAAGTGAATGTGATACGTTTCTGTCATTCACATATCATAAAATCTAAACGTGTTTTTGTTTTGTTATTGGATTGTCTTGTCAATGGTGAATATACTCGAGAAGAATGATAATAATTTCAAAATAGATAAGTTGGAAACATTGTTTTTAATTAACGTTGATATTTATGAAAAGAGAAATTGAACAAACAGAAAAAATACTTTATATTTGCAGAGTATTTACAAATATTATTTTATTATTATTATATATATATAAATAATAAATAATTAGAATATAAAAATGGATACAATTTTATTTTCATAAAACACATTTATAAAAAATTGTAAATTTTTTCAAATAATGCCAAATATTTCCAGATGCCTTAAAAATAACTAAATCGCTATATATCAAATATTGTCAATTAATTTTACAATGAATCAAATAAAAAATTGCTAATCTCATTACAAGTCACATGTTTATGGTTACTTTTATAAAAAAAATAGTACATTACGGATTAAATGTTAAACATGAGCTAGTTAATTAGCATGCATATGCAGACACAAAGGGGAGCCAACTGTAAATAGGATGGTCATATGAAAATTTAAATTACACAGAAAAAATACACTGAAGAGAGAAAATACAAAACGGCCGAACATAAAATAAAAATCAGTACAAAAAGAACCCCTATAATAATATCTTTCAGCAACAAATTAATTAATTAATATATTTTATACGATACACGTTAGTAAGATTCGAAATTTACCCCCGAATGGAATTTACGACATTTTTTATATTTTTAATTATTTAGTTAAGTTGAACAACTTTTTGAAAATTCAATTCTAATGAAATATGTAATAACTTAATTATTTTTTAAAGGTTTTTTTGTTAAAAATGTTTTTTTTTTGTTTATTCAATAATTTTTTTTAATAATGTGTAGAATTTAAAAAGAACTTGTAAGCTGCTCTTTTCGTTTTGAAGAAATATTTTAAAACTCGATAGCTCAAATAAAATACAAAATGAATTAGAATGAAGAAGCTCTGTCTATTTAAATCATCATCAAAATTAGGTACTCCATCATATGTGAGTAAAACAAAATAAAATAGAAAAGAATAAAAATAATATTTTTAAGTTCTTAACACAGGCATACGATATTAAATTAAATTGTAATCTTACACCTTGGAACCATTTATATTTTTATGTACCAACCTTCAACAAAAGGCTTAAATATGGAATTTACGTCAGTACATCTTATTCCCAAGGAAAATCATATTTTAAACTTGATTTATTCTAAACAAGTAGGTATATTATTTTATTTATTCTATTATTATTATTGTGAACTCCTAGTACAAACATTTAAATTAAATTAAAATGCACAAGAATTAAAAGAAAAATATGATATATATATATATATATATATATATATATAAACGACATTTATAACATTTCATAAATGACATACCAACCGTTATAATTGAATTAAACACGTAGACATGTTTCAATAATTTAGAAATATTAATAACTGTTTATAATAAAATTGTCCATCAAAAATCAATATCAAAATGAAGTCACATTAATAAACTGTGAAAATCAATTGTTAATTATGCTACAAAAAAAGTGTTTATTAACAATTATAACGATTAACCAAACTTTATTGTTAAAATACAATAATAAATGTGTAAATAAAATAATATACATGTTTATGTACGTATGTATGTTTATTCATTAAATGATACTGTGGATGAAATAAATAAAAATGTCTGCAATGGTATATTTATACTTTAATTGATTACTAAAAAACATTCGTATTTTTAGAAGAAGTGTGTGGACTGCAAACAATATTTACATTGCCGTCAATAGTTCGCATTAGCAGAATAATCATTCAATTTAGATTCAAAAGAGACCGTAAATATTTCTGCAATCAATTCGAAATTTAGGAAAACAATTCCAACATGTCGGAACGGAATTAGATTTAATTTCGTTCTTTTTTAGAATCGACACATATAATCTAACTAACACACATAATCTACACATATAATCTACTTAAATATCTTATATATTTTTCGGCTGAAATTCGTGGGGTATCTAATAGACATAAGAAATAAGATTTATGCGAAAAACGAAGCTTGGGATAAGAATTATGTGATATGTTAATCGATATTCAATTTTGTGTTCATTTCTAAGCTTATTATGGCCTCAAAAATACTCTCTAGGGGTTTAAAATTTGTTTAATGCTTATTTTACGTCTTTTTGTTCATAGAAGAATGGATTCATGGTAAAAAAACGAAAATTGATTTCTACAAATTTTTCGGCTAAAATCCAAGGGGTGTATACCTTGACGTTTTTTTGGGCCGAAAATCGAAAGTCTAAAATCTGAACTTTTTTCAGTACAGATCGAATCTAATAGACGTATCAAATATGTTTCATGCGAAAAACGAAGCGTGGAACAAGATTTATGCGATATTTCAATCGATATTCAATTTTATGTTCACTTCCAAACATATTCCGACCAAAAAAAATACTTTCTAGGGGTTTAAAATTAGTTTAATGCTTGTTTCACGTCTTTATATTCATAAAAGATTGAATTCGTGGCAAAAAAACGAAAATTTATTTCTAAAAAATTTTCGATCAAAATTCAAGGGGTACACACCTTGACGTTTTTTTCGACCAAAAATCGAAAGTCTAAAAACTGAACTTTTTTCAGTTCAGATCGAATATAACAGACATAACAAATATATTTCATGCGATATTTGAATCGATATTCAATTTTATGTTCAATTCTAAATTTATTCTGATCACAAAAATACTTAGTGTTTATAATTGGTTTAATACTGTCCCGGATTAAGAGTTGATCGGTCTGGACAGTCGCCCGGGGTTCCATGAGTGAGCGTGGCTCGTTTGAAGATCTCAAAAATAACAAAAAACTTAAAATATCATATAAAATATTTCTATTGTTAAATATTTTCATTATATTTCTATTTTCAATCTTTCTCTCTCTCTATGTGTATATATATATATATATATATATATATATATATATATATATATATATATATATATATATATTTATGTATATATATATATAGCTTAACAAAAGTATCGATTCAAACATACGTACTTGTAATTTATTGTGTCGATATTTCTTTGTTATTAATAATAACGAAGTGCCTAAGTATATTTTCTGATACGAAACGTCCTACAACAATATTTATTATATCTTATCAAAACGCTCTTATACTATTTAATAACACCGTTTCTGAAGTACAACTTGACGAAACATATTGCAGTACTGCAGAGGATTATGGAAATACTAGAAAAAACACGTGCTGAAATTCAATTGAATAGAATATATTGGTACCAATAAATAGCTTGTAAGAAATTCTATCCGATACGTGCGATGCATAAAAAATTGAAATCGCAAACGGGCTGCATGTAATATTTTGAAAAAAGTAACATAAATGTTTTTTACACTACCTTGTACGTAACGCTCTATCTTTTTATGTATTACTTTATATTTCAAAAAACTCATAAAAATATATAAAATGAAATGTGTACCAAGTACATACTAAATACTACTTCTGAATGATATATATATATATATATATATATAAAGCGAGAGAGAGAAAAAGAGAAAAATAAAGACATCTATTTAAGACAACGCATTAATTTCAAAATGAAATTTCAATATCAATATTTCCGAAAATGATTAATAGACTCAAATATTTTAATACGAAGAATATTATTTTTAAGCTTGATTAACAGTAGACGTCAAATTATATATTTTCCAATACAATTTATATTCAGATTAGATACTCATAAATATGGTAATTTAGGCAAGAGAACAATGCATTTTGTACGACAATATTTATCTCTGCATGCAAATTATCTATTATATATGTGTGCATATGTGCTGTACTGAAAATGGAGCACTTTTTTCTATTAAAATAAAAATTTGGATAATACGAATAAAAAGTTTAGAGAATAAATGGATTCTAACTATATATATGAATATATATATATATATATATATATACATATATACATATATATATATATATATATATATATATATATATATATATATGTATATATAAAGGTAAAGTACCCGAGCGGTAAAAAAGAGGAGACATTGATTTATTAAAGTATAAGCTGATGAATGGTAATTTGTTTATTACTTTATCCTGCATGTAGACTATTACATTATATGTTAGAGTTTATTAAAGTTTAAAAAGTTATTAGTTGTACAACGTATACTTTTTTACAAATGCTTACTTTAATTATGGAGTATATATATATATATATATATATATATATATATATATATAACTATAATTTGATAATCCACTTTTGGATAAAAGTTCTGCTAATTACTTATTCTTATACTTTTTCTCAAACTTATTATTATAAATAGTTATAACATGTAAATAATTCATGTAAAATGTATATTATTGCGATTTAATAACTAAAAAATTATAAAACTATAGAAAAATATAAATGAATATTATATTTTTATAAGTGCATTCAATATTTTGTCTCTCAAAACAAGAACACTTAATTTGAAATATGCTAAAAAACTGATAATAATAATAAAGATTATACTATTTAAATTTATTCGTTTAAGAAAGTGAAAAGTAAGAGCTCCATTTTTCACAAATTTAGATCAAATTATGACCTTAGGTGTCAACGCGTCGTTAAGGCTCAAATAAATAATCAATCAACCATAGAGCAAATACTCTTATTCTATAAACTCATATATTGATTTCGAATAAGTAGTTATAAAATGTGTTTCTACATTTAACACAGCAAATAAAACATGTTCAGTGATACTATAAAATAGTATTTAACAAAAAAAAACTTTCTAAAACTATACGAAATAAATACAAAATAAAATAAACTCAATCATAGACATATGAAACAAAGCATTAACAGTAACGTATAAAATAATGCAATAAGAGTGAGTTTGAACAAGTTTTGCCAAAACCACTCAAACGTCACTCTCTCCCTGTAGCAATTTTGACCTGTTAACGATGACGCATGTTAACACATTTTCCTTTTGAAATGATATCATGGCAGTACACACGCGGAAAACTGTCGACAATAACACTCGAACATTGACGCACACATACACAACGCAATTCACCCGACCACCGATACGGAATTACAATATATATATACACGTATGTGCACACAATACGGAAAGGTGGTTCTTCGAGATCGGACATCGTCAGTTCAATAGTACCGCAATCAATGTGATATCACAGTCGTACACGAGTCTCAATCAGAACTTAAGTTGATTTCGCTGTTCGCCGAAGGGCGTTATGGCTGCGTGTGTCAACAAAATGTGCTTACAAACGTCATACGTTTGTATGATTGTACTGAATTGTTGTAGTAATACAAGATTTTATTTATTTCTGTTATCGTTCTGTGAATCATGTTTGATCATTGTTATGACATGAATTAGTATTCAAGATCGTCTCCTCGATCAATCTGAATGAATATTATTCAAATAGCATACTTCAGATTTTTGAAATAAAATTTAAAAAACAATAACTAAATCCGTCAATAAATAATTTCTCTTGCTCTTCTAAAATGACAATAAAATATTTTATCCACTTTTGCAAAAAAAAACATATCATATGTCACTTGTTTCTATTAAAAAAATATTTTACATGCTATTAAAATAATTAAATAATATTTCTTTGAGATCCAAAAAAAATGATAATATTCTCGATGGTTCACAATCAAAGTAGTCGCTTTTTTATTCAAATTCTGTTTTATTAATACCGAATAAACAAATATATTCATCACTGTATAAGAAATAAAATCTCAGACATTTTTTTCCTTTTTCTTTATAATTACTATGATATGGTTTCACCATTCATTTTGTGACATCACGGCTATCAATTGACACTTTTTCAACTAGTATAAGGGAAATTTCGACCAGAATTGAAGTGTTGTTCACGATGTTGAAGCGAGCATTGTAGAAGTTACCGCAAAAACTGAAAAAAACGAGCAGGTCTTTTTGTGTCGATTCGTCATTGTGAATGAAACATGGATTCCACCACTACACATCTGAATCGAAGCAGCAGGTAAAGCAGTGGGCAACAACTGGTGAAAGAGGCGAAGACTGTCAGCTGAAAAAGTGATGGTCACTGTTTTTTGGAATTCCCAATGAATCATTCTGATCGACTATTTAACGAAGGGAAAAACGATAATAGAAACCTGTTACGCAACATTATTGAACCGTTTGAAAGAAGAGCTGATACAAAACGACTAAGATTGGCGCACAAAAATAATGCTCTTTAAACAATACAAGACGCCGTCCCACAAATCGGCCATCATAATCCCAAAATTGCACGAATTAGGCTTCGAATTGATTCCTCATCTACCCTATTCTCCAGACTTGTGCCCGTGCGACTTCTTCTTCTTCCCGAACTTGAAAATTTGGTTCGGTGGGAAGAAATTCTCATCGAATGAGGCTCTCATTTCTGCCGTCAGTGCGTATTTTGTAGACTCGTTGGACCAAGTGTATAGCTCTCAATGGAGACTATGTTGAAAAATAAAATCGGTTTTTTCCAAAAAACGGTTTTTAACTTGCTTTTTTGCCATACTTATCAAACAACCCTTATATATATATATATATATATATATACATATATATATATATATATTATTTTAAAAGAGATTGTAACAGTTATAACAATTTGTAATAATCTCAAGCTGCCTCATTTCAACTCCTTCTCATCTTGACGTGTTGAACATTGTTACGCTAAACTTTACTAAAGCTTGTGGTGAAAATCCCTTTGGATAGTAAACTAAGCATCAGACGAGAGTAAAGAAAATCCTAGAGGACTATCAGTAGTTAAGCTGATGAAATGAATTGGTCTTCATCAAGAATACAATGTACAAAAACGTAAGGAACTATTTTATAATCAATGATCGAATTCTTCGTTCTAGTTAGAAAGATTATTGTATATCTTCGACAAGTGTAATATAAATGATATAATGTATTTAAAACAATCACCTTACTCAATTATTGAATGTACAATTTACTCGGCACACGATTTCACTGTTTATTATATTATATGTATAAATAAATATGTTTTTATATATAGAACCTGACTCATATCTGAATTTCATATATTTTAATTATTTTGTGAAACAATTATGACACTTTCAATAAAAAGAACTTGAAACAAGTATCAACTAGTATCGATTTCAATCCAACAAATGTGGGATGTAATTGAAAAAAAGGTAAAAATTTATGAAATACAGTAGTCAAGTAGTTAAATGATACAGCTGACCGAATAATTTTAAATACAAACTATTATTTTTTATGTATTTAAACAGATAAATAAAAGAGTTTGGTGCTATAATTAAATAGAATATCTTCTTATTTTCGATGAATATTCATCTATTTTGTCATATAATTTAAAGCGATCGTTTTAAAAATATAATGAATGAAAAAATATAATTATTAATAAAATGTGTATATATATATATATGTGTGTGTGTGTGTGTGTGTGCGTTGTGCGTATGTATGTATGTATCATTGTTATGTAGGTGGATGTACTTAATTTGTATTTACTATAATTTTGCTTTATATAATATAAAAAAATTGATGACAGCATACAAACAAATTTAAATTTTAGCGACCTATTAAAATCTAAAAATTTATCAGTGATTTACAGTACAAGCTGACTAATGAAAAATTTGTTATCAAGTTCAAATTCATTATACGAGGATTATAGTCTTTGGAGCTTTCAATAAGGTAACTGTACTAAAATAAAAGTTACTACTACACAAGATAAACCGAAATAAATGCCGTTAGTATACACTCAATAATATTCATATTCTTATTTTAAAATTAAAAATCGTAAGTATATAATTTCTAAGCGTGCGTTTTTCCTTATTCCGTGAACTGAAAGCATTGGATTTAAATTTTATTCTGGCATGAATACCATCTTCCGTAACTGTTTAGATTAATAAATTATTCCACGTCTCTTAGAACAGAAGACAGCGGTTACATTAATAAGATAATTTATCTTTATTAGAGTCATTCTTCCAAAAGAAATTGTTTACATTTTTTTACTTAATAATAATAAAAGTATATATATATATATATATATATATATATATATATATATATATATATATATAAATGTATATGTATGTGTAGTTCAAATAATTCAGTCACTTTAGACAAAAGAAAAAAATAAGTGAAAATATATATTAAGAATAACAAGACCAGATTACCATAATTATGTTAATAATTTTATTGACAGTGGTAAATAAATATATACATGTACATATATATATATATATATATATATATATATATATATATATATATATTTACATGTTCACAATACAATTTATAAAAATGAATCAAAGATAAAACGAATCTATTCAAACTGAAAACGTACTACTTGAAAACTTTTAAAAAAATTTTGTCCCAAAAGATAAATTACGATAAGATTGCTGTACAGGGAAAAAAAATAAAAATGCACCAATTTTAAAATCAGGTCATAAATATATGATATCAAGGCATATAATAGTTAAATATTTTTTAAATAAAACACAACAATGAACAATCATATATAGGATCTAACTTAAATCATCTATATGAGCCCTATATATATATATATATATATATATATATATATATATATATATATATATATATATATATATATATATATATATATATAACGTATCTGTAGCATGTACTTGTATTACTCTGAAAAATTAAATGATAATACTCAGCTTAAGGTCTTTTAGTATAAATGTAAATAATTACTAAAACATGAAAGAATTAAAATCAACACAATAATCTGATAATCTTCCCCGAGAACCGATTTATAACGATCATGAGTATGCAAAAATAAATTCTATTGGTAAAATTTATCATTAATTCCTGTTGAAAAAGCATTTTTGTTACTTTTTTTAAAACGTTTCAATATCAACAGTATACTCACTTGTAGATTTCATTACTTGGTCATTATTATTTATATTTTGATTCGGATTTAATTCCGATATTACATTCAGTTTTTTTTTTATTATACAACACTTTATATATATATATATATATATATATATATCTTTTATATGAGGTTTTATACGCGAGCAAAATAAAATATAGAGAAAAATATAAAAGCTTACATTGAATGTAAATCTTTTCAGTTGTCTGCGCACAAGTTGTTTTGTACTTGTATCAATTATTGAACTGTTGTTTATTTTGTATAAAATTTGAAGTGCATTAATTACTCTTATTTATAAAATGGAAACATATTTTATGTTTGCAAGTATAGTATTTAAGAATATCGTTCAGATGAAAAAATATCAATCTGCACTTATTAATTTGATTCGTTAAATTTTCTACTTGTTTCATTTTTATAACGTTAACATGTTAAGCTTATAATATAAAATGGAGCTCACTGCAAAGTTCACTAGAGCATAACTTCATCAGTTTTAACAAAAAAATACATGAGTTTATACATTGAAATGACTGATAGATGTCTAATTCGTTTTAAAAGCGGGATAAAATAAAATTTAAATTATAACTTATAATTAATCAATCAAATATATAAACTATTAGTTAAAAAATGTTACTTGGTATTATTTATAAGCGGTAAATTTCGATAGAAATCCGTTCAAATATCTGTTAATTAATAACTTCATATATTTATATTTTTATCTTAATATAAAAAATAAACATAAAAAAATAGTTTTTAGAAAATACGTTAGAAATGAAGAAAATTTCAATACAGAAAAATAATCATAATTACTAAAATGTACGTATAAAATATGACCATATTTAATTATATATATATATATATATATATATATATATATATATATATATATCATAAAGAAATTCTCCAATTTCATCCGATTAGATACACTCATAAATGTAAGTTCTCTTTCATAATGTGTCTAATTAGTACACCTCAAAATCTGATATCTAACCATTCCTAACCACTAACTGTCGTTGACAGTTCACTGTTAAATGAATATTCTCATCAGATGTCTACAGCAGATCTAACCCCTCAGAAATGTTGACAATTTTAATACTCAAGTTAGAATTAATGTGTTATAATTCTTCATAATAGTTTGTCTTCTATTATTTTGTGATTTTTGTATAAAACTTTATGAACATTAATTTTAAATAAAATACTAATTAAAAAAAATTCGAAGCTATTTCTTTTTTGATAAATTTTTCATGTTACCGATTTTTTTTAATCAGTTGCATTCTTTATCAATCCAAAAGTTAATTGATAGACTAATTTATTAACAAGTAATATTTATAAATAATATAATAGTTTTAAAAGATTAGTTTTCAAAACAATATATATATATATATATATATATATATATATATATATGTATATATGTATATATATATATATATATATGTGAAATAATTTAAAGTCCATACTTATTGTTCTTATACCATTCATATTATTACAAAATTATAACAAATAAAACTTTATAAATTTATTATTAGACCAGCCCAATCTGAGAAGAGTGAGATAAACAAATTGTTAATATAAACGCACATACCTGTTAAGCAACGTGTAAAATATAAATGTAAAACGCAATATTTTCATATTAAAGGAAATAGTCTCATTCGAAACATTCAGTACATTATCTTGGTAGACTGTTTTTAATAAACTTATTTAGACATTCTATGGTTTTCCAATAAATACACTGACAAATACGCAAATTGAAACTAGTAATGTTGTCCTCTACTAAAACATTTCATTCTAATTACACAACCAAATTACCACATTGCACTTCTAGCACATTTATGTGGCCATACTGAAATATATGTTCTATACATTAAACAGTTAACACCGTTAAACAGAATTATGATCTAATACTATGGTTATTATAACTGGTACAAATGAATAATTTTTAATGTGCAAGAATAATACCATATATCATATTTTCTTAATAATTGAAGTTATAGATATGTATAAGTAATAGAATACATAAATTACCATATTTGAAAAAAATACTTCTCTTCGATCATTTTAGAAATACTTCACGTAGTATATTTTTCTTCTTATTATAGATCATTGATACAATGTTCTCTTTTTTATCAACATAAAATTCAAACAATTCTAATTTAAAATTCAGATTTAATATTGTATAGTCATAAAAACAAACCATTCATTAATATTAACAATTATATATTTTTGTTTCGCAGCTAATTCTATACTTTTCATATGATGCTAATGACTGTAGCTGTCAACGCGTCCCTAAGCCCCAAATATCTCTCTATATATCTGAACATTTCATTTAATAGTTTACAATTTAGGAAGTACTCTTATTAAACTATAAATTATATGTACAATAATTTAATATAATCTGTCAATTTTATTTATTTCTGTATTATTACATAATTTTTTCTTAGTTTTATTGTCTAACTATTTAAATAACCAGCTATTATTCATTTTGCAATTAATTCCTGTGGCTTAAGTAAATCTTTTATACAACACACTCGTAGTAAATAAATATAAAATTTATTTATTTACATTCTTTTATTTCTCATTACACAAATCTCATTTTTGTTTAATTTCATATAAGATTCTTTTAACTAACAGACTTTATACACATATCTTTCATATAAATAAATATATATATATATATATATATATATATATATATATATATCTGCTGCACAAATTACTCTCAAATCAAGACACATAGATGACTGAAATTGTTCATCCATACTTAAAATAACCAGAGAATACAAATCTCGATCTTCATTTTATTCTTCTAAATTAAACCATTTCAAATATACTGTGATTTCTGGACATCATTTTTGCTACATTTTAATTATACTACTTTTATCTATTTTCCTTATAATACCGCCAAATTATAGTGCAATTATAGTCTTTAATTAATCTCAAGAAATTCCTAGTACTTAGCAAGTAACAAGTATTTTAAAACTATATGCAAAATAAATATGATCAATTACAAGAAATTATAAATGGATGCATATCAATCATGTACAATACATTGTAAAATTAACGTAATTAAAATTTGAATTCATGTTAATCTGTCATAACTGACTTTAAATTCCTTAACAGCAAATTGTCACTCTACATATATATATTATGTCTGTATGACTATATAGAGAGAGAGAGAGAGTAATAAAACAACACAAATGACCAGTGTGAAAATTCGTTTACCCAAAATAACCACAAAATCTCTAAAGCTCGGAACTGGGAGATTCAAACAAAAGCCTATTTGATATGAAACATTTCTAAATAGTAAGGTCACTATAAGTGTAAGTTAAATGTAATAAATGGTTTATGCACAATATATATGTACACCTATTTTCATTTATATATATATATATATATATACATGTGTGTATAGATGGATGATTATCAATGTATGAAGTTGTATCTGTATATAAATTTAATAATTTCATTTATAGTTCTACTAGACATTTACAGCGTGTTGAAAATTAAACAAAGGAAATAAAACAGAATTTTAATAACTATATGTAAAAACTCCATGTTAGTAATGAAAAACAATTGATCTTTCAAAAATATTTTTTGCAAACATTGTTATTTTACAGGTTTCTCATTAACTAATTAATTAACGAATTAAAAACATTTTAAATTAATCTAGTGAGCCTAAAATAACAATAGGATGAAAATCAAATATTAAATTTGTAGACTTTAATTCCATTATAATTTCAAAATTGATATGAAAATATTCTAGATCCCGCTATAAACTAAAATTACTTTAAAAGTGTTGATCATCAAAAATTAACTATTTTTTTTTCGTGAAAATTGAAGTGTCTATAATAACATATAGTAATATCATGAATACTCTTGTACTAAAAACAGCTCATTTAATAATCAATTATAAATTTAAATACAGTTCAGTATGAAAAAGCAACAAACCATTTTTTTTTTAATTTGATGTAATAATTTTAATATTTTATATAAAGTGAAATGTAATTTTTTTAAAAAACATGTATTTTTAATAATAACATTTTTAGTTTAGAATGAGAAATGTTTACACATTTTCTGTTTCTAGGAGCATTTCTTAGAAACTATACATTTTTAAAGTTAAAACTGTGCAGTCTGATATTTCGACATTGAACATTTAGTGAGAATAATTCAAACTAAAACAAAACCTTATTTCGGTATAACTGTCATTAAAACATGAATTAGAAATATTGAAACCTTCATTAAAAATTTAATTAAGACAATACATACAAAAATTACAAATATATACTCATATATATATATATATATATATATATATATATATATATATGTAAAATCTAAGATTAAATTAATAATAAAATGTTTTTTTTTGCTATAGTATTATAATTATTACACATGACCTCTCAAAAATAATATTAATAAAAAAATAACTATTCTTAAAAAAAATTCTCTCATTACATAAAATGTGTGTGAAGTATATATACTAATGATAATATTGAGCTACCGGAAGTTTTTCAGTAACCAATGTTTTAAAGAAATTTAACTAAAAAATTCTTCCCGCATTCTATATCGCTCTCTCGTGAATCATACAGACTGTAAGTTTTTACCAAATCTAAAGTAAGAGGCGTAATTTATGGATTCGGAAAAAATACAGTTATTAATGGACGCATTATCATAAAACTACAATACGGTTTGTTATTCGGTACTACACTGATATTTCTGTTACTAAAAATAAAACAATATAGTATTTTTTCAGTACAATAAACTGTACTGACTGTAATTTAAATGAATACAAAAAAATATGTAAAGTTTTGCATTTATTTTAATTGTAATATATTTCTCTTTACGTCATTTTAACATACTTTTATTTGATATTTCTTGTAATAAATTTACGCAAACAATTTTAAGTATTATAAATTTAAAATGTATTCACTTGGTATTTTTCTGTTTTCAAAAAAATATTAACTTTCTGAAACTCTTAAAAATAAACACATAACTTCAAATCAATAAAATTATTATACAGTACTATAATAATATACACTCAGACGTTTGATTTTTTACTTTTGAAAAAAATAATACGGAAAACTAAATATTTGAGTTAAAAAACAGAAAAATTATTTCGAAGAGACAGTCAATTGATGAACGAAATGTTTTATGGATAATATATTTTGATATGTTTCCCAAATTTTCTGATAAATATCAATAAGTAGTAACATTGAGTAAACATATGGTAATGTTGAGCAAACATATCATTATTTTAACTGACAAGCCTATTAAATAACGTAATGTTATATGGGTCCAGTAATGAATAATGAAGTAAAATAAATCTACATCTTTTTTATTTTTCTATTTGATATTGAATATAGTTTATTATTTATTAATTTACTATTTTTAAATATTTTTTTAACATTATATATATATATATATATATATATATGAAAAATTCAATTAATGTGCTTTTTATTTCGCATCCATATAATTCTATTAAAATGTTACTTATTGATTATTTTTCCTCGGTACTAAATATTGACAATTTGTGTTTGATGCGACATCACAACCCAATAGGAGTTATTTTTTTATATAAACTGGTGGGATCCATTAAAGTTGTGTCAATATTATCATTAAATGCAATGCGGAAGTAAATGTCTAAATACACATTTTCTCAAGTGTTGATACAGAAATGATTACAAACATGGTTGAATATGAGCTGCGACAGACTATCAGGTTAGAATTGTGTTTAGCAATAATAAAAATAATAAAAAAAACTTTTTTGTTTATATGAAATTATAAATAAGTGATATATAAAATACTTTTCGTTTTCATTAATTTACTTCATTTATTTTATAATAAATAACTAACTATATATTATTTGTTACCGGCCTTATATTTCTTACTGATACATAATCTTAAATTATAAAATAGATAAGGTAAATAACTTTTAAATAAATTTACATGCATACAATTAACACACCTTTTCAAAAACACATTTTTGCAGTACTCGATCTTCATAATGTAAAAAATAAATAAATAATACTATAACTCAATTAAATAGTAAATATATAATAACAAATATATTTAATAAGAACAAAAATAAAGACAATTGAGTATAATATGTTTGTTTTATTTCTATCTTGTGTAATATTTATGTCTAAAAATAAAAATTGTCAATGTTGAACTTTTTTTATTAACACAAAGTAAATAAAACTTACTACGTGTAACAAAAAAATAATATAATGTAATGTGTTACATGAATACTACCACATATAGAAAAAAATGCAATTTATTACAAATACCTTAGCAAATCTTGTACGACAATAATTTAAATACATGCTATATTTTTCTCAGACAGCTCGCACTTATCCTTAGAGGATTGTTTGCCTTTTTGAAAGAAGTGAATGATACATACAACATAAAATATTAGTAAAACAATGAACAAAAACAAAGCTGTATATTGTTTCTGTAAAATATATATATACTTTTTGAAAATAAATCAAAATCATAATAATTTAAAAGAAATATCCTAAAAATTAAAAAGAAATCTAAAACTTTTTGTTCATGACATAAATATACACACACTTTACGTTTTCTTTTTATTTCAGACACAAAGACTTAATTATAAGATTAATACGGCACAAAAGTGTACATCATTTATCCATACAAATTTTCATTCTTTTTTATCAGATTTTGTGACAAACGCAGCCGTGACCTTTTAATAAAAAAAATAGAACATGAATACATATAATAGAAATGAAATTACAGACGCTGAATATTAAAAATGTTGTTATATACATACAACCGAAAATTTGTGAGACTTTTTAACAATGCTTTTTATATAAGACTCAATTAGTTATTTCGTTAATACGCAGAATTTTTAATAAACATAACACGATAAGCATTTGAAATATTGTTCAAAAAGGAAAATATTAAGAATTAATCATGTATTATTTAATAACAACTATTGTATGTATATATATATATATATATATATATGTGTATACATATATATATATATATACATATATATATATATATATATATATATATATATATATATATATATATATATGCATATGTATACATATATATATATACATGTATGTATGTATATATATATATATATATATATGTATGTGTATGCATATATATATATATATATATATATATATATATATATATATCATTTTATAAACATATTTCCATAATAGTTTATTCGTTTTCTATCCTCTATACATATAGTAAAATGTCAAACTAATACCACTAAATTTGCACATAAATCAAAGTTTCTAAATAAGTTATGATTAATTGTACTTCACATAACTATACAATAATAAATTATAATAATAATTAAGATTCACTAAAACTACAATCTGTAAAGGTACTTTCAAGTCGAATATTTTATAGATACTGAATTAATTCTCAATAATCTAAAGTTCACAATAGGCATTTTAATTCAAATTTCCGTACTATGTGTGTAAAAATAGATATTATATAGTTATAAGAAATGTAAAATTACTAAATAAACTATAAAGTAGATAAAAAATTACCATGCGTTTAAATGAAATACAAATGTTATTATTTCTTCCTCTTTCTGTACATTTGTATGTAAGCGGGTTTTACAAAAATCGTTCGAACTGATTCTTTGAAAAATTGACAGATGTTGACTTTACACTAAGATGAACTACAATATATGCTGCAAGCATATTTGTAGAGCAACAGATCATGGAAATATAAATTGAATGGTTAAAAGTTCATAAAATACGAAAACGATTTCTATCGAGAAAATATTTTTTCTCGTCCCCACACTATTATATGATACACACGAGAACATACAAATGTATTTATATATATATACATATATATATATATATATAATTTTTATCTTCTACGATTTTTTTCTTCACGTTTAAAACAGTTTTTAACATACATAGAGGCAAACAAAAAGAAACAAATAAATCGATAGAATATTAAATAACAATATAAATATACACTTAATTAAAACTTTTGATTATAATAATCCACTGAACGGAAATAAATCTATACAAACAACTTTAATACAATACCTTTGACTTCTATAACCATTTATTACTTGTAGA
This sequence comes from Acanthacorydalis orientalis, assembly GCA_034766995.1. Lineage (NCBI taxonomy): Eukaryota > Metazoa > Arthropoda > Insecta > Megaloptera > Corydalidae > Acanthacorydalis > Acanthacorydalis orientalis. The sequence continues at coordinate 15,508,332 of CM068313.1, read as the reverse complement.
CACGACTGAATATATCTTTTCACACAACTTTTAATATTCGAATTCTATTTACCAGACGTAACCAAAAGACATTCAAAGAAAAAAATTATTAATCCTCTACGAGATCTCATTTTACATATTTGTATATAGAAATCGGTTAAACAGTACGAATACGTTTTGAAACATCTAGTGAATCTTGTAAAAGAAAATATTAATTTATTTTATCGCAAACGTATCTCATTATGAGCTCAGAACTCAATTACTGATATATACAAATATATATATATTTCGAAAAACAAATTTAATCTTAACAAGATTTGAATGAACCGAACAAATATATGTATGATATTTGTGCGTTATTACATTAAAGGAATTATTGTAACCCGTTAGTATTTTTCAACGATATAAGTATAAAATATATATAAAATAATATCAGTTTACTTATATAGGATATTCAACAAACGTGCGTCTAAATTTTAATACAATTTCAAAAATACAAAATGGCAAAAAAAAATTTTTTTTCTTCATTTGTTACATTGTATCAATTATAAGCAGGATGTTTAAAAGTAGAGCTATTTAATTATTTATTATAAAATTATTTCACGTTCTTCATTTTCTTAATACTTTTGAGTAAAATAAAAAGGTTTCTTAACATAAAATTAGGTAAAAAGGAACATTTCTTTCTTAAAATAAATGTAACTAGAACTCATAATTATAATAAGATTTATATGTCTTACTTTATTAATAAATAATTAGTATTATCAAACGTATTACTTGTTTTATGCTGTAAAATGTTTCTCTAAAAAATATCTTTTATAAGTCAATGAAACTTGAAATTACATATAGGTAAATTTAATATAAATATTTAAATAGATATGATAATATTTCCCAACTCATTTAATAAAAAAAGTCACAATCATCCTACAAATTACAATAATTGTTATGAATTATTAAGACATATTTCCTTAAAGGTACCAGTTATGAATTACATTTTTTAAGAGTCGAATAATATTAGTAGACATTTCTATACAACAAAAAAAATTAAACGACATATTTTGCCTAGGTTTTCTGACTTTAGAGACGATATTTGTTACAAGATAACATATTTTCAAAGGATTTAAAAAGCATTTAACTTGATAATAGAGCTTAAAAATAAATAGTAAATATAATTTCCTTCTACCTATAGCTTAAATTTATTAACAATTTCATAGCATCATTTTGCTTTTTTCAACTCTTGCACTGAATGATACGCTCTAGAATCACGACGCATACTTCACAATAATGAATGTAATAAAAAACCAATTTCTAGAGAGAGTATTACAAATCAAAAAGCTTCAGGCACGAACAGATTGCAGCTTTTGATAATGTGTCAAGTTGTATCCGTCAAGACTACGCGTCCCATCAATCTATGACCATCAGTTTCTTGTATTAATAACATAAATTCTGATGTGATCTTAACACACTGCTACATATCGAATTTATATAACCGCATAATATTTATTTATTCAAATCCATAGTAAACAATGTATTTTTAACATTTCACAATCAACGACTAAATTAAATACAAAAACGATTTTTTCTGTTATATTAAGATAACAAAATATTCAAATAATAAATATAAATATGAGACAAAAACAGATTAGACTGAAATATAATAAACTTTGTAAATTTTCAAAAAAACTTACTTTTAAATAACAGGATTTGTATCTTTACTTATTAAATTACGTTCATCGGTATATTTATATTTGTTCCGGAATATAAGAAAAGATTATATTAAATCCTAAGATAATAAATAACAGCAGGTAAATTCATTTATCGGTATAAAGTCTGAAATAATTCGAGCAAATAAAATAGTACTAGAAACAAGCAAATAATATTATATACGTATATATATATATATATATATATATATATAATAATTAATAATTCTACAATTATTTCTCTAATTACTATCGCAATATTTGTAGACAATGTATTTATTTGTAGTTATCGAAAAATAATTCTGCTCATCAAAACGTTGAATTAATATGAGCTTGAAAAAAAGAATTCAGTTTGTTATTAACAAAAATATATTCTCAGTCATAAAAATATTATATAAAGTAAGAATAATATTTAAAATGATTTACCTTTCATTAAAATTATTTAACTATGTAGACTTTTGCTTTTTCATATATTTTTTTTATAAATATCTAATGTAATATCTACACTCTTTTTAAACCAAATCTTATTTTTAAATATTCAAATTTCACAAATGTTTTTAAATTATTTCATAAGTAAATCTTTCAAAATATATATATATATATATATATATATATATATACATATATATATATATATATATATATATATATATATATATACACTATAAGAACTTATGAAGTTGGAAAAATAAATGTAGAACAACGTAATGAAATAATGTGTAACAAGATATTTATTTATGCAGCACAACTCCTGATGTATTTACCTAACTAACGAACGTGTTAATTATTATTTACCATGTCAGTGACAAATAATTTTCCACTCATAAATCTTTCTAACTTATATTAGTGGAATTTGTGTATTTTGAAACGTATCAAACTTAAAATTGATAATATATTTATGACTATCTCAAAATATTAATATTTATATCAAACAGTACATTACACTTAACATTTCAGTTAAAAATGTTTCAATATAAAATTAAAAGATTTTCTTTAATAACGAATATCTTCACAAATATGAAAGAAGTTTAAGTAAAAATAACAATCAACGTAAAAATAACAATCTTCCTATGTAATTCAATTATCATACTAAATGAAAAGAAAAGAAATAAAACAAAATATCAAGAAGTTCGTGATTTTATTCTAGGTTATTAAAGACAACTCTATTTTTTTCATCGATTACTTCTTATTTAATATATTTTATAAATAACAATTTAATAGTTATTTTTAATTATATTGTAATTATCTCTATTTCTCTTTCTATAATATATAAATCTTCTTCGACTCAATAAAAGTATTAAATTCAATATATCAATTTATAGTCATATACATATCTATTACTCTTTCTAATAGATATCTTTCAATCACTAGTTGTTAACCTAATTCCTCTATATTTATTATTCTATTACCTAACATAAGTTATTTAATTCTTCAACGCATTTTTTTAACATTTTTTTTCAAACGCTGATAAAAGTACATACCTAAAATTTAAACAAATTACAAAAGAAAGATTGTTGATTTAAATAAATCTTTTATGTCATTTTTTTATTTTTTTAAGGCCAATATATATATATATATATATATATATATATATATATATATTAAAAATCTACTTGAATTACATATATGTATTTCGTTCGTAACGCAATTCGGATTAAAACGAGAAAAACTTTTATTTATGAGCACATACAACGTGCAACGAATTATTATGAGTGCAATACTTGCAATAAATAAATACATAAATCAATATAACATTATCCCTGCACTAAAATCAATCTTTTAATACAATTGCAAACATTGTGTTATCAATATACATATAATATATTTAATAATATTTAAAATATTTATAATCACGGTGATAATCAGTGTTGATTAATAAAACTAAATTCTAAATTATCCCTCATCACGTATTATCTTTTCACATTTGATTTATAATAAAATTTTCAGAATACATTATCGTTATTGTTACATTTTTATAGCATAATTTAATAAAAAATTTTAATCCAGTTAACAATGAAGGCTGAATTCGTAAATTAATAAAAAAAATACATTGGATTAATAGTGATTTTAATAATCAATTTTATTTTATGAGAATTTATTTAATAATAAAAGTTAATAAACATGTTTCTTCTATGAATGTATGCCAAATTTTTTTTAAAAAAAAACTAGTAGAATCCGTATTATCATAAATTTCTTGTTCATTTTGCTTAATATCAAATTGTATCAAGAAATATATTTAATATGATATTTTTGTCAAAAATTTAAAATATATTTATTTTAATTGTGCAGAAATATTATTAATTTCATTCCAAACTCCACTTCTTATCTGTTTAGGTTCTTCCGCCTATATTGCTTATCTTGAAGATAAGTAGATTTTAATATTCCAAGTCCTATTGTTCTCTATAACGAAGCGGTTTGCAAATAGATACAGAAATATGAGCAATATCACATTGTAAACTTCTCATGGATATTATATAACAGTATAAAAGAGTATACATAGATAGATAGACAATATTAAAAGTTTTCTATTGCAAGGGAGAAATTTAATCATAAATTTAATTATAAATAGTAACTGTAGTTAAATTCATTTATGTTATTTGCAAAGATTACAAAAATACAGATAAATTATTAAAACTTTCAAAGTATTTTAATAAGAAGCATAATGCTTAAAAATTCACACTGAAGAAAAAACGCTTTTTCCACTTTAGACAAAACTTTTTAAAAATAAAAAAGAATTGATCTTCAATTCTTTTATAGATATTTTAATTATCAATAAAAAAAGATCGTTAAAATAAAAAGTTCCATTTAAAATATGTAAAACATATTTCATGTTAAAAAAAAACGAAAATAATATCTATTCTTTATAAATAAATATTATTTTCCTTAACAAAAACATGTACAATACTTTTATCGTATATAGAATTAAAATAATTTTGCGTACTAAAGAAATACATTATAAAATTTTATATTTTTTAATTTATGGGCCTTATTTTTTTTGAAAACAAAAATGAAAATTTTGAATATTTAGTTATATGATTATTTTATTAGGAATTCTGTACTTTCATCCATATTATTTTATATAAATAGTAAATAAAAAATATTTCAAACACAACACTAGCAACAATGATATATTTATTTAAATATTTTTAAATTCATTTTATTTATTAATGTTTTATACAACAGTTAGATGAAAAAATAACGATATATTTTTTTTATCTTCCTGTTATGACAAATATACGTATTTTATGAATCGTTTCTTATAAAAGTCAATAATTTTATTGTGTTGATTATAAGGCAAAAATGAACACTTTGATATGCCAAATGAACGTTCATATTATAATGGTAAAATATATCTTGATATGATGATTTCAAAAAGATCCCTTTTAACTTTCTGCCACAAAAGTAACGTCATACATAAAACATTTGTGATAAAAAATTCTTACTTTTGAATAAATCTTAGTGACGGAGTAGGTACAAATATGAATACATTTTAAATTAATACAAAAAGTATGAGTATTTTACTATTTTTAAAAAATATTATTATTATACAAATTTTTTGTATAATAATACAATGCAAACAAATTAAAATGTTTACTCGTCAATATATTTTCATCAATACTCGTCAATCTATATTTAATAAATATCTTGACAGAATATTAAAATGTTAATTTTTTAAAAAAAAAATGCAAAAAGAAAGAATCTGCTATTATATGATAAAATATAAAATAGAATGGACAACATCAAACAAATTTATCTTATATTATAATGTAAGGTTTTTGAATATTATCTGAATGTTTCACTACTTTTCATTAAAATCAATGTTATGAAAAAAATGAAAAATATTTGTTTATAACTTGAAACTTATTTAAACAAGTAAAGTATAGAAAAATATTAAATCAAACTGTTTTTTTGCAGATTTTCCAATTCAAACCCTTATTATAGAATAAAAAAATACCCCTTTTCTATATTAATATATATGAATATATTATTGGTATGTTTGTTTATACATATATATATATATATATATATATATATATATATATATATTTAATAAATATCACAAAAGCTCAAAATTATTACACACACAAAATGGTTTATCTGATATCAAACTTTTTAAAAAGATTATCTTTTGAAAAATTCGAAAACCTAGACAAATAGCATACAAATGTAGCAAAGTTCTAATGTTTCGTACACACACACGCACATATATATATATACATATATGTGTGTGAGTGTGTGTGTAGATGGATAGAGAGAAAGAGAGGTAAACATAAATGTTAGTTAATATTTGTTTTGTCCCTATAAACTTGCCTTACTTATAAGACTCTTATTCTCTAAACAGCGCTTGCATAGAACTCAAATAGCATCTTTTTGTCTCATATTCAATTTTCTTCTTAATTCTAAATATTCCGTAACACCAATCGATAATTTCTCATCACACTATATATTACTTTATTTTCACATAAACATTTTTATTCTCTAATCAATATCATATACTTCAGTTAATTCTCTCGCACGTATACACATTTTCATATATTTCCATGTAACGCAAATATATATATATATATATATATATATATATATATATATATATATATATATATATATACATATACATATATAAACTTTATATGGTTCGTTATATTGTTATTACTTTTGAATTACCTTTACATTTACTGTCAAATTTTATTTCTTATATGATTTTAGTAAGGAAGATATCAAAAATGTTCTTCTTTATAATTAGAGATACACTTTTCCAATTATTTACATACATTCGTGTAATTTTATTATAAAATCGACCATAATGTCAAAAAATATACTAAATACACTTTCAGTTCTTTAAAATCTAGTTGATTATAAAAATAAATTGAATGAATAAATTAATATAGTTAATTATAAAAAATTATTCAGTATCTAAAATAAAAAATACATTCATAAAATTCTATATTTATTAGAAAGCAGTAAAATGAATATATGAAAAGGATCTAGTATTAATTTTATATTTCACTATGCAATAGCGTATTTATCGTTTTTTATTGTATTTGTTTACCAATCGCCAAGAATTAATTGAATTCATTACTGCCGAATACTTTTAATCAACTAAGAGTGTTTGTATGTTAAATAAAATCGATATTTTAATTCATCAATGGCTGTAAAAAAGAAATAATCGATATATGATTATCGTGCAGAATTAGTAATGTATAATTATAATTTTAATCAAAAACATGTCTGTGTTATGTTATTATTAAATATTTAAAAACTAAATTATCAACTGAAAACAAATATTCCATAAAATATGTTGCTAGTATTACATTTCAGTAGGATTAATGATATTATTTCAATCAACTAACTGGTGAATATACATTTGTACGGCATATTACAGAAATTGTTCAACATATAATTTTAGAATATTTTGTTATAATAAGGATATTATTCGCCATTTACTATCATGATTGAAAATTGATTTTCTTGTTTAACGTTGATATAGTTCTATTATAAAAGTCGTAAACAATAAGTCAATCGATTGAATCCATATAATATATTACTCTATACAATAATGAGTACGTAAAATTCAAAGTTCTTTCTTTATTTCATTTGATTTTATTTTCTGCGTTGCTTTGAAGTGAAATATCTTACTAAATAATTATAGAAAATACAGGGTTTTTTTTTACAAAATATATAATTAAATATTTACATGTGTGTATATTTATATATCATTTCTCAAAGTTATAATTAAAGTAAAATAAAGATTTAAAGATCTGTAAATAAAAGACAAAATATTACACCGTCCAGACAATAATAAAATGCGCCAAATTAAATCAAAATTGAAACAGAAATAAAATTATTCGTTTTTAAATTTGTAGCGAGATAGGTTTTTAAAATGCTATTTAACTTGATAAAAATGTTATTTAATTTACTTCACTTGAATCGAATTACATCTGACTCTATTAATTTTACACGAATATACATTTTTTAATTTAAATCTAACCAGTAAATTACTTCATTTATCCAGAAAATGTACTTCATAAACAACGAGATTGATTATTTAATGTATATGTATATGAAAAGTATTTAAGCTATGATTTCATTTTAATTACAATCGTGAAATGTATTTTATAAAAATAGAGACTATAATATTTTCTTGTAATGCTTCCAATTTTACACATCATGTACTCAAAACGCATGTTACTAAATTTCAATAGAGATTGTTACTGAATTACAGTAAAGCGTAGGTTTATATGGCTCGATATAACAATAATATTCAGTGTACTAGAAAATCATACTGACATTCCTTGCAGAGAACATTAGAAACAAATGTGATGTCTGCAACAAACATCATTGTATTGTATATGACCTATCAATTGAGTGTGAATTTAAATGTGCTTGTACTGATAAGTATCTTCGCCATGGAATGCGTATCGACAATTTTATTTTATTTTAAACGAACATTTTTTTACACTCAGTTGCAGAAAGAAAATTCAGATCGTATAGTTTTTTTTTATATTGTGGAATATTGCACTTCCAGTCATTCAATGAAACAATTTTCATAAATAATCAGCTAATATTTCATCAAAACATTACACTTAAGCGAATGGATTTAACATCTATACATACATACATCTATACATTTATATATATATATATATATATATATATATATATATATATATATATATTATAAATATATAATATGTATAACAATTAAATACATCATGTGGAAGTTTCTTTAAAAATTTATATTGTATAAGCAAATATTTTCATATTTGCTTATACAATATAAATTTATCAAGAATATATTCCCATATTCTTGATAAATTTACCATTAGCTACTGATATTTATGATTTATTCAAAAACTATAAATCAAAAAATAATTACCTCATTGCCAAAATTTTAAAATTGTATTATATTACAAATAACGTCATTAATTTTTATTCAACAATAGAAATGGTATCTCTACCATATTTCTTTTCTTTTTATTATTATTCTGTATACATCTTTTTAATCATTTTCTGGAACTTCGTCCCATTGGCTCATTCTTAAAGTATTTTACTAGAATCGACATTGACTCCAGTTATTTTCTGACAGCTTGACTGATACTCTGATAGATCAGTTACATCAACGAAATCATCTCGAAAAGAATAATACACCAGCCAAAGCAGAGATAAAAAAAAACAAACAATTAAACTTTTAATAAATTTTCAATGTTTTTATTTTTTTCTTAGTTTACTGTTGAATTCTTATTTCCGATTTTAATCTTGATGCCATTATCGAATTATTTTTCTAGCGACTGATTTCATTAACTTGAGGAAAATTTTTCAAAATTTAAATAATTATCAGCCTAAAGATGACGAAAATCATATTCACTCGTAAGAAAAAGTGACTCGAAAACCAAAGTAGGAAAAAAATGCCCACAATAACCTCGGAAATAACACAAATAATATATTATTACTTAATTCCATTTTCTCGTCATACAAATTTCATCGAATATAAAATTTCCTTACTGATATATATATATATATATATATATATATATATATATAAAATTTACTCTTATCTTAACAAATTGTTCATTCATTATATCGTTCTAATAATAAAAAAATCTCTCAAACATAATCTATATCGTTTGAAAGTTTAAAATAATCTTTATTATTATAATCTTTGTTAAATTGTGAATTAATATATATATATATATATATATATATATATATATATATATGTATATATATATTCTAAAAAAGACTTCTCACACTTAACAAAAGCTTGTAGGAGTAAAACAAAGGAAAGTTTTCTTTCAATTAATAATTTCTTTTATACATTTTAATATGTTTTCTTAAATACAAATTGTAATACATAGAGAGTAATATTCTTATCATTTATCAATAAATTTATTTTTTTCAGAAAAGCTTTACTGCATAGTTTTTATATAATATAATGAGAATTACAACTATTAAAAATAGAATCCTTAAAAATAATATTTTAAATTTAGAACGTATGGTCTTTTTTCAAAATGAAATTTATAAAATGTGCTGCAAATTAAACCTTTTCAACACATTTACTGTTTGAATATAAAAAAAATTACATCAATAACTAAAATATAAAAAGTTATATTGATGTTTCCGGTTGTTTTTAAATATTGAATTTATAAACTGTTATCGATTTCTGTTTGACTAATATTATATCATTAATGTCTCTTATTTTTTCACCAATTATTTTTATGTTAATACAATTTCTCTGAAAAAAAATAATAATCGAATAAAATTGTAATAAATTTCTTTTTTGAAACTTTTTTCAATTTCTTTTCAATGTTACTACAGACTAATTTAAGACTTTCTCAATTTTTTGAGAGTTCATAATATCTATAACGATTACGTTTTCCATGATTGAGTTTTTAAATTGTGCACAAACCTAATTTTTTGTAATGCTAGAATGTTTTCAATTTTTGGTATTGAATGTAAAATGTGTTGCTCAGAATCATAATCTTATAATTATTTAATAATGTAATTAGTAAATTTCTACAACAATCGATATTAAACTTAATTCATATAATTTAGTGAACTAACCTTTTGTTATTTATAAAAACTCACAGGTGCCTTTAAAAATCGAAATTTAAATATATTAATATGTTATTAAATCATAACAA
>CM068313.1:14870511-14883011 GCA_034766995.1 Acanthacorydalis orientalis | reverse complement strand
ATTTTTGGACATTGTCTAAAATTCACTCGGCTCGACGGACGATTTTTGGACATTGTCTAAAATTCACTCGGCCCGACGGACGATTTTTGGACATTGTCTAAAATTCACTCGGCCCGACGGACGATTTTTGGACATTGTCTAAAAATCACTCGGTTCGACGGACGATTTTTGGACATTGTCAAAAATTCACTCGGCTCGACGGACGATTTTTGGACATTGTCTAAAAATCACTCGGCTCGACGGACGATTTTTGGACATTGTCTAAAATTCACTCGGCTCGACGGACGATTTTTGGACATTGTCTAAAAATCACTCGGCTCGACGGACGATTTTTTGACATTGTCTAAAAATCACACGTCTCGACGGAGGATTTTTGGACATTGTCTAAAAATCACTCGGCTTGACGGACGATTTTTGGACATTGTCTAAAAATCACTCGGCTCGACGGACGATTTTTGGACATTGTCTAAAATTCACTCGGCTCGACGGGCGATTTTTGGACATTGTCTAAAATTCACTCGGCTCAACGGACGATTTTTGGACATTGTCTAAAAATCACACGCCTCGACGGATGATTTTTGGACATTGTCTAAAAATCACACGGCTTGACGGACGATTTTTGGACATTGTCTAAATTTAATTCGGCTTGACCGACGATTTTTGGACATTGTCTAAAATTCACTCGGCTCAACGGACGATTTTGGACATTGTCTAAAAATCACTCGGCTCGACGGACGATTTTTGGACATTGTCTAAAATTCACTCGGCCCGACGGACGATTTTTGGACATTGTCTAAAAATCACTCGGCTCGACGGACGATTTTTGGACATTGTCTAAAAATCACTGGGCTCGACGGACGATTTTTGGACATTGTCTAAAAATCACTCGGCTCGACGGACGATTTTTGGACATTGTCTAAAATTCACTCGGCCCGACGGACGATTTTTGGACATTGTCTAAAATTTACTCGGCCCGACCGACGATTTTTGGACATTGTCTAAAATGCACTTGGCTCGACGGACGATTTTTGGACACTCTAAAAATCACACGACTCGACGGACGATTTTTGGACATTGTCTAAAAATCACTCGGCTCGACGGACGATTTTTGGACATTGTCTAAAAATCACTCGGCTCGACGGACGATTTTTGGACATTGTCTAAAATTTACTCGGCCCGACGGACGATTTTTGGACATTGTCTAAAATCCACTTGGCTCGACGGACGATTTTTGGACATTGTCTAAAAATCACACGACTCGACGGACGATTTTTGGACATTGTCTAAAAATCACTCGGCTCGACGGACGATTTTTGGACAAATTCTAAAAATCACTCGGCTCGACGGACGATTTTTGGACATTGTCTAAAGATCACTCGGTTCGACGGACGATTTTTGGACATTGTCTAAAATTCACTCGGCTCGACGGATGATTTTTGGACATTGTCTAAAAATCACTCGGCTCGACGGACGATTTTGGACATTGTCTAAAATTCACTCGGCCCGACGGACGATTTTTGGACATTGTCTAAAATTTACTCGGCCCGACCGACGATTTTTGGACATTGTCTAAAATGCACTTGGCTCGACGGACGATTTTTGGACACTGTCTAAAAATCACACGACTCGACGGACGATTTTTGGACATTGTCTAAAAATCACTCGGCTCGACGGACGATTTTTGGACATTGTCTAAAAATCACTCGGCTCGACGGACGATTTTTGGACATTGTCTAAAATTTACTCGGCCCGACGGACGATTTTTGGACATTGTCTAAAATCCACTTGGCTCGACGGACGATTTTTCGACATTGTCTAAAAATCACACGACTCGACGGACGATTTTTGGACATTGTCTAAAAATCACTCGGCTCGACGGACGATTTTTGGACAAATTCTAAAAATCACTCGGCTCGACGGACGATTTTTGGACATTGTCTAAAGATCACTCGGTTCGACGGACGATTTTTGGACATTGTCTAAAATTCACTCGGCTCGACGGATGATTTTTGGACATTGTCTAAAAATCACTCGGCTCGACGGACGATTTTGGACATTGTCTAAAATTCACTCGGCTCGACGGACGATTTTTGGACATTGTCTAAAATTCACTCGACTCGACGGACGATTTTGGGACATTGTCTAGAAACACTCAGCTCGACGGACGATTTTTGGACATTGTCTAAAAATCACTCGGCTCGACGGACGATTTTTGGACATTGTCTAAAAATCACTCGGCTCGACGGACGATTCTTGGACATTGTCTAAAATTCACTCGGCTCGACGGACGATTTTTGGACATTATCTAAAAATCACTCGGCTCGACCGACGATTTTTGGACAATGTCTAAAAATCACTCGGCTTGACCGATGATTTTTGGACATTGTCTAAAAATCACTCGGCTTGACCGACGATTTTTGGACATTGTCTAAAAATCACTCGGCTTGACCGACGATTTTTGGACATTGTCTAAAAATCACTCGGCTTGACCGACGATTTTTGGACATTCTCTAAAAATTATTCGGCTTTACCGATGATTTTTGGACATTGTCTAAAAATCACTAGGCTCGACGGACGATTTTGTGATATTTGTTTGAAATAACTTGGCTTGACGGACATGTGCCAAAAATCACACGGCGACACAGTGACGCTGTGACGCTGTGACGCTGTGACGCTGTGACGCTGTGACGCTGTGACGCTGTGACGCTGTGACACTGTGACGCTGTGACGCTGTGACACTGTGACTATGTGGAACTGTGGCACTGGGACACTGTGACACTGTGGCACTGTGACGCTGTGACGCTGTACTGCTGTGACACAGTGACACCTGACACACACACACGCACGAGCACAGTAAGGTCTCTGGAAACTAATCGAATCGAATTGCACACCACGTGATAGTTAATTTTAAGACGCATCTAACGATGTGCGATTTGACCCATTTCGCACTTAATTTCGACTACTTATAGCCGAAAAACTGGTTGAAAAATAGGTTTTTTGAGCAAAGTAAGGTCTTTTTGGTATATAATCGAATTGAGTTGCACACCACGTGATAGATAATTTTAAGACGCATCTAACGATGTGCGATTTGACCCATTACGTACTTGATTTCGACTACTTATGGCCGAAAAACCGGTTGAAAAATTTGTTTTTTGGGTAAAATTAGGTCTTTTTGGAAAATAATCGAACTGAATTGCACACGACGTGATAGATAATTTTAAGACGCATCTAACGATGTGCGATTTGACAAATTTAGCACTTAATTTTGACTACTTATGGCCGAAAAACTGGTTGAAAAATAGGTTTTTTGAGCAAAGTAACGTCTTTTTGGTAAATAATCGAATCGAATTGCACACCACGTGATAGATAATTTTAAGACGCATCTAACGATGTGCGATTTGACAAATTTCGCACTTAATTTCGACTACTTATGGCCGAAAAACTGGTTGAAAAATAGGTTTTTTGAGCAAAGTAAGGTCTTTTTGGTATATAATCGAATTGAGTTGCACACCACGTGATAGATAATTTTAAGACGCATCTAACGATGTGCGAATTGACACATTTCGCACTTAATTTCGACTACTTATGGCCGAAAAACTGGTTGAAAAATAGGTTTTTTGAGCAAAGTAAGGTCTTTTTGGTATATAATCGAATTGAGTTGCACACCACGTGATAGATAATTTTAAGACGCATCTAACGATGTGCAATTTGACCGATTTCGCACTTAATTTCGACTACTTATGGCCGAAAAACTGGTTGAAAAATAGGTTTTTTGAGCAAAGTAAGGTCTTTTTGGTAAATAATCGTATCGAATTGCACACCACGTGATAGATAATTTTAAGACGCATCTAACGATGTGCGATTTGACAAATTTCGCACTTAATTTCGACTACTTATGGCCGAAAAACTGGTTGAAAAATAGGTTTTTTGAGCAAAGTAAGGTCTTTTTGGTATATAATCGAATTGAGTTGCACACCACGTGATAGATAATTTTAAGACGCATCTAACGATGTGCGATTTGACCCATTTCGCACTTAATTTCGACTACTTATGGCCGAAAAACTGGTTGAAAAATAGGTTTTTTGAGCAAAGTAAGGTCTTTTTGGTAAATAATCGTATCGAATTGCACACCACGTGATAGATAATTTTAAGACGCATCTAACGATGTGCGATTTGACAAATTTCGCACTTAATTTCGACTACTTATGGCCGAAAAACTGGTTGAAAAATAGGTTTTTTGAGCAAAGTAAGGTCTTTTTGGTAAATAGTCGAATCGAATTGCACACCACGTGATAGATAATTTTAAGACGCATCTAACGATGTGCGATTTGACAAATTTAGCACTTAATTTCGACTACTTATGGCCGAAAAACTGGTTAAAAAAAAGGTTTTTTGAGCAAAGTAACGTCTTTTTGGTAAATAGTCGAATCGAATTGCACACCACGTGATAGATAATTTTAAGACGCATCTAACGATGTGCGATTTGACAAATTTCGCACTTAATTTCGACTACTTATGGCCGAAAAACTGGTTGAAAAATAGGTTTTTTGAGCAAAGTAACGTCTTTTTGGTAAATAATCGAATCGAATTGCACACCACGTGATAGATAATTTTAAGACGCATCTAACGATGTGCGATTTGACAAATTTCGCACTTAATTTCGACTACTTATGGCCGAAAAACTGGTTGAAAAATAGGTTTTTTGAGCAAAGTAAGGTCTTTTTGGTAAATAGTCGAATCGAATTGCACACCACGTGATAGATAATTTTAAGACGCATCTAACGATGTGCGATTTGACAAATTTCGCACTTAATTTCGACTACTTATGGCCGAAAAACTGGTTGAAAAATAGGTTTTTTGAGCAAAGTAAGGTCTTTTTGGTATATAATCGAATTGAGTTGCACACCACGTGATAGATAATTTTAAGACGCATCTAACGATGTGCGAATTGACACATTTCGCACTTAATTTCGACTACTTATGGCCGAAAAACTGGTTGAAAAATAGGTTTTTTGAGCAAAGTAACGTCTTTTTGGTAAATAATCGAATCGAATTGCACACCACGTGATAGATAATTTTAAGACGCATCTAACGATGTGCGATTTGACAAATTTCGCACTTAATTTCGACTACTTATGGCCGAAAAACTGGTTGAAAAATAGGTTTTTTGAGCAAAGTAAGGTCTTTTTGGTAAATAGTCGAATCGAATTGCACACCACGTGATAGATAATTTTAAGACGCATCTAACGATGTGCGATTTGACAAATTTCGCACTTAATTTCGACTACTTATGGCCGAAAAACTGGTTGAAAAATAGGTTTTTTGAGCAAAGTAACGTCTTTTTGGTAAATAATCGAATCGAATTGCACACCACGTGATAGATAATTTTAAGACGCATCTAACGATGTGCGATTTGACAAATTTCGCACTTAATTTCGACTACTTATGGCCGAAAAACTGGTTGAAAAATAGGTTTTTTGAGCAAAGTAAGGTCTTTTTGGTATATAATCGAATTGAGTTGCACACCACGTGATAGATAATTTTAAGACGCATCTAACGATGTGCGATTTGACAAATTTCGCACTTAATTTCGACTACTTATGGCCGAAAAACTGGTTGAAAAGTTTGTTTTTTGGGTAAAATTAGGTCTTTTTGGAAAATAATCGAACTGAATTGCACACGACGTGATAGATAATTTCAAGACGCATCTAATGGTGTGCGATAGTAGCCCTTTCGCACTTAATTTCGACTACTTATGGCCGAAAAACTGGTTGAAAAATAGGTTTTTTGAGCAAAGTAACGTCTTTTTGGTAAATAGTCGAATCGAATTGCACACCACGTGATAGATAATTTTAAGACGCATCTAACGATGTGCGATTTGACAAATTTCGCACTTAATTTCGACTACTTATGGCCGAAAAACTGGTTGAAAAATAGGTTTTTTGAGCAAAGTAAGGTCTTTTTGGTATATAATCGTATTGAGTTTCACACCACGTGATAGATAATTTTAAGACGCATCTAACGATGTGCGATTTGACCCATTTCGCACTTAATTTCGACTACTTATGGCCGAAAAACTGGTTGAAAAATAGGTTTTTTGAGCAAAGTAAGGTCTTTTTGGTAAATAATCGTATCGAATTGCACACCACGTGATAGATAATTTTAAGACGCATCTAACGATGTGCGATTTGACAAATTTCGCACTTAATTTCGACTACTTATGGCCGAAAAACTGGTTGAAAAATAGGTTTTTTGAGCAAAGTAAGGTCTTTTTGGTAAATAGTCGAATCGAATTGCACACCACGTGATAGATAATTTTAAGACGCATCTAACGATGTGCGATTTGACAAATTTCGCACTTAATTTCGACTACTTATGGCCGAAAAACTGGTTGAAAAATAGGTTTTTTGAGCAAAGTAAGGTCTTTTTGGTATATAATCGAATTGAGTTGCACACCACGTGATAGATAATTTTAAGACGCATCTAACGATGTGCGAATTGACACATTTCGCACTTAATTTCGACTACTTATGGCCGAAAAACTGGTTGAAAAATAGGTTTTTTGAGCAAAGTAACGTCTTTTTGGTAAATAATCGAATCGAATTGCACACCACGTGATAGATAATTTTAAGACGCATCTAACGATGTGCGATTTGACAAATTTCGCACTTAATTTCGACTACTTATGGCCGAAAAACTGGTTGAAAAATAGGTTTTTTGAGCAAAGTAAGGTCTTTTTGGTATATAATCGAATTGAGTTGCACACCACGTGATAGATAATTTTAAGACGCATCTAACGATGTGCGATTTGACCCATTTCGCACTTAATTTTGACTACTTATGGCCGAAAAACTGGTTGAAAAATAGGTTTTTTGAGCAAAGGAAGGTCTTTTTGGTAAATAATCGTATCGAATTGCACACCACGTGATAGATAATTTTAAGACGCATCTAACGATGTGCGATTTGACAAATTTCGCACTTAATTTCGACTACTTATGGCCGAAAAACTGGTTGAAAAATAGGTTTTTTGAGCAAAGTAAGGTCTTTTTGGTAAATAATCGAATCGAATTGTACACCACGTGATAGATAATTTTAAAACGCATCTAACGATGTGCGATTTGACCCATTTTGCACTTAATTTCGACTACTTATAGCCGAAAAACCGGTTGAAAAGTTTGTTTTTTGGGTAAAATTAGGTCTTTTTGGAAAATAATCGAACTGAATTGCACACGACGTGATAGATAATTTCAAGACGCATCTAATGGTGTGCGATAGTAGCCGTTTCGCACTTTATTTCGACTACTTATAGCCGAAAAACTGGTTGAAAAATAGGTTTTTTGAGCAAAGTAACGTCTTTTTTGTAAATAATTGAATCGAATTGCACACCACGTGATAGATAATTTTAAGATGCATCTAACGATGTGCGATTTGACCCATTACGCACTTGATTACGTCTACTTATGGCCGAAAAACTGGTTGAAAAATAGGTTTTTTGAGCAAAGTAACGTCTTTTTGGGAAATAATCGAGTCGAATTGCATACCACGTGATAGACAATTTGAAGACGCATCTAACGATGTGCAATATTAGCCGTTTCGCAGCTAAATTTGACTACTTTTAGCCGAAAAACTGGTTGAAAAATGGGTTTTTTGGGTAAAATTAAGTCTTTTTTGAAAATAGTTGCATCGAATTGCACATCACGTGATAGATAATGTTAAGACGCATCTAACGATGTGCGATTTGACCCATTTCGCACTTAATTTCGACTACTTATGGCCGAAAAACCGGTTGAAAAATTTGTTTTTTGGGTAAAATTAGGTCTTTTTGGAAAATAATCGAACTGAATTGCACACGACGTGACAGATAATTTTAAGACGCATCTAATGGTGTGCGATAGTAGCCGTTTCGCACTTTATTTCGACTACTTATAGCCGAAAAACTGGTTGAAAAATGGGTTTTTTGGGTAAAATTATGAGTTTTTGGAAAATAATCGAATCGAATTGCACACCATGTGATAGATAATTTTAAGACGCATCTAACGATGTGCGATATGAGCCATTTCGCACTTAATTTCGACCACTTATAGCCGAAAAACTGATTGAAAAATTTGAGATGCATCTAATGATGTGCGAAAAGGGGAGCAAAAGGTGGCAAAAGGAGGCAAAATGAGGCAAAAAAAGGGGCAAAAGGTGGCAAAAGGGAGCAAAATGGGGCAAAATAAGGCAAAAGAGAGCACTATGGGGCAAAAGGGGCAAGTGGGGTACAAAGGGGGCAAAAGTGGGGCAAAAGTAGAGCAAAATAAATAAAAAATAAAATTAAATTAAATTAACATAATAAAAATATTAAAAATAATAAATATAAAAATTATAAAAATAATAATAATAAAAAAATAAAAAAAATAAAAATCAACAAATAAAAAAAATAATAAAAATAATAATAATAAAAGTAATAAAAATAATAAAAATAAAAATAAAATAAAATAAAATAAAAATTAAATTAAATTAAAATAAAAATAAAATAAAAATAAAATAAGCTAAAAAAGCTAGTCGAATGCAATTTTTGCACAGTTCATTTTAAATAAAAAAAAAATGTTATCGAATCAAATTTTCCTGTTTTGTGTTCTATTCTTTATTGTATTCTTTATTTATACTGTCGCAATGTTGCACTAGAAAAAAATTATACTCAAGAATTGGAATATAAACATGAAAAGTAAAAATGTCCAAAAACTTAATTCAGACATAGTCTTTGAACAATTCGTTTGCAATCAGTCAAATTGTATAATGCATATCAGATTGTCATGTGCTAAATTCTTTGTTTAGACTTTAAATTTTAATTATATCGGATTGTGCATGATTCCGCTCACTATTCAGGTCTATTTATTACAACTTGATGTTTCAATCTGTACAAGTGTTATAAATAATAAACCTGATTTGAACAGTTTCTTAACCGTAAAATACCAAGAAATTTTGTTGTATTGCGTATGAAATTTTCTACACCCAAATTCGCCATCGATAAGCGTTCATTTCTATTTGCTCTTTTGGTCCAGAAAAAAATTTACTATCAACATATTTGATTGATAGTTTCTTACTGCAAATGGTTATATTTGAAAAAATAGTATCGATTTTATTCAAAATTGATGAAATATGAAAACAATAGAACACAACAAAATAAATATAAACTACTTACACGTATCATCCGGCTATAATTTCAATATACCACTTTCTCATCATCATTTATATAGCTGTATTCTGAATACCAGGACAATGCCCAGAAATTTATTTGACTTTGTCCAATACTTTCTAGTGCTGAATTTTTAAATTAACATAATTTTTGCTATCACACGTAATAAATAAAAAAAATGCAAGTCTGAGGGTCCTTCCATTTTTATTGAATTAAACTTTTTTACCTATATTTCCAAAGTAGTGATATTTTTATATCGTTTCAATATAACAAATATAAATACAAATTTGTACAAAGAGGATACATACATTAAAAAAATATACTGGACTGGAAATACAGTCTCAGTTGTAATAAAAATACATGTTTGTTTTAATATATTTTAATATAAAATGAAAAACAATAATATATTATACAATTTGCTCTAAGAAATATAAAATTACTTAAAATAATATAATTTGAAAAATGTCATTGAAAAATATTATTTTTTAATTAATAATTGTTTAAATACATTCTCGATAAAACAACTTTATTCTGATGTTCATTCCACTATCTACATTAAAATTATTGTTTAAAAATTTGTTAATTGCAGTGTTATCTTCAAAAATTCTTATACGAAATTCTTTTAATTCAAATGCAATTTATAACTAAGTAACATATATAAAATACAAGTAAATTGTATTTTTATGAATTAAGAATAATTTTTAATGCGAATATCACAAAATTAATTACAAAATTTATAAAATATTAAACATAGATCTTGTTATAGAGAAATGAAATTTTACTTTTCTAACTACATGATTTTCATTAAAATGGCAAAAGCTCTTATATTCACTATATAAAATAATAAATTGTAAAATTCAACATTTGAAAATAAAAATAAAATTATTCAACACGTTTTGAATTCCTGTGCTTCTATATACGCATAGCTTTTTATTAAAAAAAAGTATTTTTTTTTAACTTTAATGTGTACTTTTGCAATGAAATGATATCAATAACAATATTTTTTCAAATATGTATAGTACATTAATTATAAACTAATAAAAAATTTGCAATATTTATACATAAATGCTGAAATATATGTATGTATGTACGTACGTACGTACATATTTACGTATGTACGATGTATGTATGTATGTACATATGAATGTATAGTCTGTACCAAAAGAACAAAATTATTATAATAATTTATCAGTCGTGTAATAATTTATGGTATTAAATATAAAATTTATAATTTCAAATTACGATTTGTAATAAAATAGGCATTGAATAAAAAACAAAAAACAATGTAAATAATTATAAAACTAATCAAGTTTTCAATGAAAAAATAGTTAAAATTTCAGTTTTACATAAAAGTATTTCTCTGTAATTTACCACAAATTTAAATAATTTCTGAATGATATAAAAATCAATTTATTTGTAATACACACTTTTTAAATTGCATCACATAATTGTTTTTAAAAAATAAAATGTTCAAAACACATTATAAATTGAATTCCAAAAAAAGTAAACCGTAAAAATAAAACAACATATAGCCAGCTGCTATAACATTTTGTAAAAAATTAAATTATTATTTGGTTTGGTAAAATGATTTTAACATAGGTAAACAATATTAAAGTCATATCAATAAATTCCATAATAAATTATTTAAAAAAATCTTCAGTTCTTTAAATATTATAGATCTTACAAATTATGAAATCAATTAACCTATTTATAATTAAACTACTGTAAAAATTTAACTTCTTGTTGATAATGATTTAGGAAAATATTGGAGTTTACACAAAAAAATTATACATTTTATAATGAAGCAAATGTAACTAGAACACAAAAATGGAATAATATTCCACATATATTCACATAAAAGGATCGCACTCACTTATTTAAAAAATTTTTGCATTAATGCTGTTTATAACATGTTAAAAAACGCTTTTGTGACTTCTTCTATAGGATTTGACTGTTTATATAGATCAATAGGTGATTCTTCTTCTCTTCCATGTGTATCACGTAATTCTTTCCAATGACTGAGAATCGTTGTATATTCAACCATACGATCCATCTCTTTTAATTCAAAATAAACATGGGCGAGGCCCCGATAATCATATTCTAAGCCTGAATAACTTTCACCAAATAATTTCAAATCTACAAATTAAGTTAAAATTATAAGAATAGCACAAACTTTAAACTTTGTTTTTTTTTAATTATCTTTAACTTACTAATTGCTATTGAACGTTGATACAACTTTTCTGCATCTCTGTACTGTTCCATATGATAGTTATAAAGTGATGCTAAATGCCCAACTGACAAACCAACTTCATAATCTTCAACACCTAAAAGTTCTTCTTTGATACTAATTGCTTTTAAATGCATTTTTTCAGCTTCCTATGTACATAAAAACTTGTATTATTGAAAATAATTAGAAATAAAGAGGAGAATTTATATAAATATATATATATATATATATATATATATATATATATATAAAACACATACATAAAATGTAAAACTCACTTCATACTTTTTCATACTTTGGTACAATCTACCCAAATTACCATAATGTTTTGCTGTCTGTACATTTTTTTCTCCAAACGCATTGAGAGACAGTTCTAATGCTGACAAATGAAGTCGTTCCGATTCTGAGAGATACTCTTGTTCTAGAACAGTAAAATTACTTTTGAATGAAAATCAGAATCAATTTTTTAAACAACACTTACGAGTTGTCCTACCAATGGCTGTGCCAGGAGTATCAAGAGCTATTTCTTCCAAGATCAATGCTTTGACTCGTTTTGCCGATGCAAGCAATAAATGATCACTCGGTATTAATGATTCCATTATGTTAATGGCATGTTGAGCATGTTCCCTAAAAAAATACATACATACATAATAATAAATTATTATCTAAAAATGTCACACATACCTTGCTTTTTTAAATCTACCAGAACTATATTCATGAACATATAAAGCATAAGCTAAATCTTCATGTCCTACAGCCACACGTAAATTAGATCTTCCAAATATTTTTTCTCTTATTTCTAATGCAGCCTACAAAAATACTTATATTTTATATATATATATATATATATATATATATATATATATATAAACATGCTCAGACATATATTAAATATTTAGAAAACAAAATTAGATTAAGAGCTTAATTTTAAACAAAAACATCTATAACCTAAAATGTTTTATTACTCTCGGTTTCATACACAAAAACTTAAAACGATGCATTTTTTTACAATACACTATATATATATATATATATATATATATATATATATATATATATTACCTCATAAATCTGTACACTGTGCAATATTGAATC
>CM068313.1:14855511-14865511 GCA_034766995.1 Acanthacorydalis orientalis | reverse complement strand
TACTTCCACGTGGAGTATTTCTTCCATCATCACCATACTGTTTACTTCTAGCCCAAGCTTCAGCAGCTTTTTGCCAATCTGTAGGATCATTTGATATATTATAAGCTGCTCTTGATCGAGGAGAACTTTCAATCATATGAGAACGATGAGAAGGTGTAACTGCTCCTGGATGAAGAAATGGACCGCCAGACATCGGAGGTGCCATATGACCTGGAGTTTGTTGACCATAACGAGGTGTTTGATATGGTGTCATAAATGGAGTTTGTCCAGATGGTGTGTAAGGCTACAGATCAAATTTATTTTAATATATTTAAAAAAGATATATTGATTTTATTACTTACAGTATTAATATAAGTATTGGCAGCATAACCTCCACCAGGAGTATGGGGATAATGTGGAGTCTGATTTGCAACTGCTGATAAAGACTGTAACATATGACTTGGAAGATTTTGAGCAACACGTTGAATAGCTTCTGGATTCATACCTTTGATAAAAAATGAATGTATGTATTATACAAAACATTACATTGTGTTTTATAAATATATTTACTGTTAAAATTATATGTTAATATATTTAAAAATATATATTCAACAGACTTACTTGCTAAATTTACATTCGGTGTACTAATATTATGATAAGGCGTTCTGCTCGTGTGACCTCCACGTGGTGTACTTGGTGTAGCCCCTGGTATTGGATCACGGAAGTGTTCTTTGAACCATTTAAATAATGATCCTACAGAATCAAACATTTGCTGACGAAATCGAAAACCATCTGGTGTTACGGTTACAAATTCATGTCGACATTTTGCACGTGGCAAATAAGACAACATAAATTTACCAGGATAATTCTAAAATAGATTTTTACTCACATTTTATTCTACATAAAAAATATTTAAAGAAAAAAATATTAACAATATTTGTTATTTATTTCGTTATTTGTTAAGTTTGTTTTCATAACTAACAAACAACTCAAAGGGCTTGAATAACTTACTAATTATAGCTATTAAAAAATATATCATTTTTATATTTAATAAGAAAAACAAAGACTAACTTTAGAAGCTGAAATGAAATAATGGATTTTTGATGGATTTTTCTTTTTTTCTTCTTTGAGCAATTCTTCTGCTTTATCTTTAATACCACCATCTGTATCTCTATAATATTTAAAATATAATAAATCACGTGCATGGGCTGCCATTGGATTTACATGGCGAGCAATTATTTCATCTAAATCTTCAAATTCTTCTACTCCAATCCATAATGATTGTCCAAGGGAAAAAGCATTTGCTTTTCCTTCTTCCCTTATATCAATGTGCTGATAAATATTATCAGCAACTTTCCATGTAATTGTAAGATGATCAGCACCCTATTAAAAATAGAAAAATACTAAATAAAATTATTTAAATTTCATTTTAAAAAACAATAACATTAAATATATATTTTTACATCTATTGATATAAATCAATTAATAAATACAATTTATTTAAATAAAACCATTCAGTGCATACATACATTTATATACTTAAATATAAATAAAGAATTACAAATACATTATTAATTTTTTTTTAACTTACTTTACTTGAAGGTCTAATAATAACTTCTCCTTGATCGTACTCAGCAATAAGTTTTTCTGCTTCAGCAAATGAAATATTATGGAAAGCAGGATGAACTATAACTCGTTTAATATAAGTTTGTCTTTGTTTTTGATTTCTTACATCTGTTTCTGTTTTAGTATCAGAATCTTCACTTTCTTGATCATAATAGGGATCTTTTGCAGGTCTATTAAAAGGAATTAACTCATAATTATATTTATATTATTAAAAAAATATTCTTTTCATTTTACTTAGGATATTTTCATTTGAACTATTAATAATACCTCCATTCATGATTTTTGTCCAATAAATCCGATGACTTAGACGTACAATCTACAGAAAATCTCTCTACATCAATTTTTATTATTCGGGAATGAACAATTTGACCATGTCTCACTCTTTCTTCAGGGTTAGTAACATGTTTATCAGAAAGATTTTTTATATGTATATAACCAGATATACCTTAAAAAATATTTTATTACATATACATATATGTAAATGTATAAAACTGAATTGCATAAAGGAAAAAAAAGATAAAAATTACCATTATCTAAACGCAAGCGTACACCGATAGCTTGTCCTGGACAGGCACCTGCATCAAAATGATTCCATACTTCAGATAATTCAGGAAAATCATTCTTCAAACAAAATGGACACTGCCAAAGACCAGTTTCATCATTTCTTACAGGATTTGCTTGATCAAGCTGTTCCCCTTGAGGTTTTCTTCTGCTTATACCAGTTACAGTTGCAAGCACCATTTTACCTGTATAAAATGTTTCAGGACTTTCTTTCGTCAACATATCAAATAATTCTTCTGGATTTGGCGATCTATAAGGTGTTCTTAAATCTTTATAGCGACTATTGAGTTCAGCTCGAATATCATATAATGTTATGCTCTTATTGCCAAAACCTTGTCTTTCAAGTTCTTCTGCGAAAGCATCTAAATCAAGATCTTTAAGCCTTTCAGGCGCTTCAAGTATTTCTTCTAGAGCACCAGCTGGATTTGCATCTTCATCATCATATTCTAAAGCATCTACAGCCATTTTACGAGCCCATTCATAAGTTTCAGGGTGCACACGAGATCCATCCAATACCTAAAAATTAGTAACTTTAAATCGTTCAAATTTTTTATAATAAAATTTAAAAAAATGTTTAATAGTAAAAGAGTAAAAAAAGAAAATACTAAGAAATTTAAAATAAATTAACATTAGTAAGAATATTTTAATGATACAAACAATACTAATACTATTGATTTTTTAAAACAAATATTTTTTGCATTTAACTAAAGAACAAAAATTACCTCAACATATGCTTCTGTACTGTCTCCAAGTGAATTTGTATCAATTTTAATGAAACCTGAACAATTTATAAATACTTTAGGTCCCATATGACATGCGGTAACTAACTGAGTTCTATTTTCAAGTCGATGGTTTGTTTGTTTAAGCACTTTTAATAAAGCTTGAGCTTTTCTTGGTCCAAGACCACATACAAATTGAACAAGATTAGAAGTGTGAGACTGCTGAACTGCTAAGTTTATATCAACTCCAACTTCATTTGTGCGATTTACAAACTCTAAATACAGATTTTCAAGTAGTTCTTCGCTAGATATATAATCTTGAAGAAGATGATATCGAAGACATAAAATTTCTTCATCCGCTGTACATAACTGTGAGAACTCTACAAGAGGATCTTGTATTTTACGTGCGAGAGACACTGCTTGACGAAGTAGTTCAGGATATTCTCGAAAATCAGTCTACAATAAATACACACGCACATATATATATATATATATATTAAAAAAATGCATAAAATAGTTCTGTCAATAAATAATAATACACATATCAGTGGTGTAGCATAAATTATTTAGAGGATTCTGTTACTGAAAAACATTTCTATCATAATTAATTGAAGACACAAATTTCAATATTAGTTAAAATATAAATATTAAATAATTTATCATTAATACTTAATTCTCATCGATTATTCATTGTTGCATATTTTTTTCACTTATGAAAATCTTCAATTAGTCAATATTTCATATTCACATGATTTATGAATACAACATTTTTCTGAATATTTTTTTGAAAGATCTTATGTATAAAATGAATGCTTACTTTAACATAATATTTGTTTCTATTTTAATATTTTTGAGTAATTGAAATGTAAATGACCAACTTTTATATATATATATACATACACACTTGCGTGTGCACGTATGCACACACACGCATAACAGTTTAAATAATCTGACTTACTGTTCCTTTAATAGAGTTAGCATAAACTTTAGCTAAATCATTTGCTACAATTTCAACATTGAGTGCTGGAAACTGTTCGTCTTCCATTAGTCCAGCAATTACTTCTTTAATATCAGCAGCGACCATTAAAGCTTCCCTTGATTCTCCACTAACACAAACAACATGTGGTTTTTTTCCACCAATAAAATTCCTCAAAGCTTGCAAATCAGCTTCTTTCATTACTTTTTCATCTTCACGAAATGAATTTTTTCTTTTAAGCAAATGTGGTAAACGCAAGTAATCTGTAACATCTCCATCCGGACCAACAATACAAGTAAACGCTGCTTGAGAATAATCTGGAACATATGCAACAGCCATAACTTTAATTCCTTTACTTGTATCCCATTCTTCATCCTCTTCATCTGGAAATTCTACGGAGTATGGAGCTACTTTTATCCAATTATAGAGCTTACGGCAACAGGCTTTTAAGACGGCTTCTTTTGCTTCAGCAAGTAATGTACGACGAAGTTCTTTTATTAAGTCAGGAAAAACAAACCGAGTAAGAGCACGTTCTACACATTCAACACGAATGGCATTCCAATCTTGAACATTTTTACTAAATTCATCCTATAGTGAAAATATTAATTTCTTCATTACGTTTCATGTTTTATATAAATATTTCATTTTTCATAATGTTTTATATAAATATTTCATTTTTCATAATATTTTATATAAATATATAAATTACAATTTGTTTTATTAACAACTCTCATATAAGATTTACTATATGAATGATAAACAAAAATAATTCTACATAAATATAAAACAATAACTACATACCCTTATATACAACTGTTTAATTTCTTCAATATAATGTGATGAAGTGTTGCCTTCAATTTTATCATTTATTGTAATAGTAAGTAGTTTATCATCTTCAGCAATTTTTAATTTTAAAAACTGATCAGCCGTCAAATCTCGAACCGGCTTATCTTTGACATATTTCATACTAACAACAAGATTTTAAATTGAATGAAAACAAAAACAAACCTGTTTTATTAAATAAAATATATTCACCTATAACAGTTATGATTTTCATCTATTTCTTTCATGCCTTTTTTTGTTGGTCGAACTGAAATTTTTGCCCTTTCAAAGAATGTTTCACGAACACACTTGCGTACCAATGGTTCACGTGCTAGCTGCATGGCAACCATATATTTACCAGCTTGAAGTGCTTCTTCTGGAGTTGAAAACTGACTAAAAAATAATAATTTAATTTAATAACATGTAATAATTTTCAAAAATAACATTTTTTAAAATTGAAGCAATGCACATGAAAGTGAACAACTTATAAATACTAAAAGTATTTTTAATTAGATATTCAACTTAAATGCTGGCAACTGAATTTTAATAAATTATATATCTTTTATATTTTTTTTTACTTATCTATTATTAATAATAATAAAAAATTACTTTGTGACATAGCTCTTTGCTAGTTCAACTGGTTCTACAGCTTCTTGTTCCACTTCATGTCTTTGATAATTATCACGTAAATTTTCGGCAAATTGTTCAGGTGTAAGACCAAATCTTTTAGCCAAACCATCTGTAGTAAAAACAAAAATAAATACATAAAGATTACAAACTATAAAAAAAATATATATGTACCTAAACCGGCCTTCTTGCACATTGCGTAAGGACCAGTTTTAGTAGCTTGTTTAAGTCCTTCAGGTTCTGGTGGAGGAGGATTATCTTCTTCTTCATCTAAATTTTCAGTTGTTACTTCTCCTCCTTCTTCACCTTCTTCAGCCAATTTTTTTAATCTTTCAGCACGACGTTCAGCTTTTTGTTTTTCATATTCTTTAGTCTTCCATGCAGTTAGCATTGCTGGTACATCATCCGAATAGTACAATAAAAAGTGAACATGTACATCATGTAATTCTTCAGTCGATTGAACATTTTTAACTCTAAAAGAAAAAAGTTAATCAGTTTTCAACAATAAAATATAAATTATAAAAATATTAGTATGAAATATATTTCAGGTATTCATAAACAATATCTATTAAAAATAAATAATTCAAAAACAAATATATTAAAATCATTACCTTTCTATATCATCATCTTTAATAATACGAATATTATCAGATAATGGTGCATCTGGATTTTCCATAATCTTGTCGAGTTGATAAGATCGCATTTTTTCAAATAAACCAAGTAAACTTTGCTTACGAATACGTAATTGGCACCACTAAAAGTATATTTTAATTATTTAAAATTAATGTAAATCTCTCTTTTTGCTATAAATTAACTTATATAAACACCATAAACAATGATATATAATTAAATATTTCCAATGCAAATATTTATATATAAGTAAACATTTAAAGTCAGCAAGGTTCTTAAGTAAATTTTATTCAATCATGTAATAAAATATTATTAAAAATTATAAAACGAAAGTCTAGTTTTTCAACTGTGTTATTAAATAATATCTATATTAACTTTTAAATATCAAACAAACCTTTGCATCAAATTTGTACACCTTCCACAAATCGTTAATATTCAGCTCTGGTTGAACATACTCTTTTCTATAAAAAGCAATAAAGGGAACTTCAAGTTGTTGATTCCTTAGGAATTCTAAGGCTTGGCGAATTTTGCCAACTGTTTGTGGTCCCTTACGAGTTCTTTCTCTTGCTTCAGCACTCAAGTGAGAACTTTGATTCGAAACACTAGGCTTACAAAATGCATGTTTATAAATCCATTCAGCTTCTTCCTCAAGTTCTGTAGAACCTTCCGGAACTGCTGTTACAGGAATTTCACGAAGTTGCATTCGTTCAGGAATATCTGCATTACGAATCTCATTATCAAGATCAGTGAAATGGCCTCTTTTTAATTCACTAGGCTCATATATTTCAAAAATTGATTTTCTGGTCGGTTTCTTTCGCTGTTGTTTCTTAGGCCGATGTCGACGTTCACCATCTGCTTCATCTTCATCAACATACTCATCCTCTTCTTCATCTTCCTCTTCGTCATATGCGTCATCATATTTACCGAATTCGTCATAATCAAAATCTACACCAAAAATGTCTTGTGCTTCTTGTAATGCACTGTACAAAAATAATTGATTTAAATAATTTTAAAATATTTTCAACATTAAAGTAAAAAACTTACGCATCTGTGAAAATAGGTTTACGTTTTTTTCGCTTATCTGCAATGGGTCGACCATCATCATCGACAATAAAATCATCAGCATCAGAATATCCGTCCTCTTCTTCTTCTTCATCATAATTCTCTACTTCTGCAATACGATGACTTCTTTCTGATCTACGTTCTTCATCCTTTATAAATTAAATAAATCATAATTTAAAATATTGAAATATTAAATTGTAATTCTAATAAAAAAAAAAAAAAAAAACATACATACTATGTATATTATATTTACAATCTGTTTAGTCATTTAATACTTACTACTTCTTCTCTTTCCTTACGTATTGCATTAATATAATATCGTAATAAGAAAAATACATTCACAGTGAAATTATTTCAAAGAAAGTCATTTTGATCAACCAATTTATAAAAAAAAATTAATACCTCATCTGAGCCACCCTCAAACAGGTCGTTAGCAATGGCTTCTCGTTCCTGTCCTTCATCTTCTTCACCTTCTCCTTCACTCTCCTCATCCTGAATTCGTCTCAAACGTTTGAATTTCTAAATTAAATAAGACACAATAAAACTCTTATCACTTGCACGTAACTACATTAAAACACTTTTTTATAACTAACAAATGAACTTTCAGATAACTAATTTCTAATATATTATTATAAAAATAATGAAACAAACGTATTAAAAAAAAGAAAGACTCACTCTTCTTTCAACTTTTACACCTAAATTTTCTTCAATAAGATCATAATCTTCATCTTCGAGTCTATCATCAAACTCTTCATCGTCACTCTTTTTTCTTTTTTTGGAATCACTAGACCCATCTGAATCTTCTCCATCACTCTCTTCTATAGGAGCATCATCTATTAAATCTTTAAGTTCTTCTCTTAATCGTTCCTCATCATCTAGGATTATATACAAAATTTAAAACATGTTTCCAAAGTATTTAAATAATTAAAATTATATTTACCTTCTTCTTCTTCGGAACTATCTTCCATTGCTTTTGTTCTTTTAAGTTTTTTCCGTTCATGAGGTTCTAATTCTTCTTCCTCCTATTACAAAAAATGCAAATATTAATACAACTACTTTATATAGAGAGCACAACATAAAATTATTCATAAAACTCATTAATTTGATAAGAATAATTTTGTATAAATTATAAAATTCGTATTTTAAATATTTCAATATAAGCATTTATATAGTTATGTACTAATTTTCATATTTAAACATTTTTAATGTAAAATTAAAATATAGACATGTGTATAAGTATACACAAACGTAATTACATAAGTTTTAGATTATTTACTTTAGGTTTAGGAAAATTTATTACTATACAAAATCATTAGTTAATGAATAAAGGGTATATTTTTGTCAATAATTAATAAATAAAATTAATAATTCCAATAAATTATAATAAATAAAATAGATGTATTAAATGAAATTGTAATTGTCAATTTTTATTTTAGTTTATTATACATCGTACTAAGAGTAAATTAATAACATTAAAGGATAAAATAGAAACATGTTCAACATTGAACATGAAAGCTTTGAAACTTATAATATTAAAAATAAAATGTAAAGCTGTTATTGACAGTTATTAAAATTTCTTTAAATAAAATATTTACAAACCTCACTCTCTTCAGCTTCTGAGTCTATAAAATCAGCCATAATATTAAAACTTTTAACACTAAATTATTTATAACAAAAAATAAAAATAAATAAATACTAATTATTGAACTCCTATAGATAATGTTTGACGTCGTAGATATTCTGACCGCTAATAGAATAAGTTCGTCTTCAATATTGCCAACATTTTTACTAAAAACAAAATAAAAATGATTTATTTAAAGTAAATAAATGAAATTAATTAGTTTTACTTATGATCAAAACCACAACTCGAACTTCATTCTGTTACTTTTCAAAAAAAATATTTTATATTATTTGTAAACATATGTTAATATCTCATCTGATCAATTACTAACTTTAATATTTTTACAAAATGTTACATGTAGTCTTCTTTTATTTGCATTGTATCTCAACATTGCATTTCTTTTATATATTAAAAT
The DNA here is from genome assembly GCA_034766995.1 of Acanthacorydalis orientalis. NCBI lineage: Eukaryota > Metazoa > Arthropoda > Insecta > Megaloptera > Corydalidae > Acanthacorydalis > Acanthacorydalis orientalis. Next base: position 14,856,473 of record CM068313.1, on the reverse strand, counting down.
TCCAAGATGTTTATATATATATATGTATCTCAAATAAAATACAGATATTCAATCAAACAAAATTATATTTACATAATACACTTAAAATAATATAACCCAGTCATTCTTTTTATTAAATATTGCACAACTTTTTTATAATTCATAAAACAATATGACTACATATATTACATTCAACATTAACAAAAATTCAGAAATAAATGATGACAAAAAATATAGTAAACTTTTAGAAGATACATAAACATTTTTATAGGACTTTTACCAATTTCAATTGTATATATGTCAGTATATGTGTACTTTTATTTATTTATTTATTTATATATATATATATATATATATATATATATATATATATATATATATATATATATATATATATATATATACACCTTCATACACACACACGTAAACATATCTACATATATTCAGCTATTTAAATCATTTAAACGATCGAATGAATTTAAATTAGAAAATACATTTCCTAAATAATACAACTTGAATAAAAGAAATGATATAAATAGCAGTGAGAACCACTTCAATACCCAAGACATTTTTTTATCATAAAAAATATATCTTGAAAAATTATATATTTTTATGAGAAAAATAAAATATGTTTGTTAGCAAAAGTCTCTAAATTATGTTTAAAGAGAATACATAATTACTTATTTAAAATTGAAGAGCTATGGTTAATTCATCATATGGTTAATTATTCTGATGTTTACAGACTAATTAACTGATGGCATTACATATATATAAAAACAACTGATTGAATTATGTTTACGTAATTATATTTTACATACTTTGGTATTGTTTTTCATGTATTTTAAATTTGATACTTATTTTCAATTAATAAATACATATACATATATATATATATATATATATATATATATATATATATATATAAAAAATTCATAAATTTATAACTGTCTTTAATGAAATATTTGAAAAGCTTTTAAAATGAT
>CM068313.1:14133011-14248011 GCA_034766995.1 Acanthacorydalis orientalis | reverse complement strand
ATATATATATATATACACACATTTATATATATATATATATATATATATATATATATATAAATTCATGTTTGTATGTATATAAGTTTATATTGCGCGCAAGTGATTGTATTTTATATTGAAATATGTGTGCTTATGATATTAAATTAATAATATCGTATATAAAATATTCTATGAAAAACTCATAACGCACTAAAGTTTGTTATCCTGTGTTCCAAACTGTTTTAGATTAAAGGTAGAATAAAGTTTTATTACATTCTTATATATGTATAAAATAGTTTCGATATAAAAAGTAATACTTTTCAGTTTATATATACGTACAGTCTTTTTGGCCAAGGAAAAGTTATAAAGTGTGCAAAAAATGTTTATCAGATCGCTCAGAATTCATATTACTGTTTTCGGATGAATTCTTTTTGAAATTCATACAAATAACAACAATCTTCTTAATGAGAAATATAATTTTAGTAAAAACAACAAACTTAATTAATGAAGATATATATATATATATATATATATATATATATATATATATATATATGAAATGGAAGAAAATTATATATTTTAATTATAATTCATACAACTGGCTTAGAAAATTATGTGAAACTCGGTCTTTGTGTTTTCAGCAGGAATTCTAGTAAATGTAGTTAAAAATTATGATTATTGTCACAAAGCTGGTGCTGTTATCCTTGTGAATATATTTTTATTTCTCTCTCTCTATATATATATATATATATATATATATATATATATGTACATACATACACATAGGGTTTTCCATACTTATAGTTCTAAAGTAAAGGCCATGTGTAGCTGATATATTTTAATGAAAAAAGTCTATTCGTTTCATATCCGAAAATATACCTTCACCGTAGTACAGCCATTTGCACTTTTTCAGTACAGCGTTGTACACTAAACTATGCAAATGTTAATAAATTCTGCATAAATTAACAGAAATCAATGATTTTGGATTTATTTAAAAAATTAGAAATGCTTTTTTCGTTTCTGTTTATAGAAACAGTAATCAGAATAGTCTGAATACAGTAATCAAAATAGTCTGATCATACATTCTAATATCTTTCAAAAAAATACAGTAGTAACAAAAAGTAACGAAAATATACAAATTTTTGTAAGCACTTTTATGTACATTTTTTTCATTTTCTCAATAGTTCTAGTTAAGAAACAAATAAAGAATCCAAAATTCATTCCGTACATCATTATGAGATATGATATAAATAAGAAAATGAAATAATATAAAAAAAGCTCAGATAAATTGTTTTTTAAATATTTTATGGATAAGTAGAATTTAGTTTAGATCCAAATACGATTATAGGGTAATAATGTTTGATTTAAAAACCTTATCCGTATAGAACCAAAAATATCAATAAATAAACCTTGTTATATATTTTCGAGACAATTAGTTGACGCATAATGCTATTTTAATAAAATCGATGGAAATAATCTTATTTTGAAAACATTTAATCAAGTCAAAATTTGGACATTTGTTTTCTCTGTAGGTACGGCGTTCTCAAATTCAAGCTAAAATAATTTGGATCATACATAAAATATATTATAATTATTTACAAATTAATTTAATCTAAACTCTTTTAATATAACATCTTATTTGCATTGTTATTGAAATACGACGCATTAGATGAATTGATTACTATTATTGTTTCAAATAGAACTCTAGAAAACTTCTGATGTCATCCTAGTTCGCTGATTTTATAGCTCGTTCTATACATAATTAATAAAAGAAAGATATTTTTTCCAGTACACGACATTAAGTAAAAATCAAATAATATTTAAAATACAGACTTTATATGGTGTAATGAAAAAATGATAAAAACAATTGAAACTATAAAAACAAATACTCACATACGTATTAAATGGAGACAGAAGCATAGCTGTTTTGTCATTCAATAGAGGGGCTATAAATAGATTCTGATCGTTGAATAAATGTACTGTGAAATACTTAATAATATAATTTCAATAGTCGAATTAAATTAGCATACGAATAAAATTCGTGTATGAGACAAGTCGAGCTAATAATAAATCTTAACGAAAATTGCAATAACTACGTGCGCGGGTCATAAAAAAAAGTGAATGGAGAAAACGTTAGAGAGGAAAAATCACATGTCGGGAGCAGCTAGCGCGATCGGTTACTCGTCCACCGTGCATTTTTAAATATGAACAGTACACATTCGTCGCGATTCGTCGTCGTTCTTGCCTGAAAATCATCGACAGCGTACGTCAAGGCCGACTCGATATTAAAAGTAATCACATAACGCATCAACAATAAGGTACGTAATGACGTTTCATACATTTCATTTAACGGGCATTTACATTCGTACTGTGTGTGACAATATGTTTATATATATCTAAATCCAGCATGTACGTGTAATTTAGATGGTCCATAATAGCACAATCTTCGTGCTGAGATATCAATCGTTTCAATTGAACTGTGTTACGTGACAAACACTGTGTACTGTGATCGAAAATTGATTCTCGATTCTTGTGTGGATGCGTTGTTTATACACTTTTTTAACTTCTTCGTCAAGTCCAGATTATAAATTATTCAGTGTCTCGTAGAAATATACGGATATGTATAATTTGTCAATGATTTCACATTACGTATGCGGTGTTTTAAAATATTGTTTCGTAACAATCTATGAATACATACAGATTATACGATTGGAGAATGAATATAATTTAACAAGTGTCATTTGTTTTGTAATACTGACTAAGAGAAATAGTTAACTGTACACAAATCTCCATGGGAAAACTGTCTCCCTCCCCTCTCTCTATATATATACGCAGGTCGTTTGATAAGTATGGTAAAAAAAGCAAGTTAAACACAGTTTTTTGGATAAATTCGATTTTATTTCTCAAAAGTCTCCATTGAGGTCCATACACTTGGTATACCGAGTCTGCAAAATACCCATTATCGGCGGCGATGACATCCTCATTCGACGAGAATTTCATCCCACCGAGTTAAATTTTCAAGTTGCATGAGGCCAAGTCCGGAGAATAGGGTGGATGAGGAATAAATTTGAATCCAAATTCGTGTAATTTTGTCATTGCGACAGTCGATTTGTGTGACGGCGCGTTGTCTCGGTGAGAGAATAATTATTTTGTGCGCCAATCTTGGCCTTTTTTGTTTCAGCTCTTCTTTCAAACGGTCCAATAATGTCGCATAATAGGCTCCTGTTATTGATTTTTCCCTTTGTTAAGTAGTCGATCAGGATGATTCTGTGGGAATTCCAAAAATCGACAAAAAAAGGCATATTTGTTTTTTTTTCATTTTTGCTGCAACTGCTACAATGTTCGCTTTAAACATCTGTAGAACGTAAACAACGTGTCGCTTCTGGGTGAAATTTCACTTATGCTAGATTGAAAAGTGTCACTTGATATCCGTGATGTTACCAATGAATGGTGGCGCCACATCAGCGAAATTTACCAAACTTATCTAAAGACTCTTGTATTTATATATGTATGTTTGTATGTGTATATATATATATATGTTATATATGTTATTTATATTAGGTGCCTTTATAATAATTCGGTACCTTTAAATTGAATCAGCTATAACTTCATTCTTAAAAGATATAAAATTATTGTTCCTATAAAAAAGAAAATCGTTTTCCAAATAAATGAAGTCATAGGCTGAATTTCAATTCAAGACACATTGGTTAGCAGCTTAAATAATTAGTTATTTTATTATTTTAGACATATATATATATTGTTAGAAAACATATGAAGTGGATCGTCTAGATTCCTTATCCGTGTGTTGTCGGGGAAACGTACAGTTATTGTTTTTAAAAAACACTGATAGTTTAAGATGAATTAGAACCAAGCAACGGACGTAGTGTGTGCCGGCTCGGATTGTGATGAACCTCTTGCTTGTACAGATGCATTATCCATCGCCGTTGTTATTTGTAATAGTCTCTAAATTAATTGTCATCTATTTTATGTTAGTATCAACGCACCCCTTTTCCACGCACGCTAACAATATATATATACTTAAAAGATATTTTCATGTTTATGGAAATAAGTGTGTTATGAAAAATATTCATGTGGCAACTTGCGTCAAAACCAAATATACGTATCCACACATACACACACATGCAGGTGAGTGTATGTTTAAGTAAATAAGTTGAATACCTATTTGTTTCGAAACGGAAAACAAATAAAAAAAATGGTAGAAAAGCTCAAGAAACTATCGTCCGAAGCACTCACATATAATGTAATAACGCAAGTAAACAATGTATGTTTGAATACAAGTTGTTATTTGTATTGAGATATATATATATATATATATATATATATATATATATATATTTGTAAAAATATAAAATGTAATTGAATAATGGTAACAAAATTAATGAAACATAAGTAAAATGAAACATTCGGAATTTGAAACGAAAAACTTTAAAAATGATTAATAACAATTTGTTTATATTTTCAGAAAAATATGCATCTTTATAAATATCCTATTTATTGATTAAGGAAATGAAGATTAGTTTTAATTTCTCAGTAGTTTTTAGTATCAAACTATATATATATATATTGATAGAGAGAAAGAATGAAATTTATTATTTAAACTTATTTATAATGTTTAATATTATTATAATTATTAAAATTTCTTTTAACACATCACATATAAGATCCAGTCTTTATCACATTTAAGTAAAAGATCCAAAATTAGAATTTATGATATTATAAGGAGTAGAACCGTTGCTTTCAATTCCGGACAATGAAAAGCAAAGAACTGAAGGTCTGAAGACTAACGTTTCTCCTGTTTGTAGAATAGAAATGTTATTTTAATTATTTTTAAAATATTTTAATAGTGAACCTTCAAACTCTAATGTATCTGAATCTATTTTAATGTATAAAATAAAATCAATTTATATCTGAAGTAAATTTGGTTGCAATATATTAATTATACGTATAATTATTCTTATATATATATATATATGTATAAATTAATTCGGTGTCATTAAACTGAATCAGTCATAAATCTGTTTTAAATTAAAATATTTTTTCATCTTATTAAGATTTTGAAGTGCCAACTTCACCATTTAAAAACACTATATATTTGGGCCAAACAGTTGGCATAACCTTAAAAAACAGTAGTGAACACGATGTCATGCCCGGAAAATCAACATATTAAGCATTGCATACTTTTCACAATCCAGTTAAAAAAAAATTGTCGAATCTGAGAGAGTGATTTGTTCAGCTTTTGGGGGAAGATTTTGTGACGTATAAAACATGAAAAAAAATGCTTCTAAGGTTTCGGAGTGGTGATTTCGATCTTTCCGATCGAGAATGTCCTGTACAACCGAAAAAATATGAAGACGAGGAGATTGAGTAGCTGTGAGGTGAAAACTCTGCTCACACTGAACAAGAACTCGTTCAACAAGTCGAAGTAACCCAGTAAGGATTTTGCTATCGTCTTCATCGGCTGGGGAAAAAACGAAAGCTAGGTCGATGATTGCACACAAGCTCATCCTGGAAAACAAGGAAAGAAAATGCGATACATCTATGTTCTCGCTCAAAAGGTTCAAAAGGAAGGATTTTTGCATAAAATCATAATCAGGAATGCACAGTGGGTTTTGTGTGACCATCTTAATGGGGGATATTTTGAAGATTGAAATATATTCCATTTTTCCATAAATAAACATTCATTTTTTTATAAAAAAGGCACCGAATTAATTTTTACACCTAGTATATATATTTTTATATATATATATATATATATATATATATATATATGCGTACATGAATGTGCGTAAATAAATGTGTATGGGAGAGAGTTCATTATATATTGACTAACTCTTGTACTGTAAACCATAGCAAATGGCGTCAGTTTTGGTTTTATTTGGTAATTTATAGGTGCTAGGCAATTTTAATGAGCATGCGGGAAACTTAATATTTCATCTGTTAATAAATATATCATCGGATTAGGGTTTTAAATTATATCTCGTCTATCAATATTTTGCATGGTAATGTATTCTGTGTTAATATATATATATATATATATATATATATATATATATATATATATATATATATATATTTGTAACAAGAATATGAACATATATCAAATTCAAACTTCTGAATGTATTTCTAAAAGCTTCTAAAGCTTCACCAGAGAGTAAACTGGGTATTGAAGCTGTAAAACGTATGAATATTTAATATATTTCTGAACTTTTATAATTATTGTGGATAAAACATGATTTTGTTTCGTGAAAAGAATCACATTTAATATTTATAAAATGAAAGTGGAAAATAAAGCCATTAAATAAAGCTTTTATTTGAATGTGTTTTTGTATTCTTATCAGGTGTCGTTTCTATAAATATTTTAAAGGTAATATAACTCATAATTCTTTACAATTGTAAAATATAAAGATCTCAATTAAACTGTTGAGAACAGAGTGATTTTTGTTCTCCTCTAAGAAATGTTTAAATATTTAAAAATCAATTTTCTATTGGTTCACTGTTAGTTTTGGTACGTGTAGTAATGACAGGTCGATGTTGAAGACAAAAAAATATCTGGAAAAAGTAGTAATGAACAAGTGAAAATACTGAAATTAGTAGTGAAGATCAGACAGTTGAACTAAAAGAACGAAGACCACTAGGACAACGGATTAACGGAATTAGAGGTATAAAAACAGAATATATATATATATATATATATATATATATATATATATATATATATATATGTGTGTGTGTGTGTATGTGTGTGTGTATATGTGTGTGTATGTGTGTACATATATATAATTCTGGCTGTAAACCTAATTTATTTAAATCATTAATTTAAAATATTTAAGTTTATTTGCGTTTTATCAAAATTTTTAAACATAAATTAATTACTCTGATTGTTATTGTAATAAATGTTAGTTCTTATATAAATTTATAAAGAAATACGATAACTAAGATAAAATCAATGGCATTTGCATGACATACAAAATATCAAAAAAAAACTTACCACATTAAAAATATTAATTCTTCAATATAATGTGACATTTTTTTTTCATTAACTTTACTACTTTTTATATATTTTTTTGTGTTCTCTTGTAAGCTACTCATTTCGAAGACGTCCCATAATGTCTACTAATGTTTAAAACGTTAATGCCGTATAAAATTTATGATGCTGAATGAAGTTTTATTGTACTGGCTACAAATAACCTTAGCTTACACTTGATGTTAAATTGATATGCTTAGAGAATTAATAGAGTTCTTTTTATTTCAGAATAAAATTAAAAAAAGTATAATTTAAAAAATAACAATCACATTCAATATTCGTTTCTATTTAATAAAAATGATCAATATTATATCTATATACACTGATAATATTTTTTTATTCACTATCGAGCGTTCTTTTTCATCCATTAGCATTTTACATCGACAACCATTAACGAAGTGATTTTAAATTCGAGTTATATAGCTTTCTATTCAGAAAAAGCTCGTATGGTGGAGAAGTGGTATAATTTCCTCTAGTAAAAAATCACTTATTTTAAATTCTATCGAGATCGTATAAAAAAGGATGACAAATACTATAATTACATTATTTATATTAATCGTGTATCGGTGATCTTCTGTTTGATTCGTATGTACAATATTTGATAAGCAATTTCAGGTTCTATTTTCACGGTACGACGGGTTTGATTGTTCTTTGAAATGATGAAGTTATAATGAATTTTCGAATCTAGGTCGAATACCGAACCCTTTCAATACACTTTTGTACAGTTGACTGCATTCTTTTTTGTATTTAGCATCGAATTGCTTTTTTATAAAGGATATTGTATGAAAAAAAGTTTCAAATTGAACAAGAATGTTACTTGAAACAAATTGCATAATTAATATGTTTTTTAACGAGAAATTTTTTTATTGAATTTCTTAGAGACAAATGCTATTTATTGGGTAACATTTTTCTAAAAAGTCAGCCAAGTATCCGTTTTTTCACTTTTATTTCGACGAAATCATTTAACTTATAATTGAATTCTTTTAAATAGTAAACCCCGCTCGACTGCAAATTATAGAAATAATATTTTTTTTTTAATTATAAAATTAAACAAAATTGTTCAATGAAATTAAATTTGATGAATTATATATTATATTTCATAGTTTTTAGTATGTAGAGTCCACAGTATATATTATAAAAAAATAAATTGTATCGCCATTCAAACAATTAACATTTCTAAGGTTCGTTTTCTAAGCAATTGATTTACATTCTAATCTAAAAAAATATAAACATTTATTATTAATCTCAAAGAATTTTTATTATCTCATTTTTGTTAATATAATTATTGAGAAATACTAAAAAAGTGTTAAAAATAATATTTATCTAAATTTAAATACAAACACTGTTGTACATTTTAAACCTTGTCGTGTATTTGGGTTACTCTTTTTTCTCTCCTACAGTATGTGAGTTTCGTGTACAGAAACTAAAGTCTGAAATTTATTCACAAATATTTTGATGATCGATTGGATCGTGGATTTTGCATGGGTGTGGTGTATTTTTCGTGACACTGGCGGGTCGCTTCTTATAGTTCAATGGTGGAACTTTAAAGTGCGCAGAAAGGGTCTCTCTACTGGACTAATTTCTTTGTGTTATCAGATTGGTAGGAAAATAATTGCGGTTTTTGTTTTCTGAATCCCAACCTCATTTTTTTTCAGTGAAAGTGTCATTTCATCGCGTTCATGTTAATATTATTTTAAAGTGGATTTTTAGAATGTATTTTAGTTACATCGATTTTAGTTTTATTATTAATTTTGATTCAAACTGGGCTATTGAATCAAAGATAGAAAAGAATCAAATAAGAGCATTTTTTGTATGAGTTGAAAACGGGTAGTAAAACAGTAGAAACTGCTGGTAAACTAAAAGATGCTTTTGGTGTGGGTATTGTTAAGGAACGCACGGTGCAATGGTAGTTCTAAAAAATTCGCTCTGGTGGTAAGAATCTTGAAGATGAAGTAGGTCGCTTTCGTCCTTATTCAGTTTATAAGTACCAACTGAAGGCGTTAGTTGAATCAGAACCACGCACAATTCGAGAGATTGTTAGGAGTTAGTCATCCAACAGTTCTAGAGTACTTAAAACAGTTAGGGAAATCAAAAAAGAGAAAAATGTTTATGAGTTTGAAGATCATAAACCGCAATTATTTTCTTACCTAATATAATTGTATATTTTATATCTATGATATCACATTGTCCTGGTGGTCTTCGATCATTTGGATCAATTGAGTTTGTTTTCCAATACTAGCACGTGTGCTGTCTCGAAGTCAATTTTAGATAATTTTATAATTGGTTATCTAAAATCTACACACATTTCAATTTGTATTTCATGAAAAAAATACACATAAACTGATTATTAAATTGTTGTAATTTACAGTTCCTTTAACGAAAAATGCTGAATTAAACTGTTCCTAGTTATTATAGATATGTGCGCGTATCACAATATCAAATTGCTATTTTAATGGTTTCACCCTCAACGTAACTACTAGCGATAAGATATGAATATTAATATGTATTTATTCATATTTCTCCAAACAGGACAATGACACCGCGACTATTTATTTCACATCCGAACATGTTGTTGAATGCGATATGACGGAATATGTGTAAATAAAAGGGGTTGTTTTTTATACGAGAAACGCATTCGTTGAATTCAGTACTCGAAAATCTGTGTGCTTTTTGTGGTAATCACTAGCACTGATACCGTTTGTGAACATGTTTTAGGTATGTTTTAAAAACAAATATTTGTTTTGTTTCATAATATGTTGTGATTTTATTAAACATTTTAATGTGTGTTTTTGGAACTAAAATAGATTGATAAACGTTTTTCTCAGTTATATAATAATTTTAAATTAATTTCACGAAACATTAGTTTTTTTGTATATAATTTTTGTTGCACCTTTTTCATTTATAACAGATTTGTTATTTTTGTCCGATTGTTATTGAAATTAAATTATTGTAGATACACATGAATAATTCAATTTTAAAAAGATACTCGTATTTTGTACAATACTTAGCAAATGTTACAATATAGTTTTGGTATTATGGGTAAATTCACTTTTACAAATATTTTCTGGTCAAAAATGTTCAATAAATAATTATTTATAATTATGATTGTTGGTTATACACATTTTGATGGCGATTCCACCATTTTTAGAAGAGCAAGTACAGAATAAAAGAACTGTTTAAAATTTGTTTATATGTTTTTAAAAATTTAATTCAAATTTTTCTCTACTTTTCTATCTAAAAATGATGATATTACGTTCGAAATACGAATAAATAACTATTAAATATTATCAATAATCATTTATTTAAGAAGAAAAATTTTAATATTGGACTGATATTTTTTTCGAGAAAAAAAATCATCAAAAATTTAAAAAGCACAAATTTCATACCTTAAATTTTACTTAAATTAGACACAAATATTCAATATAATTCATAACTCATTAAAAATTATGACTATAATTATTTTAAGTCAAGAAAACACGAAAATTAACAAATCATATAATTGTAATATATAGAAATATTTTTGTTTAAATATAGACTGGAAATATATATTTCCAAAATACATTTATGTATATGAATTTCGGAAAATTATATGGAAATTTTGTCAAAATACCGACTTTAGAATTATATACACAAATATAAAATAGACTTACGAAAATATAGGTAGGTGGGATATATAAACATGAAATAAATGTATAGATAACGTTACAGCTCCAATGTTATTATTCCAAATAGAAATGAATTTTACTGTACCTGAGGAACAACTGAAACACAGACTATTTTTTTTCAAATAATTTGTAAAGGTTATATTAGACACACATTTATATTCAAAACTTTCCTGCTCGTATATAGGAATTAGATTCTATATTTCGATTTATATTCATTTATTCGTGCATTGTATAGTTTATATTTTATTTAAATTTAATTATTATTGTTACATGATTAAATAACAATACTATTTCGCAAAAAATAACAAATTTTTGATAAACTATTCAATTTATGAGTTTAACACTGCCTAAGACTGTATATATATATATATATATATATATAATACTCACACATATTTATATATCAGGCCAATAGTAAAGTGGGGGTCAGGGGTACTTTATCCCCCTGGTTGCTACGTTTGCCCCCCTCTCAATCACCGATTTTGGATTACTACTAATTGGTTTATCTTGATGATTAAGGACGTTTCTACGTGTGAAAAAATCGTTTCTATGAGGGCGTTTACACTGACAACGTGGAAATTACATTTATATTAAATTATTACGCTAAATCTAAAAGAACTTCTTTGTTGTTTTAATAAATTATTGCATTTTAATAACGACCAATTACATAATATGAATTATGTAACTCCTTTTTTAATAATAAGATTTTCCAAAATAGATTTTTTTTCATATAGACTTGGTTCTAGGTATGAGGTTAAAAAATTTGGATATAAAAAAAATTATTTCCCCCCAAAAATTGCGACTTCCACCTCTAATATGACAGTCTGACTACGACTAATGGGTATTAGATATTATTTATATTATATTTTTTCAATGAAAGTGTCATTTCATCATGTTCATGTTAATATCATTTTAAAGTCAATTTTTCGTTCTGTACTTTCTTAACACCGACTTTGGTTTCATTATTTACTTTACTTAAAATTGGGATATTGAAATGAGGATGGAAAAGAAGCAAATAAGCTTTGAAAATGAAAAGGTCGCGGGCGTCCTTCTTCAATTCATAACGACCAACTGATGGCGTTAGTTGAATCAGAACCATGCACAACAATTCAAGAGTTTGCACAAAAGCTAGACATTAGTCATTCAATAGTTCATGGCCACTAAAAAGCATTTGACTTAAAAAATGGATATGAATTTATAGGTCATAAATCGTAATTATTTTTTACCAGCCTAATACAATCAATTGGATTCCAGAATAAATTATTCTTAATACGAAACATTTTTTTTTATATCTAAACATTAACTATTTTCATCAAAATGCTGAATTTTTTAAAATTAGAATTATAAAATATTATCTTTAATATTAAAAATGTTAAAATGGATGTCTAAGAATAATAGTACAAGCATGTTAGAAGTTAGTCAGTCTAATGAAAGAGCTGTAATTTTTTATAAGATGTGAAATGAAATGTTATAGCATCAGTAAAAATGTCAACATAAGTAAGGGAGAATTTATAACTACAACAACTTATAATACTGGATAGAACAAATGTCACAGACGTATAAATTCCGGCGAGCTTTTAATAAAGGAGCTTTAGTCCGTTCCTGACCCTGGATCACACTGTGAGCATTCACGTGTCATCACCCCTTCAATGAACATTCTTATCTCGTCGTGTATCTTTTACAAACTACATTTATATAGAACAATGTCGGTTGAATTAGGAATAGACTATACACTCTACGTCGCTGTAAGGTAGCTCCCTTTCCAAACATTTACGTGTTAACACCGCGGTTAAAAACAAACCGCTCTACTCTCGAGGTCACCACCCTTCTCTACCGCATGTTTCACAACAGAATGTTCAACACACAATGGTGTTCATCCGTAAAGTCAGTACGGTTCTCTTTAATACATAATTATTTAATTACATTATCGTTATGTTGGAATTGATAATTTTCATAGAATTTAATTGTTTATACACCTACATCACTTATGATTCTATGACGTATCATTTCTAATTTGTTTCCGGTCATCGGCCACCATACATGTATCCTTTAATTAATTTATTCATAATGTCTGTGTTTATTATCGTAGAGTTTATTATTGAAAAGTTACTTGTACGTTTCTAAAATTGTTTATTCAAACTTTACAAAAATAAACTTAACATTTAAATTATATTTAATACAGAATTAAAAATTAAGTTGAAACAAATATAACAATTATTCAAATTTATTTAATTTAAATTCATTATTTTTATGAAGTTCATTCCATACAGAAAAATCTTTTGTATTCAAATTATTTATATAATTTAAGACATCTGTTTAATAAATAATAGAAAATATATTCCGTTAATTTTTGAATATAACTAGCTTAAGGAGAATTCAGTAGTTTTTTTTTTAAATTTATAAAAATTATTTTATAAATTATGTTATATACATATAGAGGGGGAGGGAGACAAAGAGACAGAAAATTTGTCATTAATATCATTTTAAATACATTTATTTTTCTTTCTTAAAAAAGAGATTTCCATGAATGTCCATTTTTTATTCTAAATAATATACAAATATTGAAATGAGGCAGCAAAGTGGGCAGAACTTTTAAGTTATGTTGAATTTTATTTCAAAAATTTTATGAGAATGTTATAGGAATAGATTTAAAAATAATGAACATGTTATTTTCATGACCTTAATGCAAACTAATCGAATATTCTTCAAAAACTATTTCAATGACAATAAACATAATTCTTTCTTGATACGTGTGTCACGCGATTTTTGTTAGAACGTAATGTCACTTTTTAACCGTTTATGAAAATTCATTCAAATTTATTTTCTTTTTAATAATATTTACACTTTTTATTTCATTTCGTACAGTGCACTTCAATTATGTATTATGTTAAACTGTTTTAACGTGAAATGTAAATATGTACCGAGAATCTTTAAATGTTAATTTACATTTTAATTTAAAATTATATTTGTTTTTACAGTTTTTGAAAGCAAATAATTTTGACACTGTGGATGATAAATTCATTTTCATAAATGAAATTACCAGTCATCTGTGAAAGTGAAATCAGCTATAGTGCCAAAACTATATTATGATTGAATTTTGTATGTTAATAAGTTATTTTTGAATACTTAAACCTGAAATAAATGAAAAAAATGTACTCAATGAATTAGTTTCACAAATGAATTATTTTCCGACACTACAAATCACACAAAACATTTTTTCTTAGTAACAATCGAAAATGATTTATTGAATATTAGTTCAGATTTATTTTTGTGGTTTATGTGGTGAGAAAATAATTCATTTACGAAAGTGAATTTAACCACAGTGCTTAAACTACATTGTTAAGAAACATATTGTTGTATGTTGTTTTATTATTATTGTATTATTATTTATAAATGACTATAGGTGTGGAACGAAATGGAATTCTTTTTATACTTGAATTTAAGACACATTCGCCTATACTTTTTGTATTTTATTCCAAGTTAATGGTCAACGTGTGTTCCTAGGCATTACATATACATCATTGGTTCAATATCATTTTTTATAAACATTATATAACAAAACGTGTCCAGTGATGTGTATTTATCTTTGTGGAACATAACGTGCTTATCTTATTTACACGAGTTTTTACAAACGAGAAACCTTTTTACCAGATGAAGGATGCTTTTAAACATCAGACTTCGCTGTCTGTTCATCTTATATATGATTTAATGAAACCCGTTTTTCAACATACGTTTTATATACATCCAGAGATTTTTCAAAGTCGCGTTTCTTCGTTTGTAACGATACCTTTTAGGATTTCCCGACAGCTTCTCACAAACAGAACAACATCATTTATGGTTATACAGAAACAAAAAAGAGTCTCTAGTGGAACGGCGATTAAAAGTATACTTCACCTCACGTTCGTAAAGTTTGAAAAGTATTTTTAATAATGCTTTTCTTTCTTAAATATGCAGTTTTAATATACACATAGACTTTTAAAAAAATAACAAACTGTATATGATTTTTCTGTATTTATGTTTGATGAGAATATCTTAGATTCGATGCAGTCATTCTTTCAATCTTTGGTTTAAAATATATAATAAAATATTTTAATCTATTTCCACTGAAGTTTGTTCGAAATAAATAGCTTTTTATACCATTCCTTATATCAGTGAGTATAAGAAAAAAAATAAAAATTAAAAAATATATACTGGAAGAATATATAAAACTTGTACAAGATAAAACTGTGTAATGTAAGCAAATTGAGAAAACTTTTGCTTATATTTGCATGAATTATCTTTTCTTATTAAAATTCATTAAAAAGTTATACTAGAAATATAGTTCTGTAGTTTTTTCACAAAAGAAGCGTTTAAATTCAAACATATTTAAATTTAGGATCGATTTTATGATTAAAAATCGATTCGTATCTAATGATACTTTCATATATATATATATATATATATATATATATATATATATTTGTACATATTTTAATTGTCAAGTTATAAGTTACTAATGTTATATCGTTTTATTTTTTTTAAATATTATTAGTGTTTAGCTTTTTAAAATATTATTGGTATTAATGAAATAAAATATATGATTAACTGAATTTTAATATATTGCGACTTAAGAATGTTTTTTTAAATGTACGGATAAAATGTCAGAAAATAAATATATAAGAAATTTGCAGTATTTCAATATCCTGTCGAATAAATATAATTATCTGCCGGATACTTTATTCGTCAGTTCACATGCTAGATAAGTTTTTGTATGCCAGAGAAATATATGATGAAATATTGTTGAGTTAAACAGCTGATATTTTATCAAACGTTCATTAATCATAGTGACGGCGTTTAATTTTGTATGATGGAAATATTCTATATGTCTTGATTATGCATCACAAATCATACATAGAGTACTTGTCAGTATTTGCAAATCATACAATAAGAGTATTAATAAAATATATATTGTAAGTATTTTTATATTTAATCTGGTTCTCTTCAAATTAATTCCCTTCAGAAAGAACACATCATTGGAGACAGTTCTTCCATTCCTGGAAATATTTTTCTGTGAGGTTTTTTTGCACTTCTCTAGATATTTTTGATCTCTCAAAATTATATCCACGAGGACAGTGTTTATTTCAGTGCGGAGAAAAAAATCACATGGGATCAAATTTGAGGATTATGAAGATTATGGCATCATTTTAATCTTTTTAATGTCAATAATTCTTATTTCGAAAAAATCGTAGCGATACAAAGAATTATCACAAAAATAAACCTTCAAGTTTTTCGAAGAGCTCTTTCATTTATTAATTTTATCTACACTATCAGTTTAATTGCCCAACTTTGAACATGTCTTTAAATTTTTTTATCGATAATATTTTTGTTCATAATTTTCTTTCAAATGTTTGTTATCATTTAAAAAAGTTGTACTATTAAAATTATTTCTTTTAAAATAAACAATCTGCATAATTTTTTATACATTTTCGTTATACTTTCAAGAAGATAGGTACAAAATGTGATCCTATAACGTTATTTCTCAGCTCTATTTTCACACAGTTAATAAACGCCCTTATTTAATGTACTCCACGGCTTGCACTGAGTAAAACAGACCACAACTAGTCTATTTACAGAGAAGAGCATCCGAGTTATATATTGACACAGATTTTGTTTGCACAGTGTTTTCATATCTAATTTTAAAAAATTAATTTCATTATTCTTATGATAGATCAAGTAATACGAATATTCTAGCATTTAATATTTTTTAAATTCAGATTTCAAAAATATGAAACTAATCAAAAAGTTTTAATCAAAAGTCAGGTAATAAAAATAATTTACAGTTTAACAAAAAAACAGATTTTACATATCAGAGATGAAATATACTTTTTTATATAAAAACTCAACGATTTTACTTTCTATCAATTATTTGATTTTCAATTATAATTACGAATAATATATATATATATATATATATATATATATATATGAACATGTCTCTGTGTGTAATATAATTGAGTACAACACATTTTCATGTTTACCATCCCTTCGTAACGAACCAGCTATGAATTCTTTATTAAATGACACATGCACACGCCGAACGTACATGAAAAACAATTATATATGTAGTGAGTAAAACAATAAACATTATCATTTCAAAAGATCAAATACACGTTTATTAATTAATCGAACCGAACACAGGAGGTTAAAAACCAATTAAAACTGGTTATTGGGCAATCATTAATATATAGATTATGGTTCTTGACCTATTAATAATTTTTTGAGTGTACGGTTGTAAGGGTTATCGTTTACATAAATGAATTAAATAGTAATATTTAATTTATGTTCAATTAAGTGAACTCATAAACATATTTGATCTTGACTTCAATTACTGATCAATATACGTGTTGTTGATTCGAAAAGAATTATTAGAAAAGTAGTCACGTATTCTAGTTTTGAAACTAAATTGAATACTTTAAAATACATACCAGGAATGTTGAACTTATTGTCTTTTAAGGTGTCGTTTGTAGCCTTTTTAGCATATTTTGTTAATTAAATACTTTCATCATCATTCATAAATTATAGATTCATAGACGGCATGCATTCTAATTAATTGAAATGAAAATCATTATTTTTAAAAACACAATGTCAAAAAATTAAGCGCTTTTATCGAGCTATCCATTGCTTTATGGCCGGTATGTTAGAAAATATATTCCTGCTTTAAAATCAGTAAACACTGAACATTAAAAATGATTGACTCCGATATATTATTATGTTTAGTGCGACATACATTCATGAATTAATATAAAATCGATTTTTTGAATGAACATTCATGCGTTGTTTCAATTTCCTGTCTACATTTATTACTCATTAAATTAATACGCTCCTTTTTGTTACAGGTGAGTGATTGAGTTTTTAATGTACGTTCAAAAAGGAATTGCGGAGGGAGAAACGTGAACGTTTGTAAATGGAATGAAATCAATGATCTTAAATATACTGAAGTTGGACGAGATGCTTTAAATGTCAGGTATTTTGAAATATCTATGAATATTTATTTCTTCGAATATATTTTAATCAATATAAAAAAGTATGGAAACATTTTATGATTTAAATAAACATTTTTTTGTACAATTTATATTTAGATAAATGTATTCGGTTCAGTGATTAATATAACCGTGTTGCTGTGTAGGATGTTTGAAATAAATTTTCAGTTTATTTAATTTTTTTCGTGGAAAAAGGTCGAAAAGTAGTGAGAGTCTAATTCAAAGAATTATTATTTTTATTTGAAATATATTTAAATTGCCGCAGTACAGTTCTGATACTGTGAATAATTTCACTTTCATAAATCAATTATTACCTTCGTAAGGGCAATGTCTACCACCACACAACAATAGAATAAGAAGATATCGCGAGTTATTTTATCTGATATTATTTAGAATAAGATTAATATATAATTATTATTAATAGGTACTTCATGCATAGAAAATTTGTAACAAATCAGTTCTAATTTTGGACAAAAGTAGAACGTATTCTCGACTAAATTTTTTTCTATTTAAAGAGACATACCCGTGATCTCGAATTAAAACTGTGATCGCGAATAAAAATCCATGCAAAAATTTACTCATTAAACATGTTATATTCGTCCTGACTACAATTGAACTTGACTGTATATCTATATAAATATACACCGAAAAAGATTTTTTTTTAAATTTTATTGTTCAATCGGCATGAAATTCGCTCCATTCATTATGACGGAAAAATATGATTTTCAACACTGCATTGACGTGCCATTGAGCAGAAATTTTATCTCGCAAATAATCGACGTGAACACACTCCATGAAAATGTTTATACCATAGTACAAAATGTAAACGTGCATAAATAATAACGAGGCGTTGATTTTTTATTAAAATGTAAATGTTTTCAATAGAGTACACTGACATGATGATGCTTTTTCAAACAGTGAACGAATTAATAATTAAATAGTTATGAAAGTATATTTAACTTTTTTCAAATTGTATGAATTTGTTATAGAGTCCAGGGCAATTAATCTGTTTGCCATTATTTAATATATTAATAGAATTTTCACATTTTATGATAATTACGGATGAACCAATTTTTTTAATCTAATTTATTAGGTTGGTGTAAAAATAATTGCGATTCTTATCATTTTAAGTTTGGTGCTGATTTTTCTAGTCATCATTTGATATTAGATATTTGATATTATCTTTTGATATAGTTATGTGATACATCACTGTAAACAATGAAATTAGCACTACTGATTTCAGCTTAAGTCTATTGGTTTCATTCTTTACTTTTAAATTAGCCATGGAAAAAAAGTAAATTCGAGCGATTTGTTGTATGAGTTTAAATTGGAACGTAAAGCAACAGAAACTGCTCGAAATATCAATTTGTTTTTGGCGAAGAGTAAAATTAGTGAACGTACAGTTCAAACACTGATTCAAAAAATTTCGTGATGGCAACGAAAGTCTTGATGATCAGAGGATCATGGACGTCATTTAACTATAGAAAATAATGATTTAAAAACCATTAGTGAAGCAGACTCACTTAAAACAACTCGAGACGTGACAGAAGAATTCAATGCTGATCATCCAACAGTTGTTCGACATTTGAGCCTAATTGGAAAAACAAAAGCCCTTAATAAATGGGTGCCGTGTGAGCTAAACGAATTTAGTGATACGAAGTCTGCTCTGCGATTTTTTTTGTAACAAAAATTATCCCATTCTTGATCGTATTGTCACATATGTTAAAAAGTGGATTTTCTACAACAATCGGAAGCGTTCATCACAGTGGTTAGACCGAGGAGAAGCACCAAAACAGTTTCCTAAACCGAAGCTTTATAAAAAAAGATTATGGTCACTGTTTGGTGGTCGGCAGGTGGCATCATTCACTACAACTTCTTAAATCTCTATGAAACAATAACAGCAAAAAAATATTATCAGGAAATTGAAAAGAATACATGAGAAGTTTCATCGTTTATGGCCAGTATTAGTCAATCGAAGAGGACCAATGCTTCTTCATGACAACATCCAATCACACAAACGACAAAAAAAAATAAAAGAGCTGGGTTCTGAAACCTCACCTCACCCATGTTGTTCTTCGGTCCTGTCTCAGATAAATTATTATTTTTTTTAAACATTTGAGTAATTTCCTACGAGAGAACGTTTTCAAAGAGCAAGCATCAGCTCAAACTGCTTTCGATGAATTTGTTAATTCCAGGACTCCAGAATTCTATCTTGTAGGAATAAACAAACTTGTTTCCCGTTGGGAGAAATGTGTGCAAGTCAATGGTCTTTATTTTCATTAATAAATATAATTTTTTAACTGATATATGCGTCTTTATACACTATACGTAAAAACTGCAATTATTTAAGCATCAGTCAATCTAGTAATTTAATATTCAATTAGTTTTAATTATTTAACACAGCAGTTATACATTTATAACACAAATTTCATTTAAATATGATTAGAGATACTTAAACACTTCCAGTAAAATTAATTATATTAATTACATGTAGCATGACTTTTTTATTAAAGAAATTCTCTAGCAACCAAGAAAAACTACTTTCAATCTGGCACGTTCTATACACAGATACAACTTACAGATGTTTGTAACACGAGTTCAAGCGAATTTTCGTAAGCTACATCTGTTCGTAAGATGAAACGCATTGTCCGGGGTGGCAACAACGTTTCATGATATCACGTTCAAATGTTAAAGCGGCAGGAAAAGAATTCCGAATGAATGGATTGTGAACGGAAGAATACCGGAATTGAACTCATGTAGAGCTGAATGTGCGCCTGAAAAATGGTGTAAATTTAATGTGTTACGCGTTTGTGTACGTTTAAACATTGATGTTTTTTTTTTATACGATTGTATGGAACCAGTATATTTATGTATGATGGTGGGATGAAAAGTTTCCGGCTTAGTCGATAGATGTTGCAAATTGTCACGA
Source organism: Acanthacorydalis orientalis (assembly GCA_034766995.1). NCBI lineage: Eukaryota > Metazoa > Arthropoda > Insecta > Megaloptera > Corydalidae > Acanthacorydalis > Acanthacorydalis orientalis. Next base: position 14,227,374 of record CM068313.1, on the reverse strand, counting down.
ACTGTCTACGATTTTGTGCAGTCCCATCCTTCGTTAGTTTTACTTTGAAGTTTCATAAAGTTATGTCAAGTAGTTTACATCTGACAGTTTGTCAAATTGATGAAGTTTTGCGATTTGTAAACTAGAAAGTAAACCGAGGTACGCGTAGTGATAAACTATATCAAGATTATCCTCAACGGAAATAAAAGATGAGCTGGATTCTATTTTAGGACAGTCTGTTGTATTGTTTTGAACTGTTAAAATATGGGTTGCTGATTTTAAATGTGGCCGTACGAGCACTTAGAATGCATAACGTTCGGACAAACCAAAAACGGATACTTCTGAAGAAATTGTCAAAAAAGCACTAAAAATTATATCAAATAACCGTCAATTGGAGTTGATCGAGATATCTGAGACTGTCGATATAATGAAAGAATGAGCATAACATAATTATATGAAGATTTGGGCATGAAAAAACTATCCGTGAGGTGGGTGCTGCGATTGTTCACACCAGAGTAAAAACTCAATCGTATGACCATCTCCGATCAGCATTTGGCGTTGTTTAAGAGTAATCCAATAGAGTTCTTGCTTTGATTAGTTACCACGGACGAGACTTAGTAACACCATTACACTGTTGAGACCAAGCAACAATCAAAATAATGGATACCGAAATGGTAATTAGCTTCTAAGAAGATGAAAGCAATTCCATCGACCGGAAAAGTTATGGAGTTAGTACTTTGGAGTACGAAAGCTATTCTTTTCATCGGTTATCTTAAAAATGTAAAACAATAAATGGAAACTCACTTATGGACCAACAATGGAGACTTAGATGGACCAACTTACTCGATAAGCTAAACCAGAGAGATTGCAAGAAACGGCCCGGATTAGCAAAGAAAAAAATTCTATACCATCAAGAAATATGCCTTGTCGCAAGTCTGTTATTGTAATGGTTAAAATTTATCAATTGGGCTTCGAATTGCTACCTCAACATTCTACTTGCCAGACTTGGGCCCGTCGGACATAAGTTTGTTTCCGAATCTGAAAAATTTTCACCCTGGATTTCGAAGTGATTGTTGTCACAAACGTCTATTTTGGAGAGTTGATCATTTAATCGACCTATAATTATGGCATAAAGGCTCTTGAATATTGCCGGAATAAGTGTATTGAGATTAAAGGAAACTGTGTCGAAAAAGAAAATTATTTTTCACCCAATATTTTGCAATTTTCCTTCCTAGACCGGAAACTTTTCATCCCATCCACGTATAAAAAGGGATTTATAATGATGTTGATGCAACATTCAGGTGTATATATATATATATATAAAGTTTTAAGAATTGATAATTTTTTCAAGTAAATTTTTTTAACTAAAATATAAAACTGTACCTAGTTAAATCACATTCCAGCTACTAGCACTAGTCGGTACACTCAGCAAGTTATCGAAATGATGGCCTTGATATTTAAATGCACTCAAGCAAGAATAAAAAGGCTATCAATAATAAATTATTCACCACTTATGATTAGAAATTTTTTTGTAAATTGTAAGGGAGTGGAAAATTAATCTGCGAAACTGAATTTAGCCTCAGTGACGAAACTTATATCGTGTGATACTTTTTTTTGATAATAAAATTATATTTAATTGAATTCATAGAAATTTGTTTACTCACGTTTATTTTTTTCATAATTAGTACTATTTATTTTAAAATAAATTTCCCTTTGATGTGATCCATACATGACTGATATTTTTAATTTTACAGAAATGTAAATGCCAGTAAATATTTGAACAATATTTATTACATTATTTTCATTTTCGCAATTAACTCGTTTATCATTTTATAACAAAAATACTTTGATGAAATATGTGGTTCCATTACTCATTATTTTCTCTTTATTATATATATATATATATATATATATATATATAGAGAGAGAGAGAGAGAGAGAGAGAAATAAAGAGCTATTACATTAATATTATTATATGAAAATCTAATTAAAATGTGAATGTGATTTAATGATACGGTAACCGAGCTGACAATCACATACGAACGATATTGTAAAATAAATGATACATGTTAGCTTCATACGAAATGATCATAATTTATATATAAAACATTTATCTGACGTTTGTAATATATAAATTTCTGCTAATGATGCAACGCAGTACAACGGAAAGCTCGGCGCACGTTCCATAAATACCAAACATTCCGGTCTTTCGCTTCAATGTTCACTGCTTTAGTTTTAAATTAAATTCGAGCGTTACGGTATTCCTTTATTTACTTTGGAATTAAGATACTGTATTGAATAAGATAATGGAAATTTAGTAAGGATTTTTTCGATCAGGCTTTTAATTAATCTAATATTCTTCTCGTTTGCACTGTTCTCGTTTTTAAAACATCTGATTTCTGTATTTAACATTTTAATTTAGTTTCCGAACTTTGAATGATCCTTAAAATGTCATTTGTATCAAAAATTTATCCTGTTGAGTTTCTTTTAAACTTGAACTTTTCGCGCAGAAAAGTTGTACTGATTAAGTATGCTATATTTTAATAAATTATTAAATAATAGTTATATATATATATATATATATATATGTTAACTAATATGTAGATTTTCAAAAATTAATTATTTTTTTACTCCATAAATCAGAAAAAAAATCCGATCAGAAATTTTCAGTGAATTATTATTGTTCATTTTTGAGTGTCGCTTATAGGAATTTCGATGGCGATGGAATTATTTTCAGGACACCAATGTACAGAATAATTTCGATATAAATACTCAATATTAATTTATTGAACATTTTTAAACACAAATCGCAAACCACACAAAAAACACTACTGGAGCAGTTATGCTTACAAGCTTTTAAAAGCAGAACTACGTCTGGCGCTGCATAGTAAATGAAAGCTATGAGTATTGTAGATTATACATTTATTTTGTTTCGCAAAAACTAACCATACTCGGCGGATCCTGTATAGATATGATCTTTGTGAGACATTTGGAAGAACTCAGATGCATTTGTCACTTCCCCTTTTGCCTCTTCCTCAACCAGTTTACAAATTGTTAGGAAGAAACATCTATCCTTTATGTATTGGGATGTAAATCATTAACGTAGTTCTTATAGTTTCCATGCAGTAAGCGTTTCAAATTTTGCACTTTTTGGGATAATCGATACTCCGTACGTATTCCCTCAAGTATACTCTGGAAAGGACATAGTTTTATGACAAAAACTTTGGATTGTTTGTGAGGTGTCCACAGTATCAAATAGTTAGTTATTTGGGATGTTAATGTGCTTCGACAGCGAAGGTTAATAGTGCCCGAATAAAAATATAATTTAAAAACACACCTCGTTTGTATACTCGCGCCCACGGTCTCAGAAATATATGGTGGTATATAGATGATAATCTATGGATAAATTGTTTGACAAGCTGGTTTGACAATAAATAATGTTGGACGTACAAGCAGTGATATGTTTAATACAACAATCCATTGATATATTTATGTAACTTGTTTGTATTTACTGTTTGAGAACTAACAAAGTATATTTGGATAAAATTTAAATATTAAACCTTGATAGGAAAAGTTATACTAAAAATAATACTTCTTCCAAATGGACATATTTTTCCGCAAATTTTTAATAATAGGCTTATATAATAATCGCTTAATCAGTTATTTTTAGTCACAGAAGTTTAAATTTTTCATAACGGTAAAGTTTCTTTCATACATTTCAATAAATTTTATTCGCACATGAATTTGTTTTCACTCCACAAAACATAATAAATTTCCTGATCGAAAATGTCTAATAAATGATTACTGAAAATATTTTTGTAACATGTAAGATGAGAAAAGGTGAACGATGATTTAACCACAGAGCTGTATTGTCTTCTAAACATATTCAAAATTGTTTCTGCATTAAAATAGCAATTTGATAAAATATGTTAAATCATTCAAGAAGGTTCGAACGAAGTAACCAAAACGGGATAGATTTCTTTCCGTGTTATTTATAGACACCTCTCGTATACATATGCACAAATTCTTTTTTTTTTAATATGGACTCAAAAATATCATTGTATATTTACACGCATATATATATATATATATATATATATATATAATCATAAATAACTCCGCAAGAAGAAGAAAATGTTTTCCTTTTACACAACAACATTTCAGCTGTTTTTCCAAATTGATATTTACGCGAGATGAACTTGAACTTGACGTTAAATTTAATAACTAAAATAAATCGAAAAATAAACTGCTGACACTTCATATGGAAATATATGGATATGGTATTGAGTTAAATGAGAATATATACATACATACAAACATATATATATATATATATATATATATATATATATATATATATATATATATATATATATTAAACGCTGTAAAAAGGCATCACAATGATGTTAGTCTTAGAGTGCAAAATATGACACTAAAATAGTATGTGTTAGCCTGTTATATATTGTCTTTTGTGCATTAGCTTCTTATGTTTTTACTGGGAAATTGTGTTAGTTATTAGAGTGTAAAATTTCTTTTATGAAAAAAATATCAAATATATATATATATACATGCGTCAGTAAACTTAAAAATAAAATAATTGATCTCTAATTCCTAGCCATATTTATCATTCATTATAATAATCAAGTCAAATTCTCTCCCTATACATATATATATATATATATATATATATATATATAATTTATACATTGCTCTTGTCGTATCGGAACACCTCGGAAACCCTGTTGCGGTATGAGAGGGAGCCCATTTAAAGCGCTCTGGCGTTCGTTATTCGGTGCCCTTTAATTACAGTCAGTTATGTAGAGTAAAAGAGCCGGACTGGAAAAGACATCGCTTCACTATTACAGGGAGCACTGTATTAATAAATTTTATGGATGGAAAATTTAAAATATCAATATTTTAATAGAATATAAATCAGGGTACACTATTACTCAGGTTATAAAATTATTTTTTATTATGTTATTGGATAACCACTTCGACACTTTTACAGATATGTATTGATTAAAAAATATTTCTTTGAATATATGAATCAATTTTCTTTTGACAGATTGACAGAACCGTAATATATATCATAAACATCGTCATCGGCTTTTTTTTTTGGATCTATTGCTGCATGAAGGCTTCTCAAAACTCTCCAGTTTCAATGATTCAATATTTCTCTTTTCTATAAATTTCCAATTAAATTTTCTTACGTTCTTATTTTATCTGTTCATTGGTCTTTTTTAGATGTTTTTACATTTCTTGGTTAGCAATCAATAATTTCTCTTGTTCAGCGATTATCTTCCCTTCTTGTATTGGGTTGATAGGAAAATAATTGAGGTTTTTATTTCCTAAATTCTAACCTTAATTTTTTTCAATGAAAGCGTCATTTTATCGTATTCACGTTAATATCATTTTAAAGTACATTTTTCTGTCTGTATTTTAGTAACATCTACTTTGGTTTTATTATTAATTTGGCTTCAAATCGGGCTATTGAGTTAAAGATGGAAAATAAGTAAGTAAAATCAATTTTTTGTATAAGGTGAAAACGTGCGATAAAGGGAATTAAAAATGGGCATTAAAAACCTATGATTCACTTTTGTGTGTGAATACATGTAGTCGGAATATATATATATATATATATAATCACTGTCATAATTTATATAATTATAAATTTTATTGCATTCTTAACAAAATTTTCATTTTTTTAAATAATTTCACTGTTAGAATGATTTCTCATTGTGTTATTTATAATTTAATTCTTAAATTTGGAGAAAACTTAAATATTTCAAAAAAATGTACTTTTAAATAAATTTCGACTAAAACAACTGTTGGAAACATGAAAATTATCGTATAGAAGGTGAATGTTTTAAGAAATAAACGGTTTAATTTGTTGATTTAATATATAGTCATTTCAATCTGACTTTAAATTTATTTAATTATACAGAAACGATTTCAAGCTAAAAAAAATATTAAACCAATTCGATATTTCATACGATACCGTAATTTCACATGTAATTTGAGAACATTTTATCAGACATGCTAGCATTTTGTAGAAAATTGTAATCTATTGTGTAAACAACAATCTAGAAAGTTCATTCACCATTGGTTATATATATATATATATATATATATATATATGTTTATGTACTTGTTCTCAAGCAAGACTAATAATTTAAAGTTTATAATTAATAAAACAGACAGGCAAGATTTTCATAATAATTTAATATTATTTACAAGTACAGTTATTCTATTTTAATTAAAAGTTCTTTTTAAATGAAAACTTTAGTCTTGTTGTTCAGAGTGCGAAATGAACTGAAAAGTTCAAATGTTAAATAGTATACAATATTGGTTTTGAAATGAAATCGTATATAATAATATAAATGTTATAACACAAAAAAAATATATATGAGGTCTCTTCAAAAGTTTCTAGACAGATATATAACTATGGACGTGTAGTCAATTTTTATGAACGAGATTCGATATTGTTTTGACAGCTGGCAATTTTTTTAAGTTTAAAATCTTCATTCGAATATTTTCTGATATTAGAATTATTGAATATTTATGTTTTTGTGTCTTGTGTATATACTTTTTGAATATCTAAAGAATGAGCATTGCTTTTTCCGATTATTCTAATTAACTCCAGTCTATTTTTCTAATAACTAAAAAATATTACCATATTATATATTGTGTATGTAACCAAAATAGACATACGATTATAAATGTGGAAAGAAAATAAGTAGATTTTACTAACTAATCATGTAGATGCTCCCAATTTTACCAATATTCGCTAATTTTTGAGAAAAAGGAAATATCCGTTACACCTCGTATTCATTCGATTTAGAATTTGATAATTTCATTCGGTTTTTAGAAGTTAAAATATCGATGAAATAAAAAGAATCGTTAACATCAAAGATTTTTTCTTTCACAAATTGATTATTTTCTCCTCTCGCAAATTATAAAAAAAATCTGATCAAAAACTCTTCAACAAATAATTCATTATAATTTTCTATTGTCGCTTAACCATTTCAATACGACTATTTTTTTTTTGATTAATTTCAGTAAATGGTAATTAATTTTAGGGTAGTTAAAACTGGCCAAAATTTTTGTATACGAATTTTCTGTCATGTTGGATGAAAGATATAGTCATGGGAAGATTTGTACCATCAGTGTTTTATAGTGGGTTCACTATGTAAAGCATTTCTCCGATAGAAATTTTTAAAAATCGGTGAAACATATGTATCCCGTTAGTAAAGAAAGGGTTAAAGGCATTCCCATCATCATCATAGCACTAAAGTATCAAAAAATCATACAAAAAATAAGATTTTTCAGTACTTTAGCAATTTTTAATTTGGTATTTATTATTTTTATTCATTGATTAAACGTTAAAGTATTACTACATAATTCACACAAAAAATTTCTCGTTAACATGAATTATATACACAATATAATCCTAGTATTGTGGCTAGATTCAAATTTTTCGATCAGTTTGAAGACAACAGCATGAATTTTGAGATGCACTTAACCTTTCCAGTATTTTGCAACGAGTACACCTGTTAAATTATTAAGTTCCAATGGTGCTCAAGACGAGTTAAGAAAATAAGAAAGTTCATTCGTTGAGCTGAATTTAGCCACAGCGGTAGAATTTTAATGTAAGATAGAAGAGATTTGAGTAGGTTTTAAAGATCAGAGATCTAAAACGAATGTTTTCAAAATAAATTGGTAGGTTGACAAATATATAATATGAGTAAAGATATTTGGAACATATATATATATATATATATATATATATATATATACATATGTATATACAGTGGCGTGTCCATGAGAGGCAAGGGGCTCTGGCGCCACCCAAACGAAAATAAAAAGAAACACTAGAAAATAAAATAAAATCATCACCTCAAGTTGTGGTATAAAAATTTGAAAAACCGTTTGTTTTTGTTGTTTCAACAGTTCCATCCAAAAATGACATTGGTACAGTTTCAAAGTATGACAAAATGATATACCCTAATATCTATAACTTATTAAAAATATTTGCAACGCTTCCGGTAACAACATGCGTCAGTAAAATTTTATGTTCCACCTTACGCCTTTTAAAAACCTATTTAAGATCTACCATGATACAATTACGATTGAATAAACAGTCTTTGTTATATATACACACAGAGAGATTAATGTAATTATAATGGAAGAAATTCAAGAGCTTTGTAAAAAGAAATGAAAAACTGGATTTTATTCATTAAATATATTTTTATAATCATCTAATGAATTTTATTGAATTCATATTAAAAAAAATTTTATCTGTTCGACTCGGCACCCTCAAGATTAAATCCCGAGTGCGTTTCTGGTATGTATGTATGTATATATATATATATATTATATATATAAATAAAACACATTTTTAATCAAGAATGGATATTTTTATGTAAAATCATTAATTTTGTAAACTAAAAAATATTAATTATTTTTTATACAGCAATTATGAATCAGATTTGAAAAAAACACCTCACAGAAATATTTTTTAGTAAATATAATGATTTGTGACTATATAGAAAAAAATATCTTTATTAATAAATGTATACGACCTACAAAGATACACAAGTGATGAAACTGTTGTTATATTCTCTGTAATTATTCCAGACAACGTCACTAAATAATCAATCAATCTTTGGTTCTCTCCATTCTTCTCGCACCACAACAAACGTTCTAAATGTGAAAATAATCCAATATAATCTGGTCGGTAATTCTCGTGAAGTGTTCGTAACTATGAGACGGCGCAGATAGTCTTAACACGAGATCAACTCTTTTCGAAACAATTAGTTAACTCCGCTCGTCCTCGGTTTCTGATTTGCCTTCGTCAATTTAAATTGCATGCAACCTCCATAGTTATGAGACTAACCTTTATTTACTATACGAAATACTATTCGAGTAGACCGTATTTTATTATATGTACATGTAAGTAAAATTAGTTTCTGTGTTTCAGTTTAATTAGTTTCTATTTATTAAGTAATCGAATACTGAAATATTCTCTTAAGAATTTAATAAAATATTTCCAACCATTTAAAATAAATCACATTAAATGTTTAGTTTCAGAATGATAATTTTTTTTTAAACCTTTTAGTAATATTAAAAAATATTCCTCAATATACCTTGTCACAACTAATATGAAAATATTAAGATTCTAGACAAACAAGATTTAATGACTTCTTTTCACAGAGGCAAGCATTAAATTACTAAAGTTCACGTTACAGTAACGAGTAATTTTTACGAAATTTAATAATGAAGTTTCCTGTGTCTGAGTGTACTTAAAAATACGAACTTATTTAAAATAATCATTTCAAAAGACCGTAAAAATGATAAACGGTTTACAAAAAACATATAAAAGGTATTAATGATGCTCTGCTAACTAAAAATATGTCTGAAGAATACAATATGAACAAAAATGAGAAATTTTAAGACACAAATATCACCTTATCATATATATATATATATATAATATCAGAAAGTATAGATTATGTTAATCATACTTCAGTTCTTATATATCACTGTTCATTAATTTAATTTATACACGAAATCCTCTTTATAATCTATAAGACATTACAGAATGTTGATACATTATATATCGAGCTACAAAAATGTCAAAATAAACACAATAATAATATTTTTACTAACATTATAGTTATAAGAAAGGATTACACTATAACTTATCGTTTAGCATAAATATGATTGCCTTTTTAAATTATAATTTTTACAAAAATGCAATTATTTTTTTAAAAAAACTATTATTTTTTCTGCAGCCTTGAAATGTTATTTTTCTGAAAAGTATTTTTCTTATTTTGTATTTTTATTTTACAGAACTGCAGTGATTTGTAATATGCCGTTTAGGAATTATTGATGTATATATATATAATATATGGACGAAAATTTCTCGAAATAGTTTATCTAGTAAATCAAATGAAACTAATGGTTAAATTTTATGTAGATCTACATGACTTATAAAAAATGCAAATTATATTTATAAATTTCAATGATTAGTATTTTATTACTGAGAAGTTTTACTTAATCATTTTTATAATTATTATTTTTTTTGATTCCTAGATCAATCTTAAAATTATATTATTCTTAGTTTTGTTTTCCTTCAAAATGCTTTCTTTGTTTTTCCTCTGTTATGGCCAGTTTTAACACTTGTACCATTTTCAAGAAGTTGATATTCTTTAATTTTATTTTCTTTGTGTCTTTGAAGCTATAATTCAATTCAGTGAAATTTTACTGGTCACTTAGTCGCAGGAGGAGGTAAAAAACAGCAATTTGAAGTAAAATACTAAAATTATAATAGTTACTATTTTTAAAAAATGAATATTTATTTACTTTTTTCAAATGAGAACTGAAACTAAAATCATTTCGCTGATTAAATTTCACCTGTAGTTACTATTATACATTAATCCAAAGAAAACTATTAGGTTGATAGGAAAATAATTGTGATTTTTGTTTTCTGAATTCTAACCTTCATTTTTTCAAATGAAACTGTCATTTCATCATATTTTTTCATCATTCTTGCTAATAATATTTTAAAATAAATTTTTTGGTCTGTATTTTGGTAACATAGACTTTGATTTTATTATTAATTTTGCTTCAAATTCGGCTATTGAATTGAAGATAGACAAGAAGCAAACAAGAGCAATTTTTTGTAGGAGTTCAAAATTAGTGGTAAAGCAGCAGAAACTGCTCATAAACTAAATAATTCTTTTAGCGTGGGAAATGTTAAAGAATGTACGGTGCAATTGTGGTTCCAAAAATTTAATGCTGAGGACGATAGACTTGAAGATGAAGAAGGTCGCTGGTGTTCTTCTTCAGTTCATAACGACCAACTGAATCCATTAGTTGAATCAAAATCACGCACTACAATCTGAGAGCTTGCACAAAAGTTAGGCGTTAGTCATCTAACAGTTCTGGACAACTTAAAACCATTTAAATAAAAAAAATATATATGAATCTGAAAGTTATAAATCGTAATTATTTTTCTACCAACCTAATAATAAAACATAACAAGAACTGAACTGCTAAAAAACTGGTCTTTTATCTGATAACAGAAAAATATAAAATAAAATAACCTGTTACAACAAGATATTATGAAATTATTTTGAATACTGTGATCTTATATTACGGTCCGCTGATTTAAAAATCATTCAATATTCAGTTCAAATATTCTTTACTGGAAATAACTAATAATTACATGTCAAAATATGTTAATTATAAAAATAAATAGAACGAAAAACATTTTAAACTGTATTTTTCTCTCCATTAAAATTTAATCTTTTAAATAAAGAATAATTGAATAAATTTTAATATTTATTTAATAAAACTATGGTTTTAAATATTCAATTTTCATTTTTCAGTTGACTTACAAATTGTACCCACGTCATTCAGTATGTATAAGTACACATGCACACACAAAATATATATATATATATATATATATAAATAAAATATAAATAAAATATAAAAGAATTATACAATAAACATCTAGAATACGAGTACATATACAAACAGAAACCAGTCAAGATCAAACAACGTCCGGTTTTATTTACAAGTATGAGGATTCATTGAATTCTTAAAAAAGATATTGTAATTTTTTTTAACTGTACTCTAATTGTTAACGAGAAGTATAATTGCTGTTCGAATAAAGCATGAAATATATAATGAACGAAAAATTAATAATGAATAAAACATACAATTTTTAATGAATACTTGTAAAAGAATAAAAATGATATAAAAAATATATTATAAGTGGAATACTGATATTCTTGTACACTTGTACCGAAATTAAATCAAAGTAATGAGTGGTAATCATGTATTTTTGTATTTTAATTTTATGAAAATGAATACAAGATAAAATATACAGTTCAATTTTTTCACTTCAAAATATAAACAGATTCTTTTTCAATTAGCAGGGTGCTCTGCCACTAAGGTTAGAATTCAGAAAACAAAAACATCATTTTTTTTCTATAAATATAATATTAAATAAATGTTTAAGGACATTATTTATATAGGTTTAAATAAGTGGTAATTTAATCTAGTATACAATCAAATTAAGTACATAACCGAGGGAGGTTTAACTTTACAGTCCTGAAGATTCGTTCATTAATTAACTCTTTTATAATCAGTTCAAGAAACGATAAACATCCACATTCAAACTCCACACTACAAATATTTTATTTCTATTTTTTTTTTTGTAAATCGAACACGTATTTCCAAAAATCATAGTTATTTACTCTAGTGCGATTATCAAAGACGCTCGTTGAATATTTAAATCTCGCTTAAAACTGTCCTCATGTCGACGCGTTCAAAGAGATTCATTCGGACACATAAACTAATGACAATATTTACACTTTGGTAAATATCGCTTTTGCTTTCTAGAACTGTTGACATATTCATACGACGGATCTGTTGCTTTTTCTCGTTAAAATAATTAGAATTTTATAAAACGAAAATAAATGGTTCTATAATTAGGTACGTGTTTTGTAACTGTTTCAATGTATATTCCTACTCGACATCTACAGTTTATACTTACAACATTTCTAAATGTTTGTATTTTTATTAAAAAATAAATATATCAGTTTTGTTGTATATATATATATATATATATATATATATATATATATATATATATATATATATATATATATATATATATATAAAACTAGTATATTTACGTTTTATACAATCTTTTTGTTTAAATGATTTAAAATTATATCGGAGTATTGTTTTAGCTATTTACAAAAATAAAGACATTTTAAATTTCAATATCAACAAAATATAACTCAACATATAATAAATTTCATTAAGATAAAAACCCTCGACATTACACATTTTCTTTATATAGAAGCAATCTTTTCAGTTCGATAAAAGTCCAGAGTTATAGTTTTTATAAATTCGTTGAAAATTTTTTCTGATTTTTCATGGTTTTTAATTTTTTTTCATTGAAGAAACGTATACAAACATTATACTTTCAGAAATGTTCTCTTCGACCCGAAACATTAAGAATTTATCGAACTTTTTTATTAAAAAATATTTTATGGTTTGTTGAGGGACGGAAAGATTCGTTTGTAAGAAATAAATCTAGCCAGTGTGAAAATCATATTATATGTTATTAAAATGTTGGACGATAATGACTGTATTTCAAAGGAATCTTTATACAGTTGTGGAGTACAATAGAACAATAGTTAAGTACTTATAAATTAGAATTAAACATTTCAATTCAATGAAATATTACGATATGTTTGAAATTAATAAAATGCGCGACACTTCATACATTTTCTTGACACGAAATGCGTATAATAATTTTAGAAACGTTAAGCGTCGCGATTCACGTCGAATGCAGAAGGGTCTTCATTTGATAAATTGGAAAGCGGAGACGATGAGAATAAATTTGTAAGCAAGGTCGAACGTCGCGACGAATTACGATAAACATTCAATTAATAGATATATTAATCACAATTCTTCAGTACATTATATATATATATATATATATATATATAAACACTTGTCAATTATCCTTAACTTTTTAATGATTTACAAGTTGGTTATTTTTTTTCCATTTTTTTCAATTAAAAAAAAATTATATTTATACAAAATGTTTAATTATACCCTTTTCATACTATCTTGATTTAATCTTATACTTGTATTCATTATTATAGAATAAGCTAGGAATTCAACCGAGTTTAGTTCATGCATTAAAACAAAAATATTATCTTTTTTGAATATTCTCACTTTTTATAAAGATTACTTTTGACTGTTTTTTATGCAACTTATACATATATATATATATATATACTATTTGTTAGCATTTAAACTCAATACAAATAAACTTTTCCTACATTTATTCGTTCATTTTTTAGAAAATATTATAAAAATATATCAAAAATATGTGTGGTAGTTCACAGAACCTGCACGTTCGAAGTGAAATTTCTTTTGTTTATGACTTAAATTTACTAGGTTTATTTTTTGTCATAATTAAAAAGTGCCTAAAGGATGTATCGGTAAAAGATAAATAGAATTAGAAGAAATAAATTTTGAAATTTAATAAAGCAATTTTATTTTATCAAAGTATGTTTTATGTATTAGATTTATATATTATCGTTATTATTATCAATTATGTCACTGTCATTTCACTTATTATCAGTTAGAGAGGTACAGGAGAATTCTCCAAAAATGAAACATTAGCTTTTTGATATCTGAAATAAGTTAAAAATGACTGATTCTAATTTATCGAGGTATCTTTGGAAGGTGGTATTGATTGTAGTTCTATATTTTACCGTCGGTCCGTTTGTGCGTTGTCCGTCACTTCCGTTGCACAAAACGACAAGAAAATATTTTCATTTAAAACAGAGTTATGGTCGAGTCAATTTAAAGGTTCAAAATTAATTTTTACTCATAATATATTAATATCTAAATAAATATTTTCAAAATCAATCGATCTAGTGTAAAAATCAAGTATGAAAATAATAGTGTAATATTATATTTATATACAAATACAAAAATGTCTTGTGTATGGTTGTATTTGTTTCTAAAATTTTCTTTATTACGGTCACGTATTTACATCATGTTGAGAAATGATGTTTGGTGACCCTCGCTCAATTTTTCTTTCAGTCTATCTTGTACACTGTCACTTATAATGCCGTCCACTAAATTGGTTGTGATTCAAAGTACAATGAAGCTGATATTGTATCGATTTTTATTTATAAAAATGCTTATATCTATTTTTAGTTTAGAGTAACGTGATTTTTAGAAGAATACAGTTAAATTTTGCTTGATAAAATTTATGATTCATAAATTACAATAGATTTAAAATTAGGTTTATATATATATATATATATATATAAAGCGAGAGAGATGTAAAAGAATTATTTTTGTTAGATTGTTAATTCAGAAATTGAATTGTTTCAAAATTTTGTTTATTCTATTTATTCAATTTAATTACAGTCGATAATTATAATATAGTTTTTGAAAAGCATACAATTTTGGTCATATATTTAATCCTGTTTAACCCATTCACTGCCTGGAAAATTAAGCACGTCTTATTTTGGGTGCCAAAAGTTTATTTTAAAGAACACAACGAAGTTTCTTAAAAACTAATATTAATTAGTTGCAGATATAATCTCTGAGTGGCATTTATAATAATTGGAAGATACACCATTGAATAAAATTCGTATACTGAGTGCCGACTACTAGATATCTCGTAATGTTCATTTTATGAAGCTTTTTATATGAAAGTTCTGTTTTCATTTTATTTCATTCTGCAATGATCGTCGCCTAACAAATCCCATCTGATGACAATCAGTAATACCGATGTGTAATGATTGTCACAGAGAAACCTCACAAAGCAAGTCAATTCAATTCGAGATATATAGTAGCTAGTACATACCCTTACTACGAGATATCTCGTAGTTGGCAGCGAATGGGTTAATCCCAAAATAATATCCGCAAATTTCACAAATGACTTTTTGTCATCTTACGAACCATGAAACGTTTGTGACCAAAAATGTTTAATGATTATCCATCTAAAGTACAGGAAAATCATTTTTTTAAATATTTTTTTGTAAAATATTTTAAAAAAATATTTTTCAGTTTTTCTCATGCTCCCTAACACTTACTTTATGACGGTTTTATTTTCTAATAGTTGGATGACCAGCAACATTTTTCCTACGTTGTGCCTTACATGTGTACTTACACCTAAATTCTGTAGATTTTATTCTTGTGCACGATAAATTTAAGTCCAAGAATGTGTGAACGAGTACAGTGTTATTTCGAAACGAACCGCAGCTATCAAACTGATTTATTTTAAGGTGCATTTTTTTACAAGACTTATGATTATAGGCTGAAATAGTATATAAGTCCTAAATGACTAAATCATTCTTAAATTACGAAATTATGCGAACTGGGACAATAGATAGAATCATGAAAAGAAGTATGTAAGCAATAAAAAAAAAATAATAGGAATAACTTAGCGCTCTAAGGATGATATCGTCTTCATCGAAATACAAATAACTATCAATAAAATATGATCAATCATGTTTTAAAATTTTTCATTAAAAAAAATCTTTGTAGTTTGAAGGAGAAAATTCTTTTATGAAACTGTATATCCTTAATGTGTGCGTATGTCTTCAAAATTGTTACAAATTTCAATATTTTGTTAATTTTCAACTGGTTACTTAAGAAATTGTTTTCTTCAGAATTTGTTAACATATCTGTGTCAAACTTTATATAGCATTAATGTTTTTATCAAATCACACTGATCCATTCACCATGATTACTCCGTATATAATCCATTGTCGATGATATTTAATTGCAGGATAAACAACTTACTGCTTTCCGGGAAATTTTGTAATCAGTATCTTTCAACATGGGCATTTTTGTTCACATGTCGTTTCAATAACCGAATCAGCACGTCTTGTCAACTGGTAGCTACATGAATGGATGAATGGATAATGAACAGCGATATTCGTACGGTAACGATGTGACATTTTCAACTGAAAGGTGATTACGGATCAGCTCGTATTCACGAGAAATTTATTTCACTTTTAATTAAATTAATCGGTGAGATTTATTACAGTTTACACATGTTATTAAATCTGTTTCTAAATATTTTTTTTTGGTTAGGTTACTATGTATGATGTATACATATTTCAGAATCGATTGTTTTTATTTTCAAAGAAAAAATGTTAACTGGAGCTAGTATATTGATATAAACAAAGATTTCAAATATTAAAATTGTACTTTTTATGGATATGATCCAATTTATTTTCATGAATACATTTTTATTGATTACACACTGTACTTTTTGTTTAATAATTATTGGATAAATTTGTATTTAATTGGGAAAATGTTATAGATTGTAAAGGTATTCATTTTAAATAATTAAATATTTCTGTGCTTGTTTAATAATTATTATTAAACAAGCACAAAAAAAATAAAAAATTATTATTAATAAATTTTCTAGTTATCTAATAACTATCGATTATTTTGTTCATATAAAAAAAATTTTAATAATAAGCATACTTTACTTTTAGCATTTTTCATTTCTTTTTGTATTGAAAATTCAATTATTGATCGAATTTAACGTTAAAAACAAAACGTCCGTTTTGATGAAAAATTATATATATATATATATATATATATGTATGTTATATTGATAGAAAAATAATTGCAACTTATAACCTTGAAATTCATATATATTTTTCCATTTCTGGTCTAGAATTATTGGATGACTAACCCTTAATTTTTGTCAAATTCTCGAATTGTTGCGCGTACTTCTGATTCAACTAACGCCTTCAGTTGGTCATTATGAACTGAAGAGGAACGCTGGCGACCTTTTTCATCTTTAAGGCTCTCGTCCTCAGCACGAAATTTTTGGAACCACCATTGCATAGTACGTTCCTTAACAGTACCCACACCAAAATGAGCAATTTCTGCTGCTTTATCAGTCGTTTTGACCTCATACAAATAACTGTTCTTATTTGCTTCTTGTCCATTTTTAATTCAATAATTCAATTTGAAGCAAATATAATAATAGAACCAAAGTTGATGTTACCAAAACACAGACCGAAAAATGCACTTCAAAATGATATTAACATGAACACAATGAAATGATACTTTCATTGGAAAAAATAAGATTAGAATTCAGAAAATAAAAACCGCAATTATTTTCCTACCAATCATATATATATATATATATATATATATATAATATACATATATAATATATATATAAATATATATGTATGTATATAATATATATATATATATATATATATATATATATATATATATATATATATATATATATATATTATTGACATGAACAGAGCACCGTTTAAGTGTTAAACGACGTTTCAGTTTTTTATAGTTTATAACGCATATGGATAAGCATTCTCAGGAGAAATGTGCTCAACAAAGTGATCGATAACCACACATCTATAAAGTTATCGTGACGTCTTAATATGAAACTCTTCATCTTTTCATTTCATAAAAAGAATGGCGTATGACGAAACCGAGTTGACTTTTTATGACGACGACTTATTATATGATTCCAGTAACGTTTAGAAAATACATGCCGGAGGGATATTTTTTTATATACATTTTTTAAGTACTATGTTCTGTGAAAATATGGTATGTTGGGCAAATTGTTATTTTATATTTTCATCTTGGTGTTTTCTTTTAAAAAGAATCATTTATAATATTCTTTATCGGTGGTTGTATAGGAAATATGGAATAGAAATTAAATATTTATTGAATGTTTTGAGGAGAGAAAAATTTTATATATATATATATATATATATATATATATATAGTTATTATAATAAATAAAACTCTTAATAAATATATTTAAATATAAATGAGAGATTTTAATTGTAAGAAACGTAATTTTGAAGAAAAATAAAATTTTATATTTTACAGCAAGTTACACGAAATACTATTTCAACCCCAACCCTGTAAAATACTATTTTAAAAACAATATTTTTCCAAGTCAAATATATTACATTTACCAAGTGAAATAAATCATGAATGATTTTTTCCTCAAAAACCAAAAACCGCAATTGTTTTTCTCATTAAAACTAACACATAATTATTCATATTTTTTTCCTGTTACTTATGCTGATTTTGACAGCAATTCAATCATTTCCAAAGCGGTCAAGTAACGAAAATTATGATTTTTAATTGCAATATGATTTTTTTCTACCTTACTACTCTCAGGATGATGCAATTGGTTTTAAAATAAGCATAGCAACAATTAAAAATTATCAATAATCATTTATTGAACAATTTAATGAGAGAAAAAATTATGTAGCAAAATAATGTATTTGTGAAATCAATTATTTATTTCACTTCAATTTTAGGATTTCACATCTTTTGTTTGAAATAAAGAATGCATGAATTTGAATATTTCAATCTTTATTAATATTTATAGTGGTTCTAAGTGGTTTTATAGTAGTATTAAGGGTATTAAAAGCGGTTCTAAGTGAAATTTTACCACAGTTCCAGAACTAATAGTTTTGGTAGAAAAATAATTATGGTTTTCGTTTTATGAATTCTAACCTTAATTTTTTTCAATGAAAATGTATTTTCATCGTGTTCATATTAATATCATTTTAAAGTGCATTGTTCGGTCTGTGTTTTAGTAATATCAATTTTGGTTTTATTATTAATTTACTTCAAATTAGGCAATTGAATTAAAGATGTAAAAGAAACAAATAACAGCAATTTTTTGGAATGTGTTAAAAACGGGTGGTAAAACAGCAGAAACTGTTCGTAAACTAAACAGTGCTTTTGGTGTGGGTGCTATTAAGAGACGTACGGTGCAATGGTAGTTTTAAAAATTTCGTGTTGGGGATGAGAGCCTTGAAGATGAAGAAGGCCGCGGGAGTCCTTATTCAGTTCATAACGACCAACTGAAGGCGTTAGTGAAATCAGAACCACGCACAACAATTCGAGAGCTTGCATAAAAGTTGGCCGTTAGTCATCAAAAATTTCTGGATCACTTAAAAGCACATAAATTTAAAAAAATGTATATGAATACGAAGGTTATGTACCCCAATTATTATCATACAACCTAATATATTGATATATAAAATTTTAGAATAAATATTTTTTTGCATATTTCACCTGAAGATCATATTGTTGTAAATTACATATGATCACAATATGTTCTGACATTATGACTAAATTCATTTCCATAAATCAGTTATTTTTTCATCTACCGACTACAAAAAACTTTTCCTTACCTTCACGCTCTGAAAATAGCGGCATCAAAACACATACAATCAAAAATCAATAATGATTAATAATAATTTATTGGACATTTATGATCAGATTTTTTTTTATAATGTGTGCGAAAAAGTAATTCATATGTCAAAATATATTTTACTGTTTATTTTTTTTATACTCTCTCTCTCTCTCTCTATATATATATATGTATATGTATATGTTTATGTATATTGATTAGATAAAGATGTTTAACATTCAGTAAAGCAAACTGTATCAACGACATTAATTCCGAACCTTATATTATCCGAATAACCTTATAACCGAAAATTAAATACGTGACTATAAACTGTAGGCACAGACAAGATTTTAGAATGGAAAAATAGTAGTTTTATTCTGATATCCGATACGAAGTGACGACGCGAACGAAACGTTCCTAATTTTTATTTAAATCACACGTATGAAAAGTTTACTGTACCACAAACAAGGATTATTTGTGTCTGAACGGCGAGTACGTTCGTCCTCACTGAAAGTTTCAGAATGTTATTTTCGATCGGCAAACAACCAATTGTGATCTTGCTGTATGGAACTTTTTTGAACGGATTCTCTTATCACATGTGATGTCACTAAATATGGAAATGAGCATGCCTTTGTGTTATTCTGCGTTGATCAAAGTTCACATATGTATTTTTATTTACAATCTTACTTTTCTGTGACAATGTGTTTTTTTTTAAATTTACATAATATGTATATCAAAAAATCTCTCTCTCTCTCTCTATATATATATAAAGTTGGTGCAAAAATAATTGCGGTTTTTATATGGTTTTCAACAATATAAAAACTGCATATTATCATCAGCCGGTAATTAAATCATTTTTTTATTTTATTTATATATTAAACCCAACTAGTATATATATTTTAAATTCGTAATAATCTGAAAATATATCTTATTCGATTTAAAATTTCCAAAATGCACTGTTTTACAATAATTGCGCTAAATACACTTTTATTATCTGTAAAAATTAATTCTATGCCTTTAAATAGATTCAATCATAACTCTATTTTAAATTAAAACATTTTCTCGTCGTTTTAGGATTTTCCAGTGTCAATCTTAAAATTTAAAAACATTATATATTTCGGCCAAGTAGTTGGTATAACCTCACAAAACAGTGAACACTATAGCATATTAGGCATTACATTGCATACTTTTCGCATTTCAGTTGAAAAAAAATCTTCTAAAGTCGCGGGAATGATTTGTTCAGCTTTGTGGAAGGATTGTGACAAAGTCATATAAAAAATGAAGTATATTTTAAGGGTAGAAATGTATTCTATTTTCGCATAAATATTTTTTTTATAAAAAAAGCACCGAATTAATTTATACACCTAATATAACATGGTTATTTATAAATTGTCATGTATATAAATCTCAATAATTACCAACTATTTGATATTTGAAACTAATTTCTATGCTTGTAAATATCTGATCCTTTATTAATAAAAGAAAACATTTATATAACCGTTCTCTAACCTCACAAAGAATATAAAAACAAAAATACATCCCACGTAAGGATTTATTTTCTTGTTTTGATGGAAATAGCTGCAAGCAACGATATAAATAGTAACTAAATCGTCAACAATTCAATATTGAAACTGATTTCGATAAGAGATTTAGACTCATAAATTCAACTGAATTCAACATAAATAACTACGTTTTACGTTCCATTTGTGAAAACAGTGAGATTTAGTAGTTTTGATCGTTAAATCAGTCACATAGTATTTAATACATTCAACAACTTGTCTTTCTATTGTCTTTAAATAATGATACAAGAAAATTTAATTGGATTCGTTACAAAATCGCATTGTATTCAATAATTCCTAATATATATATATATTTTACACAAGGAACATTTCTATTATATTTTGTAAAGGCATTCTTTGATGTTTTGATATTGTGTTATCTACAGTTATTTATCAGAGGAAATTACCTTATGTGAACAAGATTTATGAATAAATTTTGTCTGAAAGTGAAAATTTATTATTTGAAAAAAATTTAAATATACATTTTATCTTATTTAAAACATGTCAGTCGATATATTTTTAAATGAAATCCTTGTAGATATTAAAAGAAATTGGAGTTTTCATTACAAAATGTTAGTATGGTATATAAATTTAAAAGATGAGTAATTTGCTTTTACTGATATAAACAAAATAATTAAAAACAAAATAAAATTATTATCGTTGTTTGTTGACATTTTATTTTATCAGATTGTAGATATTTTTTCGTAATAATTTTGATATGATTTTATATACAGTAGAACTTCACTTATCCAGGATAATCACTCTCACCGCTATGTCGGAAAACGAAATTTTCGGATAAGCAGGTTGTATGTGTTTTTGAATTAATGAATGTGCACACATAGTTATTTGAGTTATGTAATGAAGATATTTATTGAGTGTGATTATTATACATAGTATTACACACACACACACATATATATATATATATATATATATATATGTAGTTTTTGGATTTAGAAAAAAATATTCAGAAAAAAAATCAGTTTTTTTTTGTTTCTTGGAAGCAAGTTTTTTAGCTGCAGCCATATCTTTGTTCTTCTAAATATTTTATGATATCTTCAATTACCTTGATCGCATGAACATGGTTAATTGTTTCTTCTTCCTCGTTGACTCTTGAAAAACTTGGCTAACGATTTCGTTATGATTTAAAATTAAGTATCCAACTTTATTATCATCTCTGTTTAGCCATTCTAGGATGTCTTCGTCATCACACTCTGAGTAATCAGGTATCTCGTGTAAAATATCCGCAGCTGTTACATCAGCTGAAACTTTTCTTCATGAACTTCGATTTGCCTTATTCCATGGCGTGATTTGAAGTTTCTGAGACATCCTTGTCTTGCCTTGAAATCGGGTTTTCCACCCAACTTTTATTAAAAAGATGCGCTTCTTCACATAGGACACTGCCCGGTGTAGGATCTTGAGACTACGTTTTTGCAAAAATCAAACAAAAAGTGTTTCATCCAAAGCTGCGTTTTCTAGTTTCCTCATTGTTTTTCGATTTGGCTCGCCGACTTCGATATCTTTTTGAAATTTCAATATTGAATGATTGAAGTAAGCGATCGGGGTAATACAACTAACAGACGACTGACTGGGTGATATATTTATTAGTGGTATAAAAAGTTCGGTGCATTTAAATTGAATAAATCGTAGCTTTGTTTTAAATTAAAATATTTTCTCGTAGTTTTGGGATTTTGAAGTGTCAATCTTTGTGAAAAATATTTAATGTGTAAATGTTTGAGAAAAATATCTTTAAAAATGCAACTTTAATACGCTCTCGGTAGAAATTAAACATATTCTGCTTTGGTGAGTAGAAGTGTTACATAATTGTATTTTTTATTATTTATATCAAATCGGTAGGAAAATAATTGCGGTTTTGTATATGAATTTGATGGTCATAAACCGTAATTATTTTTCTATCAACCTAATAAATGCAATTTTAAAATAATATTTTCTGCAGCACTTGAAAATTCAAAAATGTATGAAAAGTATTATATGTGGCTTTTATTATCGAAGAAGTTGTTCTTGGGCAATAATTTCGGTTTTTTAATCTTTCTAATAATTTTCTCCGAAAAACTGATCACATACTTTTCAATTTTTCCACGCAGAACACATTTATTCTATCTTTTCAATAGAAAACACTTTTCTATAACAACCATTCATCGAAACACATATAAAAACACATAAAAAACAAGAAATGTATACGTACGAGACTTGTTTGTTCCGATAACTTTGTGTATAAGATATCGTATAGAATCACAATTAAATCAATTTCATCTCATACGTCTACGAAAAAAAGCCAATTTTCAGATATTGTTTTCGCGTATTCGAAAATACAGATGAATCGAACTAAAGTGAAAACAGAACTGTAGACCCAATTAGCGGCGACGTGTGCGAGTTTCGATATAAATTATACTTCATTTTAATTAAACTAATAACTCATTGTGAAACATGAGATTGGTCGCTGAAACTTGAAGTTGTTCTCCTTAAACAACAATATCAACTTCGTCGGAGAACACCGATATTGCATTTTTTTTAATCGTCTGCATTTCATTTTTTATCGATTTTAATCCATATCAGACATAACATGGCACTTGACCTTGCTAGACAAATTTTTATCTAAAAGTGGAAACGATTAGGTTTTTATATTTTTTTTGAAATCAGTTTTCAGTTTATAAAAAAAATATGTAATTACAAAATAAAATTTCGATTATGTTTATTTAATTATGTTTATGTAATTGTTTTTTTTATTTTTTATGTGTACGACACATATGGTGTGTCATCGAAAAAAAATCTGGAGAATGTTTAAACAACACTCTGAAGGTAGACCAAATGTTTATAAACAAATAGTTATTTTTATGTGAAAAATCTCATTTGATTGGAATGAGAAATATTTACTACAAATTAAAATAAGACATGGAAAATATGATATTTTTAGAAAATAGAATATTCAGTGATGGATTCATTATTTGTAGGAATTATAAATGAGTTTATTTTGAATATAATATACGGATTGATGGAACGAGTGAAATATACACTTCATCCACTCCTCATCAACCTGTGATCATGTATTCCAGTAGTCCAGGGTACATAACTTCTCGTAATCCAAAAACATAACGTGCGCTGATTCGTATACCCATATCATCAGAATGGTTCCCACGCACGGAAAATTATTCATGATTTCAGAGAACAGAACACAGCTACGTATTAGACATTTTTCAGTAGTTTGTTATGTGGAACAAAATAAATATTTGATTTTTCACGATATTACACTCCATCATTGTTTCATTTTTTGATATTTATACTTAAAGAAATTCTTTATTCTTGTGACTTCTTGTAAAAAAAGTATATATTTAATGTAAAAAATATTGTTTCATTGATTGACAAGTAAGGGTATTGTGTTTCAAAAAAACTTAATGCATTATTTTTTTAATTAAATATCGTTGTTTTGGTTGACAATTATAACAGTTATATTTAATAGTGTGACTGAATTCTATGCCGAAATTATCTGTCAGAGATTTGAACATGATTGCTTTATCATTGAAATAGGCATAAAATGTAAAAAATACTTTTGTGGATTTAAAGTACTGTAAATGGACTCCAAGGATGGATTTACACTATGTACCGCCCTTAGTCTACCAATAAAATGCCGCCCCTTCCCCCCACAAATTATGTCCAAATGAATTAAAAGAAATCAGTGATTGTTGATAATTTTGAGAAGATTTCAACAGAAATAATAATGATCACTAAAAAAATTTGTAAAATTTTCCATTCATTTTATTTATTCTAAAAAATGCAAATTGATATGTAGTAAATAGACCATATAAGACATATTTTTAAGAAAAATTGAACGATAAAACACTTTTCCATGTTACCACTTTCAAAAATTCTTGCATCTTACTTTTCTGGTAGAGAATTCTGTAATTAAACTTTCACAATATATGGATAGAAGTAATTTCGATTCTATGCACAACAAAGCTAACCTGTTCAAGCGGTCTTCAGTCATGATAGAACAAAAGTAATTTTTTCATCCTCTTCGAACATGAAAATGACCTTTTTGCACTGCAATTTTCTACTGCGGTACGCAAAAACTTTCGATTAAAAATAAAACATGAATGTGAATTGAAAAAATAAATATAAAAACATAAAAAATAAATAAAATTTCCAACTTTTCAAATTTTTCCGCTCCCCAAAATTTTCCACCCTGGGAAGTGGCCCATGTTGCTCTTGTTTTAATCCTAAGGTGATGGTCCCATCAATTAGAATTTACTTTCTTACTCTATAAAGTACGATTTAATATTTTGGTCTAAAATGTCCAAGCATTGATTCCTAATCATTTTTAATTTTGACTATGCGTATTTAGAACGCTAATGTATAGAAAAATGTGATATTGTCACCATCGAAATACATAATAATCATATCCAATTTCAAAACAATGATAAAAGTAATCAATTAGAAACATCTTAACCAGAAAATGACTGTACAATGAATTTTAAAGATAATTTATCTTCGTCAGAATACAGTTCTGGAATTTGAAAAACGAACTGATTTCTTACACCACGAACCACAAAAAAATTAATCAAAAATGTTTAATAAATTATTATTGACTTTTTATTATGAACAATTCGATGGATATATCATACTCAGAGCACTAGGATACAGAAAAATGTTGACAGTTTATATTTTTTTGTTATTTCGTACTTTCCAAAACTTTTTATGTGCTACAAACTTTTTCTAATCAAATTCTGAACAACAATTTATTTTTGAAAATTATTTTTGTGTATTTCGATAGCGATACTATCATCCTCTAGCTGATAAAGTACTAAAGTACTAATAAAATCCAATCCTTTATCATATTTTTCTCAAATTACATTTTTAATTTCTTATTGACCTCACATTAGATTTTTCTGTACCTTAGCGCTTTGATGATTATATATTATCGCTATTGAAATGCGCATAAGCAGCAATGAAAAATAATCAATTATCATTTATGAAATATTTTTAATCAGAAAAATATTTTATTGTTTGTGAGACTAGAAAATAATTCAACTATGAAGAAATGCATGTTTATAATTTTTCATTCTAATCTTTAAAGCGCGAATAACGATACATCATTCGATGAAAAAAAGAAAAAAAATACCACGAATGATAAATCGTTGTTTCTATACTTTAAGTACATGTTTATACTTTCAAGCTGGATATGTTTTAGTATTTATTATTATTAGTGTCGTTTTTTTTCCTTTACATTAAATTAGTTTTAAAAATATCAAATTACTGAAATAACTGTAAAGTATATAAATTTAATGCACACTGTTTTATAAGCGTACCCTTTTTTGGGTTTAAAAATTTTTTAACCAATTTTATTCTTTAAATCGTGTATTAATCATTGATGCTACAATACAGAGTCCTGACACTGTGCCTAAATTCAATTTCACAAATAAACTGTTTTTTTTTTATTCTATAAAGCACACACATTTTATTTAGTTAAAGATGTTTAATAAATCATTATCGATCATTTTTGATTCTTGCTTGTGAGTATTTAGATAGTTTTCTACGATTTTTCAATACTTCAGCATTCTAAAGATGATTGCATCACCATTTAAATGCGCAAAAGCAATAATAAAAAAAATATTTATTAAACATTTTTGCGCAGAAAACATTTCTGTAGACTTTAAGAAAAAAATAATCCTTTTGAAAAAATCTTTGATGTCATCTGATGATCCACAATTGAATAAGTGATTTTAGAAATACTTCTAATATAAATAATCCTTTAATTTTTTTATATTTATAATACATATTCTAAAATCACCATTTTAACAATATTGATCTTTTTATGGGTATATATATATATACCCATATATATATATATATATATATATATATATATATATATATATATATAATTTATGAAGCGAAAACGGGCATGCAGAGTGGAAAGAGAGTAAAAAATGGTTTAATAAATATCAATTTGTAATATACAAGATATGAAAAATTCCAAACATTTCCCTACATCTTTATAATGTTTCAAATTTAATATACTTTTTCCAACAAACTGTATTGAAAAATGTCAACTGGATCAAAAACGACATTTAACATTTCCTTATTTTTTGTGGCATTCAAAAATAATTCAACACTGTATATTTCCATTTCGGTTCTACCAAAATCGGCTATAATTATTCCAAATCGTCGTCCGGAAGACAAAAATTCAATTCGAATGACGTTGATGTGGGATTCTAAAACCGTTTTGAACGTTTGTAATGTATGTTAGTAGCAAATTGAACGATGTCACGTTAGAATATATATATATATATACACACAAGTAATATTTTTCCAGTCCCTGCGGTGGTAAATGGTTTCGTACGTCGTATACGATTTAAATAAAATGGGACAAACAGTAGACCAGTCGACAGTTTAGTGTCAGTCTGTCTGTTTTACATTTGGTGTTCGATAGTACCAGTTTTTGTAAATTGTACATTGAACAATATGGAATGGTGATTTTCATGCATGTATTTTTCTCGCAGAAAATTGTAGATAATTTATATGCACATATGTAAAATTGAAAATAGTAGGAAGACACTTTTTGCCTATCTCTCTCTTTCTCTCTCTCTCTCTATATATATATATAAATTCATATTTCATCGTATTTTCATTTGCATTATGTACTCAGAAAAGAGATAAAGACAGTCATACGACTGAATTGAAATGAAACCGGATTCATGTCTATTGATTGTTTTTAGCAATCTTTACTCTTAATACTATGTATTTCTTTATAATTCTATCTAACAACACTGTTGATGATGATAGAGAATGTTAAATATAATAGAAGACATTTACTTATACTTTTTACCATTACCTACACTTTATATGCACAAGAACTGAAGCATCAAACCAACTATCTCATGTGTTTGTACCTCGTGCGAATTTATATTTTAAAAAATGTGTAGTTATTGCTGTTTTGGGTTATTTCATGTGCTATAAATTTAACAAATAACTTAAAAAAATGTTTTTTTATATTATTATCAGTTATAATATGAATCGGTCGTCGATTCCAATGAAACAGTCAGATAGAAATAGTATTCGGGTACGGTCAGTTGTATGTTGGTCTCTCCAGGTGTACATCTAAGCAGCGTATAAAATTTCAGTGTACAGAAGAACACACATTAATTACGAATATCGTGTACACAGAAGTTTTAGAATAAGTTGACAGTAAGTTTTCTTTTCAGTTGCTCAATTTTCACGGTTTCATTTAAAATCAAAAAATAAATTCCATTACACTATATCTTTATTTAGTTTTTCATTTGTTATTTAAAAATTATTAACATTTAAAAATTATTCACGAGGGCTAGCGGGAGAGGAGTCCCCCGGGTGTTGGCGAGCGTAACGAGTATGGAGCAAAGTCCGCTGGTAAATTAAAAAAAAACGAATTATAGTGTAATTACAAGTTTAAATTTTTACGACATTCGAATTTTCATATCATAAACTACATCCGAAAAACTGTGCAACTGGTATATTTTATCAGATGTACAAATTAATTCGGTCCCTTTTTTACAGAAAATAAATGTTTATGGAATATATTTCAATCTTCAAAATATACCCCTTCTTTTGTATAACATTGTGATAACACTTTCTCCTGTACAAATCATTCCCGCTGCCATGACGGATTTTTTTTAACTGGAATATAGAAATTATACATTTCCTAAAATGCTGCTTTTCGGACGCAATCGAGTTCATTACTGTTTTGTGAGGTTATGCTAACAGCTTGGCCAAGATATACAATGTTTCTAAATGTTAAAGTTGGTACTTTAAAATACTAAAATGACCAGAAAATATTCTAATTTAGAACAGAATTATTACTGATTCAACTTAATGGCACCGAATTAACGTTTATACCTAACTAGAGGGCTTCGCCCTCTGCTCCATGCGCTCACTAACACCGGGGTCGCTGCCCTTTCCCATTTGTCAATTATAAGCATGCACATGTAACCGAATGAAACAATAAACATATCAGATAAATAAGTTGACATCTTGGATTTATATATATATATATATATATAAGTATTTCTATATAAACATTTTACAGATAGATTACTTTTCGCAAACTAGTGTTTTAAAATGTTTTTTGTGGATAATTTTTTTGTTATATATATATATAGAAGAACATACTGGATTTATAAAATAAATAACAAAAAAATATTTTTTGTATTCATATATATATATACACATTAATATATATATATATATATATATATATATATATATATATATATATATATAGGATTTAAATTAAGCTTTTCTACATGAAAGTATTAAAAGATCGCAAAAGTATAAAAAATCGTGTTATTTTTTATTTTTCTCTTTTTTTCTCAATGTTAATATGGTCAGATATAAAACTTGACTTATACTTTTCATCGCTTACGTGTCCTGTATATTAAATAATCTAAAAAGACCGATAAAATATGTTATACTTATTTTATGAGGGAAATAAGTACAGAGTATATCTATTTATTCATCAACTTCTTCCGTATTATATTTATAAATCAAATTGGTACAAATAGATTCTCTCTTATATAGCACAAAGATAATTTAAACCATACATACATTCATATATATATATATATATATATATATATATATATATACACAAACGTTTATTTCTATATTTGAAAATATTTATTTTTAGAAACCGCAAAAATATGTATTTTTGTAGCAAAATAAATAGTTAAGGAATTTATCGATAATGAAATTTGTATCACAAAATGTAAGTAAATACACATTTTCAAATTCAAATATTGATTTATTTCGATTTTCTCCAAGTCCCGAAAGTAAATATTGGTAGGTAAAACTCTATTTACTGTCTATTCCTTTCTTCAAGTTATTTACCTTCCAAACATAATTTCGAAACGATTCTGTTTATTTGTACTTTATGCACGTACAACGCACCTGTTTGATATTGTGATAAGGTACAAGCAATTTTTCTGACCATTCTTGTAAATAATATATCATAATGGAACATGAACGAAATATTTCTTTATCTGCCCGCATGGGTTTATTGTGCTATATCAGTCACAAAGTTTCGGTTTTATATTTATTACCACAAGAAATATTTTTTTATGCCAGTCTATAATTTTTTATTCATTTATTAATGCGTTGAAATATTATTACATAATTCCATTAAATTATTTTATCAGCATGAACTATTTTTACACAATGGAATTCTGACGCTGTATCTAAATTTGATTTTTCTGTAGTTTAGCCTTTTTGAAGGATAACAGCATCGTCATTGAAATGCGTACAAGCAACAATTAAAAATGATCAATAATCATTTATTTTAGAGTTTTGATTAGACTTTTTCATGGTTTATGGAATGAGAGAATAAGCTATTTGCGAAAATAAATCATTTATTTAATTTCAATTTAGAATTTTATATATTATCACACAAAAATTAGTTTTTCACTCCACAAACCACAAAAATGTTTTTAATCGAAACAGTATGTACAATAAATGATTAAAGATTATTCTTGCATTTTGTGCATTTAAATAACAATTTCATCATCTTCTTAGGTGTATAGTACAGGGAATTCTTATTTTTTTAGCGCTCTGGGAATAATGGCGCATAATAATACTAATGCGCATAAATAAAAAATGATATTTAATCAATTTTTAAACGGTTTTGATTAAGTTTTTTATGATTTGTAAGGTGAATGAAACATTTATTTATGAAAACGAATTATTTAATTAATTGTAATGTTAGAATTCTGCATATTTGAAATAAAAAAGTATATAAATAGATCCTTAATATCTTTATTAATATTAAGATCTTTCTAGTACTTTCCAGTGAAACTCGTACAGGCAATTATAAATTATTTATTTTATATAAATTTTAACAAATGGAATAATTGAGAAGTCATGTCTCAATACTGGCTTCTCCTTTCGTTATAATATTTTTCCAGAAGAATAAAAAATAGACATTCTGTTCTATCAATAAAATCCTATTTCCCTCACTACTCGTTCTAATTTAAAAAAATCATACAATCTGAATTTAATAAGAAATTATAAATTTTGTTTCTTGTACTGTTCTCTTAGATAGCTCTTAAGACAGTTTACATATATTTTAAAACAGAAAAATAAAAGCGTCCTGCAATTGACATAAATGAAATATTAACTTAAATTTCATTTCTGCTACAAGATTAAAAATAAATCGTCCAAGATCTTTATATTCTATTTCGAATTCTATAAAAATTACTTTTATTAAGAACCCCTCGTCTATCTATTGATTTCTCATATATCGAATGAACGAAAAGAAGATTTATTTGAAACGGAATTAAATGAAACTCGTAGCAGTAAGAAAAAAGACGTAATAAAAAAACAGATACAAGTATTTGAAACGAAAAGGTTTAACATGCTCGTTGATAAGTTGTTCTCCATTCAAACATTTGGATTTTTGTTTCCATATTGTTCTTTAAGAATATCAATACACGCGCATTTTATGTATAACAAAAATCGAGCACAAAGAGGAAATTTAAGTTGAAAATTTGCTGTAGCATCAACGGAATTAAATAAGGAAAAAATTACTGTACAACTTGAATGCGTAAAAATGAAACTTAATAATGTCTGAGTGGAGTGATAATAAATGTTTTCGTTGAAAACGAATAGAGCTGTGAATTGAAATCGTTAAAGCATGTGATTATTAATTTTAAAATATATTTCAGCGAAAAAATGTATCTTTAAAAATATTGATGGACTTTCATTTATTATACAGTATATTATTTTTATATAGCACAGTAATATACTATATAATTCATTTATATAGTATAATAAATAATTTTCTAGTATAGATACATTTTTACACTCTAGCGAGATAAACAAAACGTAAAGTATATTTCGTTTTTACTCGAGCTTCTATTTCGAAAAAAGGATATCAATATATATATATATATTTGAGGGTCGTTTGATAAGTATGGTAAAAAAGCGTTACATACTGTTTTTTGGAAAAAATAGATTTTATTTCTCAACATAGTTTCCATTGAGGGCTATACACTTGGTCCAGCAAGTTTCCATTCCAGCAAGTCTGAAAAATAGGCATTGACGGGGGTGGTACCATCCTCATTTGACGAGAATTTCTTCCCATCGAGCTAAATTTTCAAGTTTGAAGGAGGAAGAAGTTGGACAGGGCCAAGTCTAGAGTATCAGATGGATGAGGAATCAATTCGAAGATTAATTCGTGCAATTTTGCCATTGCGACGCTCGATTTGTGCGATGGTTGCGTTGTCCTGATGGAACTGCACCTTTTTGTGTTCCAATTTTGACCGTTTTTTTACAGATCTTCTTTCAATCGATCCAATAATGTTGCATAATAGGCTTGTTTTATCGTTTTTCCTTTGTTAAGTATTTAATTAAGATGATTCCTGGGGAATCCCAAAAAAATAGTGGCCATTACTTTCCCAGCTGGCAAAACGGTTTTCGCCTTCTTTGAGTACTTTCATCAGTCGTTGTCCATTGTTTGACTACTGCTTCGACTCAGGTGTGTAGTGGTTGATCCATATTTTATCCACAGTGACGAATCGACGCACAAAAGCCTGTTCGTTTTTTTCCATTTTTGTGGAAAATACTACAATGGTCAGTTCAAACATCTGTAGAACCTGGATACCGCGTTGCTACTGGCTGAAATTTCGCCTCTGCTTGTTTGAAAAGTGACACTTGATAGCCGAGACGCTATCAAATGAATGGTGGCGCTACATCATAGAAATTTACCAAACTTATCAAATACCCACGTATACTGTTATTAGTCTACATATATATATATATATATATATATATATATATCCAATCAATACTAGATTAATATTATAATAACAGGTTTTAATTTATAAATAAGTAGTTTATAAATCTATCGTACACAGTTTTTTCAAGAAAATAAACAACAATAATAATAAAATGCGTTTTTCTATGAATCGTTATATAAAACAAGTCATTGTTTTGTTTAAACGTTCTTTAACGTCAGTGAAATTGTACTCTGAAATATTTCTATTACAATATCTCGCAGTAACAAACTTCGTAATCTCTGTTGACATAAACGATCGAAAGCTGCTCACTGACACTAAATTTTTGGCTTGAAAACAGACCTGTTGCTTACCAAACCGAGCAAACAAATATATTTCGTATTAAGTTTTATAGTAATTTCAACGGCAGACAAAACCCATATCAAGTGTAAAATGAGAGGATGTTGTATGATATATTGATATACTTGACCTATTTAATTGAGCACTTTCTATTATTTATTTTTTGCCGAAATGAACGTTTTTTGAACGATTATTGGTATTTCATATGATTCAGAATACTAATAAAATAGTTAATGACTCTTTTGAGTGTCATGTATGTTACAGGTATTTTAAAAATAATAAATTTAAAAAGGTAATTAATGATTAATGAATTCATTAATTGGCATATGTGGAATTATCGAAAAGTAGAATATTTAAATATCCATATTAAAATATATATATATAAATATAAATAAATAAACATATATATATATATATATATATATATATATAAATAAATGTACACACACATATATATATATATATATATATATATATATATATATATATATATATGGATATTTTGAAAAGGTTTGTTTCGATTAAATTAATCAATACACAGAATAAAATTGATTTTTAATGATTACTGAATTTCCAATTTTTTCTCCTGAAAAATTCAGGCAAATTTTAATGTAAAATAAAAATTTTCCGGATCGTTTTTCAATTTAAATCAATTTTTGGGTAGAATGTTAGAGAATTCAATTATTAAAATTACATTTTTCAACATAAAACACTTTTATTCGCTTATCTCTTTCTTTCCTTTTGAGTTATTTATTATTTTTATTTCTGAATTTTGTCCTAGAATTTGAATTGATAATATACAAAAGTATCAGTAGAAGAGCACAACTGATATATATATATATAGATAAAAAAAACACTTCTAAATCTATTACGTGAATGAATTTTTTAATGTGTAAATACTGACAATTTATAAAAATCACATTTCCCAGAATGTACTGTCAAAAATTATTCTCTTAATAGATAAATAACAGTAATGAATGAAGATAAATTGATCTTCACGTCATCGGCTATTAACATAAATATAGGTCAGTATGTGATTCGCAAAGTGATTATGTTTTTGGAACGCCTCGCCTACAGGAATGACGATATCAAGTTCAAGGTTTCCTGTAGCAATGAACTTAATTACCTCGACAACACAAACGTAATACAATTGACCTTTGTGGATACCACAAGAATATCTGTTCTAACTGGAATAAAGGTCAAAGGCATACAAAATCAGGATAGAGAATGTAATGGAACACATGTTGTGTAATTCCTGTAACTCCTTTAACTAGAGAAAATTTTAATTTTTAAATAAGTGTAACACGCTTTCATAAATGGATGTCACTCATCCCAAAAACAGCAGAAATTTTTTCTGATCCATATTTGTTCAATAATTATTGATCATTTTGATAATTACTTAAAAAGATTGTTCTGCATATTAGAATTCTGCGAATGATTGAATTCAATGAAAATAAGAATAAGCAATAATCAAAAATATCAATAAATATCTGGATATTTTTAATAAGAAAAATTGTTCGTTGTCAACAGATGAGTAAAAAATTCATTTGTGAAAATGTTTAATCAAAAACTATTACTGTGAATAATAATGCAATCTTAAAATTATGAGTCGATTTATTTATACCATAAGATCATTAAATAATAAATTAAAGAAGTGATTCTTTGTACGAAATGTGTTCAAAAAGTTCTCAGATAGATGTCATTAATGTACGTAATGGACTTTTATAGATTTTTTTATTGATTTAATTTTAACATTTGGTATTTTGTCTACTTTTGTCAAGTGTCAATTATTTTAATTCAGTACTTTTTGAGATTTGTGCTGTAGAGATAAGAAATATGAAATGCTGTCTATTTTATATTTTTTTCAATTTATCTAAATTTTAAAATGATACTCATTGTTTTCTTCGAATATTCAGATCTAATTAATAAAATATTTATTCTAAGCGATATTATAATAAAATAATATTATTATTGTGGCCCAGATCATATTCACAACGAATTTAGACAAAATCAAACAGAAATATACAGTTAAATATTGCATCACAAATATCCATGTTTGAAATACCATTCTTATTCATTAATTTATAAATAAATATTAAACAAACATTCTATAACGATAGTAATCACTTAATTAAGTCTCTACTAACTTCTTTGTTTCTATAGTTCGAAATATGAATGACAAAGAAGCGAATTAATAAAATAAATTACAGGAATATATATGAAAATCTCTTTCAGGAAGAGAGCTTCAATGACGATTTCTTGAAGTGAATAAAGCATTGCTATTGAATGATCATCAAAAAGAAATAATTAAAAAAAATACTATACAATATGAATTTAATAAAGATATATATATATATATTCCAAATTTTGATGTTTTTTGTGCTGTTCTCTTCGACAGCTTTTAAAACAGTTTATATATTTTTTAAAACAGAGAAACAAGTGTCCTGCAATCGACATGAATGAACTATTAATTTAAATTTTATTTCTTTTCAATAAAAAGAAAATTGTTAAATCGACGTTATTCCAAATTGAAAACAAAATTATAGAAAATTGTAGATAAAATTTATAGTAATTCAATTCTAACAGTCATATAACTACAATAAACATCGTTACGATTATATTTATAGCATATGTAATAAATTTCATGTTTCATTTCATTAAAACGGAACGCTGGTATTGTTTTACAAACATTTATCAGAGCGAACTGAAAATATTCGGAAAGTTTCCGATGGAAAACATGTAAATTAAAAGCTGTTTTGCAAACGTGATCTTAAATGTCGAAAATATGTATGTATCCATTGTATACTTTTCCCATATAAATTGAGCTTTATGCGAGAACCGTCAGATAAAACAATCGAGTGTGTAAGGATTTTTAAATTCTGACCTATATTTATATGTCGGACCGAGTGTCACTGAATGTAAATAGTCTGATGGGTACTATATATGTTTCTTTCTCTTCTTTTTTAACATCCTCTGTTTTGGATAATTTAAATGTTGTTGACGTTTAAATATATTAGGAAAAGTATTATTTTTCAACATTTTAATAATACA
This sequence comes from Acanthacorydalis orientalis, assembly GCA_034766995.1. Lineage (NCBI taxonomy): Eukaryota > Metazoa > Arthropoda > Insecta > Megaloptera > Corydalidae > Acanthacorydalis > Acanthacorydalis orientalis. The sequence goes on along the minus strand of CM068313.1, from coordinate 14,190,892 downwards.
TCGTTTTTATTGGTGCTTAATGCAAATATATATATATATATATATACATATGTATATATATGTATGTATCTATGTGTATATATATATATATATATATATATATATATATATCTTATAAAAAATACAAATATAATTATCTGGTTTTTAAAGATTCTTAATGTAGTTTTTTAGAGGCAATATAATAACGAATACATAGAAATGAGGATGAAAAAAAACGTAAATAAATAAATATGATGAACTTTACATTTTGGTTTTAGATCAATAGTAAAATAAATTAACGATACCTGTTCAAGCCTTTAGTTCTTTCTTTAATATTTTCTCTTGATTTGAAGCACATTGGTATATAACACTGTCACAATATTTATATGAAAAACCTGTAAGAAAAAATGTTATATGTCAATATATATATATATATATATATATATATATATACACATAATAAAATTCGAGTATAGAGAGTATTGCAGAGTTATTATATTTCTTCGCTATAACTATTACTTATTATTGTTTTTTATTTTTCTTTTCATCATATAACAGTACATATATATATATATATATATATAAATTTATGTATCTTTCAAAGATATAAAAACATTTTGAAAGACACTAGAAAAACGTGGTCGGTTAGGTAATCCGCAATAAGCACATGAACTCGTAGTGATGTAAGCCCAAGGTTACTAATCTAAGATCTGATTGTATTGTTTGGTTCATGCTAAAGTGAAATATACTGTTATACTAATCTTTCTAGTTCCTTTACTTTCAACAGTACCTATCATTTTAAATACAACATATTCAAACTGTCAATTACATTTAGAGTATTGTTGGGGAGAACCAATTTTGTTCGGCATGTCAGTGAAAAGAATTCGTTATAAACATGTTTTTATTCAAATATACGTGAACCAAAAATCTAAGTGGAATTTTTTTCATATTGTCGAGAAATCGATTTATATATATATATATATATATATATATATATATATAATTTGTTTGTTATAATAGATTTCGATTGGATATACTTCGAAGAGGAAAAAATAAACTGATCCATATAATTCTTGTGAACTTCCCCTCTGTAAATTTGTTTAAATTTCGATGATTTGTATTAAATTTAATAAATTATATTTTTCTAAAGTCTAAATATCAATTATATATTGAAAATGTATAATTAAGAACTCAAATATAATGATTAGTTTCAAATCAAAAGTATATCTGTCAAAATAACATTTTTAGACATTTAATTAGAGAAACAAATGCGGTATAAAAGGTAAAAACTTTTTGAAAGAAGTGAATAAAATGATGCTGTATATCCTCATAAACTCAATAAATCAAATATTTTGAAAATATTTTTTCATCAATAAAAATTTCATATAAAACAAAAATTATGAATTTTTACAGTACAGTTCTGTCGTTGTCTATCAGTTTCAAAAATTAATTTTTCACTCGCCTTACTACTTATACTAGGTGGACTAAACTGAATACTGTGCCTTTAAATTGAATCAATCAATTCTATTTTAAATTAAGAAAATTTCTTATCGTTTAAGTATTTCGAAGTGCCAACCTTAATATTTGAAAACACTATATATCTTCACCAAGCAACTAACATAACCTCACAAGACAGTACTGAACACGATGGCGTCCGAAAAGCAGCTTATTTGACATTCATTCTGAGAGTGGTTAGGTACAGAAGCATATTATTAGCTTGGTGGACAAATAATTCCGGTTTATGACCTACAAATTCATATACATTTCTTTCATTTGTAGTCCAGAACTGTTGGATGATTAACGCTTAACTTGTGCAAGCTCTCAAATTTTTGTGCATGGTTTTAATTCAACTAACGATTTCAACCAGTCGTTATGAACTGAAGGACATCCCTGATCTTGTTCATTTTTAAGGCTCTTGTCCTCGCCACGAAATTTTTAGAACCATTATTGCACAGTGCCCACAATAAAAACATCGTTTAGTTTACAAACTGTTTCTGCTGCTTAATCACCCGTTTTGAAATCATACAAAAAATACTCTTATTTGCTTCTTTTCCATTCAGTAGCTCAATTTGAAGAAAAAGTGATAATAAAACCAAAGTTGATATTATCAAAATGCAGGTCGATTAAAATTATATTAACATGAATACGATGAAATGATACTTTCATTGAAAAAATTTAGGTTTAAATTGGGAAAACAAAAACTGAAATTATTTTACTACCAACCAAATATTTATCCTCACAGCGCTAGGGTAGATAATACTTTATTTATGTTCCTCTGCATGCTGATTATTGGATCGGTATCGAAATACGTATAAACAATAACAAATAATCAATAAAAACAAAAATAATCAATAATATTTTTTTGAATATTTTTGATCCAAAAATGTCTAGTTGTTCATGGAGTTCCAAAAAATAATTCGTTTGTGAATTGTATGAATTATACTATTCCATCGAAAATTTTAATGGTATAATATAAACCACAGAAAATTTAAATGAGTTTATAATATTTATTGTTTAATAAATAATGTAACAAAATAGCTAGTACGCAGATACATGCATACAAACATACATACATATATATATATATATATATATATATATATTTATATATATATATATATATACATATTATATATATATATATATATATATATATATACATATTATATATATATATATATATATATATCTATATATATATATTTATATATCTATGTATATATATACATATATGTATATGTCTATATCTATATGTATATATATATATATATATATATATATATATATATATATATATATATATATATATATATACATACATATATATACATACATATATATATATATATATATATATATATATATATATATATACATGTCCTTATTTATAAAAGTATAGAATAAAACTTACATGAAAACAAACACATCAACCTAAAATTGTACTAATTTTGAACTCTTATATACGACACTAAATTGCAACTGAAGTAGAATTTATCAACACATATTAAAACATTCGAATGACTGTGTACCTTCTCGTGTTTAAACTGGTTTGATTTGAAACAGAATTGTTCTTTTATATGGTATAGTTAAATCATACAATTCGTCTATAGAAATTATGTAATAATATGTCTGTTTAGTACAATTCGAATGTGAAAGATTGAATATACAAAGTCCCGTTCGTTTCTGTTGATATGACATAGTTTGTTTTTATCTAATAACAATTCAAACAGATGAGTAAGACAGAGTCCACTATAGTAAAATACATTTATTATATTATTTTCACATTATTTGTTTCTATATTGTACAGGTCTCTTGCAATTATATAATGCTAAAACAGATACATTGTTTAATATATATGCACTGCATGTTTAATATCTACACTGTATACAAAAATAATATTGTTTGATATTGTTACTTTTCTTAGATTATTTTTCAATGTTATGATTTTAGTTGTCGTTTTTAATTAATTAATAGGATTAAAATTTATTCTGTCAGTTGTTAACAGAGTAATATCTTTTTATAAGTAATTGCTATTTATAATAAGAATTAAACCTTTTGATTGGAAGTCAAATATACTATTTATAGTAAATAAATATCTACCTCATCAATAAATGGAAATATATAAAAATAATCAAACTACATCTATAAAATGTCAATATCAAACTGCTGCTTCAAAACCAAAATAATAAATGGGAGAGAAGTGACAATTATTTTGTCGTAAAAAATAGATTAAAAGAAAAGTTGTTCCAATAATTACATGTAGTCCATAAAATCCTGTAACTATAAAAAAAATGATCCAAAAACTGAGTCAGAATGGAAAATGATGCTTCAATATATTCATATGTTTGAAGTATGGTAAAGTAAATACCTAATAAAACAGTAAAAAATAATCCTTGAACTCCTTGAATATAATTATTTTCTATAATATTAACATTGGCTCAAGTAACAGTAAACCTGATGTTAATAAAATGGCTGGATTTGAAAGAGAAATTTGAAAAGAATTAAAATGAGTAATTCTTGTTGGAGGTCAGATAGCTTCTAATTCAATAGAACTTAATTTTCTATGGAAAAGAGTTCAAAAAAATCTAATTAAAAAATATTTCAGAAATAATAAATAAAATTATTCTTCAGCGATGGAATAAAAAAATATGAAAGTAAAATAATTTCAATACCGTACTGAAATCGTACATGACGATCTACTCTCATGATTTTTTTTCACAAAGTTTGACTATTTTATTCGATATGTTAGTTAATACTTGGAGTTTATTTTTAATACTGGAAGGTGAATTACAAATCGCATCTCTTTCGTCAAAATATCGTTTTCTCAAGAGAAATACAACATTTTTCAAAAATATTGTTTTTATTAAATTTCTGAGAATTTTTGAAATTGAGAAACGTTATACAAATTTGAACACCAATATCAGTTATATTTCATATAGAAAACAGATAAATTGTAATACAGAAAACAATGACCGGATTCCCGTTTGTATAGACATAGAAACCCAAATATATATATTTTATCAACAGCATCAACTCCATCCTTTGTGCTAGTCTAATCATATATAATTTTAAAATTTGCAGTGCATTCAGTATTCATTTTCTTATCATGCATCGTTGAAATTAGGGTTACAACTTGTTTCTCTCGTGTGAAAATAAAATAGAATATCTATCTATTCGAGAACCTAAATATTTATTTTGTAAGTAAATTATTTTTTCATCCCACAAACCATTAAAAAAATTTTTTACTGGAAACTGTTCAATAAATGATTATAGATCTTTCCACATTGAAAGAATACAGATTTTTTCATACCTCACCATCCTGAAGATGAAGATTTGGTGTCAAAATTACCATAATCAATAATAATCGAAAATGATAACCATTATTGCTCTTTTACACTGATCACAAAGTGACTTTTCATCCAGGTTTCAACCGTTTTTGTACCATCTATCTTGATATATGTCACGTTTTTTTTCTATTTTGAAAAACTGACTTTTGAGGTTCTTCTAAGAATAATAATATATTAATTTTAAATCATATTTGCGAAACAAATGGTGGTCAATTTAATTAGTCTTTTCTCAATATTGTAACGATTAACTTGTAGAATATATTAAACATTTATTCATTTCAGACTTCAAAATCTATATACAAGTTCACAGAACCTCTTTTTAAGATTATATATATATATATATACATATATATATATATATATATATATATATATATATATATATATATATATATATATATATATATATATATATATATATATATGGGTGTATATAACGAATCGCAAAAATCAATTCACTCAAAATCGATGACGTGTTGGTGATTAAATGAGGGGTTGGTTCACCGCTAACTTGCTTCTGAAATCCACTAACGACTATATCGAAACTTACAAAAGAAAGATAACGAGATAAGATTTATTTATATATATATATATATATATATATATATATATATATATATATACATATTTATATATATATATAAGCAGACAAATCGATTTATTTAAAAAGGTCATGATATAAGAGAATCTATGACAATATTGGAAGTTGTATTCTAATTTACAGAACTCCAAATAAATATTATCAACGTATAATGTAATTAAAGATTGATAATATTATGTATTAAGCATTAAAATGTATTTTTAATAATTTAAAATTAATTTGTAAAAAACGATCAATAAATAATTAAAAAATAAAACAAAAGCTTGAAATTTTACATGGAGAAATGTATTTAAAAAATATAATTTGTAAAGAGAAGATTTCAAATTAGTTAATAAATATTTTTCCAGATGACCCCGTTCAAAATGTCGGCTGAATTCTAAAAAAAACTAGTATCTGATTCACTTTAAATTTGATAAACCACTTGTTTTTAACATTGTGATGTTTAAAAAATTAATTATTCTCTCACACTAAGAACAATACCTGTTGTTTACAATGATTCTTATTCAGTTTTGATTATAGTTACGCGTTTCAATGATGATGGCCTCATTTCAAAGCTTTAAGTTGCAGAAATCAAAATATTTAAAAATTGCAATTGAAAAGGATTAATAATCACACTAAACATGCATCATATAGATTTTTCTGTACATAAGTACTCTAATAATAAGGGAATTATTGTCGAAATTCGTATAAAGAACAATCAAAAATGATCAGTTATCATTTATTGAAAATTTTTGATTAAAATAATTCTTAATGTATGGCGAGTGAAGGAATAATGTATTGGTGAAAGTGAATTTTAGAGAGTATCATACAACTTTGAAAGAAGAACTGAAACAAAATCGGTCAAGATGAACGCATAAAAAAGTATTCTTTCACCAGGACAACGCGCCATCCCACAAATCGACCATCACAATGGAAAAATTGCACGAATTCGTTTTCGAATTGATTCCTCATCCATCCTATTCTCAGGATTTGGCTCCATGCGACTTCTTCCTCTTCCCAAACTTGAAAATTTAATTCGATGGGAAGAAATTTTCGTTGAATAAGTCATCGCCACAGTCAATATGTATTTTGCAGACTCGCTGGACCAAGTGTATAGCTCTCAAAGGGGACTATGTTGAGAAATAAAATCGATTTTTTCCAAAAACCGATATTTAACTTGATTTTTTACCGTAATTATCAAACGACGCTTGTATAAGGATAAAAAATAAAGCACTACATTACAAGTAAACTGAACATTGGTGGATTTCAGATCTACAACCAAAAATAATAACAGCATTAATAAGAGAAACATTCTTAGAAATAAATTATTCTTTGAATTCACTTTTAAGTTATATGAAAACATTTTACTTTTATAAAATTTTAAATAAAAAAATTACAGTATTGCAAAATAGACTAAGTATGATTAATAACCTATTTGTTATTCAGTCTTTCTTACAATGAAGTATCTAATTGTATATCTAAAAAAGTTTGTGTGGACACGAATTAAACTTGTGTAATCATATCATATCTAGACATAATATTTGGCATCGATTTGTACTTTTGCCAATATTTGTAACTGTACCTATGTGATGTAATTATTAATTAGGAATATGTTTTAATATTTAAGGCCGTTCAAAAATATTAAACTGCATCTCAGGTTCTTAGTTATATTTTACAACTAGCACTGTAATTTATTTATTAATTACTGACTATGTGATTAGTGTGGTCAGAATTCGTTTCGAAATATTTTTTTTAAAACATGCTTGTTCATTAAAAAAATATTTTCTCTTTTAATCTATATACTTTTTTGCTCAGAATTTTAATATGCTATATTGATAAATCAAAGTAAAATGTAATAATTAAAAGCATAATATATTATTTTTTAATATTGATTAAAATATCAACACAATTTATATTAAGTGAAGGAACAGTTTCTAGTGTCAATATTTTTTTTTCAAAAAATGTGTAAAATAGAAAAATTTGCTCGAATGGTAAGTGTTTGAATCATTTCAATTAATTTATGCTCCAGATACTTTTTGTGTAAAACTGTACTAATTTTAAACATTTCTTTCAAATGTTACAATCCGTAGTGCAGTTCTTTAAATAAATATATTTAAATATTTTATTTTCTCCAATTAAAATGTTCCATTAATTTGAAATATACACTTATTGGATTTGTATGAAAAAATAAATATAAAACATATAAACAGAATTCATTAAAAGTTGTAAATTTAATTTCACTGAATATAAAACTCATTGACAGACTTTTTATAAAAATCTCATTTGAATCTATAATGCATAACAAATATTTTTACTCTGTTATCCTTTATATTAAAAAAGTTGTTAATTGACATACTTCAACACTAAGGTAGCGTTCAGTCAAGTTTTACACAAAAATTTGTTATGACTGAGGAAATTAGATTTGGTCTTCAAATAAGAATTAATAATTTGTTTATCATTTTCGATTTTTAATTTCTGTATAAATTGATATTAATATATATATATATATATATATATATATATATATGTGTGTGTGTGTGTGTGTGTGTATGTTACATTTCTGATGAGATAATATTTAAATTTCAATTTTTTCGAAATATATTTTATTAAAGTATGATTGTATTTTATTGGTTTTCTACTAAACTTTGTTATAAAAAGCTTTAATTTTTTTTTAAAGAAACCTAATTAGATATTATTATTATTAAACAGTCTGTCTAATTATTGAATAATTGAGTATACCTTTAAGACAATTAATATGAGAATATTTTATAAAAAAATATAATTGAATATTAGTTTAAAATAAATATAAATTGAATTTTAATTTTATATTAAAAACCTTTATAATAAATTATTATGATATATGAAAAATGTAATAAAACCCTATATTTTATTCAATAAACAAATTATTAAATAAACATGTAATGTACTGAAAATGTCTCTCACAATAATTTGCATCAAGATTGTGCTAAAATATTGAATACAAGTCTCCAGTTAATTAAATCTATCTATAGAAGAATCCTTTTAAGAAAATTAATTAGATATATTATTACACAGTTTGTTCAAGTATTAAATAAGTGGATACACTTTTAAATGAATTAATAAGTGATTGTTTTATAAAAAATTAATCGAATATGAATCAAAATAAAATGAAAATATTATATTGATTATTAAAATAATCAAAATATTCATATTTAATAACTTTGATACACAAAGAAATCTCCATTTTAGCCAATAAACAAATTATTAAATATGCATGGTAAGGTAGTGAAAATGTCACTCACAGCGATTTACACCAAAGCTGTGTTAAAACATTCAACCCAAGTCTCTAGTTAATTGAGTCTATCTATAGAAGGATCCTTTTACTTGATCTGAATACATGAAATATTAGCTTCTGTTCGACAAATAATAAATCGGTCATTAAATAAACTCCATTTCTGATAGACACTTTTTAAGAAGATGATTTAAAAACGAATGTTCCTAGACAAATTGTTTGGCTTGATACTTCAAGTGACACGAAACTTTTTAAAAGCTCAATTACACATTTTGTCGAATATTTTAAGCTATTTAAATTGGCATTGTGATAATACGTGAATCATTCTGACAAATTATAGTTTATCAAGTAATTTAAAACATAATGTTTATTATTAATACAGTTTACTTTAATTAATATAAATTTTTTTTCAATCGATTTATAAAATGAATGCTTCAAAAATAATTAGATTATTTATTTATATTTTTGTGAATTTTATTCTTGAATTGTTATTGTTATAAACTAAAATACGATTTATAATAAAAATGTTTTTTTATAAGAAAAAATAGCGATACTATATAAATAATGGGAGAGATACTGTGTAACCTCTATACCGCTACCCAGCGGGATGCAGTGCTTATGCATACGGAGTGTCAGACACAGAAGCCCATGACTCATGTTTCATTAGATGAGATCTGTGATGGTTTTGGAGATTCAGATTGTGAATCGAATATGCATGAGGTCATTGGACTGGTGAGCTTTTGGCGTGAGACGGCCCGTGGCTACGGACTAGTATCAATCATGTAATAATGGGGGTGTACGGACAGAAGTGCTATATATATATATATATATATATATATATATATATGTATGTATATAAATTTACATAATTGAAAGAAGATATGACAAGATAGTTGAACTGTTTAGAATTAGATATGTTTTTGTATTTAGATATATTGGTATTATAATACAAAGAAACTTGCTTTGGAAGATTTCTCCAATATATAACCATAAGTATTGATAAAAATTAAACAGTTTGTTATAAATAAATTTTTTTAAAAAAAGTAAGCGGATAAAATTAGACGAAAAGAAATTTTAGTGTCATATTTCAAAAAAAGTTCCAAGATCGATACTCAAATTTCTTCAGATGATTCAAAATAACTGTCATGAAAAATAAAAAATCAAAAAGTGCTGATAATGCTATGAAAGCATGGATATAATGGAATAATTCACAGAAAAGAAGTTTCGGTATATAAGAAAAAGTTAACTTTGAGTATGCAATTTGCCAAATCGCATGAAAAGAAAAATCGAAAATTCTGAAATTCAATAATTTGGCCGGACGAGACGAAGAAAAAATATTTTTGGTTTTAATCATGTGTTAAATATAATAACGTGTAATTTGTGACATACAAAAATGTTTTTTTAAAATTTTAATGATTTATTTGTAAAAATTTATATTATGCAATATTGTTTTGGTTGAGTTGAACTAATTATTCACTACACCCAAGCCTATATGTTTTAATAATCCGATTAAATCATTTTCACACAAATTTGACTTATTATAAAATACATACATACATACATACATGTATTATATATATATACAGAGGCACCAGAAGGATGGGAAACTTTCCAAACGCAATAATTAAATGAATTTTTATTTTTACATAATATTGTTGACACATTCTTGTCAGATACATTTTATTTCTGAAAAATAAAGCCTGATACATGAGCACCATTCTGCGCACTCATTCCTGTAATCTTATTTGGAAATTTTCCATTGCTTTCCTTAATAGACCAGACGATTCCTTGCGGAATCGTCTGGTGGTAATTGCTTCTTGGATTTGTAATTTAAATACAGGCTTACAGTATGGACGATTAATATACACATTGCTCTTTAGATAAACTCAAAGAAAATAATCACACGCCATCAAATCTAGAGATCTTGCTGGCCAAATAACATCTTAATTTTCATAAATGGTATGGTTTGGAAAGAGCGCTTTTACAGCAACTATGGACACTCTAGTGACATATAACTTGTTTCTCCATCTTTCTGGAACCAAGTAATTTGTGGAAATTGAATTAAGTTTTGCGTCAGAAATGTTGTAGTTATATTAGTGTAACGGGATGCGTTCACGTTTATGGCATTTTCGTTGTCGTCTTCGAAAAAGAAATTAATATGAGAATATATATTATATATATATATATATATATATATATATATATATATATATATATATATATATGTGTGTGAGTGTGTGTAAATAAAAGTATATATTTGTTTGAATGTAAGAAAACTCTATTAACCCAATTTCGTTGTCTTCATTCAATCGGTTCGAAATTTCAAAACGTTGTACAGAGGACTAAAGCAATTTATTCAGACAAAGTAAAAGGTACCTGTCAACATGTCAAGCAAACGCATTGAACGATGAACATTCCCGATCAGAGTGTACATCGAAGAGGCAGAACCTTTATTTTCTGCATGTTTTCATGCTTTTATTTATGACCTCGCACGACAGAACGAGCGCGCGAAGAATTCGCGAAATGCGAAATATTAACACTGATCGAATATTGATGTTTAAATATAATTTTGTATAGAATATTTTCTTTAATCAAAACAAACTCGACGACGCGTAAAGTATGTGGGACGTTAACAAAACAAACAACAATAATGTGCGAAATGTTCAAGTTGTGTTTTTGAACTCGTCGTCGCACAATGATGTTAGCATTTGCGAATAAACGTTTATTTTTTTGATAAATAAATAAAGTAGTTAGAAAGTGAAGATGTGTAGTTTATTTTTCTTAGTTTGATTTAATGTGTTTATTTCAATTAGTTACAATATAATTTATGAGCTCGATACATTTTCTTAGTGATAAAATAAGTTTACTTTAAAAAATCTTTATATATATATATATATGTATGTATATATATATATATATATATATATATATATATATATATATATATATTATTTAAAAAAATTCTACATCATCATTGAATTTTTGTTATACCTGATTTAATAATCAATATATTGATATTTGAAGTGATATTTATAAAAATTAAATAGTCAATATAAATAACTATGTAAGGGATGAAAACAGTATCCTAAAAGAATATCATTACCAAATGAAATCCACTTCGTATGAAAAAAATAGCTCTCTAATCTGCTCACAGTGCATCGCATTTTATAAACATGGCATGAGTATAAACTGAACAGATGTGTCAATCGTACGTGCACCAACGACGTCCACCATAACGAGTCGAACAAATTGCACGGTACATAATGTACAGTTGATAAGAAACGTACGACAAGAATAACACGAGCGTATGATATACAACAGGTGGTCGAAGAGGACGAAATCGCGATTGTGTCGACAGGAGTGCGAGTCTAACATTCGCTAGCGCAGACATTGAAGCGCCACAGGTGTGAAGCGCATACAAATCATCTCTATTATTGTTTATTGGTTCTTGGCGCATGGTTAAAAATAACGTCTGCACGTAATAGATCCGATCGAGTGCATAAAAGTGTACGTTATATTTAATTCGGTGTCGCGTGGATTGTAATTGGACTTTTATTATTGGTTGATCGATCACAGGAAATGTTAATATGCAAATTGTGGTAGGTATTCTTTTCAAAAGACATTATCGATGGATAAAAACGAATTTAATTATACATTTATACTTCCATACATACCTATACATATATATATATATATATATATATATATATATATATATATAATATTTTCAATCTAGTAACTACAGATATTACAATTAAATACTTGTCAATATAACAAATAAAATTTGAAAAATGTGCCTGGTAAAAATGGTTTGAAATATTTAATTTGCTAACACTGGAAACGACTGGTATATATATAGAGAGAGAGGAGGGGGCGAAAAATGTATACAGACTTTAACGTACAAAATTCTGCATAAAAGCTATATTACTAAAATTATACAGCCATCAAAGAATGACTGTAAGTAATGTTTGAGTTCTACAATCACAACAGGTGCTTAAAGTGGTCACCATTAGCGTCCAGACACTTCTGATTTCGGCAAATTACTGCACGATCAACGTTGGCCGAAGTGCTCACTATGATTGCTGCGCAGGACATTTCAATTTTCCTCAACCTTCAACCAATCACAATACTGCATTCTTTGATCAGGGTAGTCTTCACTTATGGTATATATCAATCTTGGGATGTAAATTTTCCATTTTGCTCTTTAAAAAATGCGTCGCATGTTGCAATTGTCAGAGTGTATTGGAGGTTATGTTGTGAACTCACGCCGCCATTGTCGTTGTACTTCGTACACATTCTCAAATTCAAAATACCACTTCAAAACGGTCTTGCGTTGCTCGAACGACAACCGTGTCTTTGCTACTTTGACTGTCCTGCCGGTCGCATGATGGCTCTAGCATTCGTGTAATTAATTACATCTTTTGAGATAATATCATACTTCATACTGCAGCCGTAATTCGATTAAACAATGAAGAAAGTCATAGATAATCTATATTAAATTGTGTATACATTTATTGGGTTCCTTTGTATATATAAATTCAAGATTTGTAGAACTGGATCCTATTCGTTCACTAATAATTGGTTTACATATATATATTTATATATATATATATATATATATATATATATATATATATATATACGTATATATATATATAGGAAATCTGTATAACAATTATTGTCTAATTTATTATCTAGCTTATCAACGCCTAATTTATTCCTATATCCTAATCTGTTATTTTGTGGAATTCAGATTTAACTGAATTTTATTTTCATATGTCTCCTTTTCCTTGGCATGTCCAGCTAAACTTGTCTTAGTAATAACTATACTAGCACCGGGTAGATCTTGTTGAAACATATTATAAAAGAAAACAAACTCACTTTTTATTGTAAAATGAGAACATCATCGAGTAAAAAATGATTAGTCATTATTTGAAAACGTTTTAATGATAAATTTAAATGTTTGTATATTTTTTATTTATTTTTAAAACTATAAAATTTTCACACTAATCATGTTTTACACGAGAAACCCCCATTTTTAAAAAGGTGGCATAAGAATCAACTAGATTTAAAATCAAATTGAAGAAATTGCCAATATTAGCTACTATATATAATATTGTTTATATATATATATATATAAGAGCGTTTTAAAAATGCGATTAAAAAATTAAAGATTCTAAAAAATTATTGTATTTGAACTTCGATTGATTAAATAATTCACATATTTATCTGTAATTGTATTAACAGTAACAATGGTCGATGTCAAAAAATCGTTTCCAAAAATGTATCTATCATCTTAAAGATTATAACCGATGTCTCGAAAATACATATCGCAATTCTGAGATTTTTTATCACAATACAATTCTGACACTGTCTAAATTAACTTTCACAAATGAATTTTTTTCCATCTCTACAAACCATAAACTTTTTTCGGATCAAAAATATCCAATGAATCATTATTAATTATCATTTATGACTTTTGTTCATGTTCATTTGTACGAACATCTCATCATTCTCAAAACGTTTAAGTACAGAAAAATTTGATTTTTTGTAGATTATGTAGATTTTTCTTTACATTTGCGCTCTGAACATAATGGAATCGCCATCGAAATGCGCATAAACAAGAATCAAAAATTATCAATAATGATTATTTTAAACATTTCTGAGATAAAAAAGAAAACCATTTGTGAAAAGACTGATTGAGATAAAATAAATATGAAAACACTCGCAAGGAGATCAATAAGTAACAGAATAATTAAAAATTTATTTAAAGTTTCAGAAAAAAATGGTATTATTCAAACTGAAGGATTGTGGAAAATGTTTTTATTCATTAATGGAATCTTTATATGTTTTATGTAAATTATATGTTTATATATATATATATATATATATATATATATATATATATATATATATATATATAGCTCTATACATTAAATAAATCAATATATTAAAATGCATTTCAAATAATTTGCATATTAAGTATTTAAGTAAATGCAGATCCTTAATTTTATTTTCTTGCCATTATAGGTGTGGCAATAGATAGAGGAAATAAAAGCAATTGTAACTTTATGCAATTAATTATAAATGATCTTAATGACTTAGAACAATACCATCACAGTATGTACGTAAACGTGACTTCAACTGCTGTGCTTGACATATGCTCATTGAATAAAATGACGTTATGCACATATGAATAATTCAAATCTGTTTCAATGATCCAATATAATTTCGATTGTAGTTTTTCTTCATATTTTTATACCGCGTAGAAAAAAGAGACAGAAGAAGATGTTATTATTAATAAGATGTGTTTATTCTTAAAATTAGAATTGTTTAATTTTATATCTATAAACCCGTCATTGACTGTCTTCTTTAACTAAATTCCATTCTGTTTTTTTTTTTCTTTTTGGACACGACCATTACATTTTTTTTATTTCAATGCACTTGAAGTGAATAGTCGAATAAAAATCCCGGTCAAATTTAAACCGTTACTATAACAGTAAACTCCAGAACTTGTACGCTTAAATCCACTAGTGGGTGTAACATTCCCATAACATTCAAATGTCACATATCCCATCAGCTCCCCATACAAACTCTTACTTCTACACCACTAGCTATTCCAATAAGACAAATGGATCTACAATTATATCCGCTTCATTATTCCCTTTCGCGATATCTTTGTGAGAGTGAATCTCGTTGTAATGAAGGAAACGTTATCCGGTCGAACAGGGGCTGAAAATAATGGACTCGAAGCGGTATTACGAATGTAGATCGCGCGTTCGACCTAATTCCTTGATTGTGCTTCGCGCGGCAGCCGTTCTTTTATAATGTCGGATATCACTTTCATCCCAACACAAACATAACACTCGGCCTGGAGAATAAAATTGGATTACTAATTTATTAATCCTTACTTTTTTCGTTCGGACGAGATACGGATTTAAAACTTTTTTCCGACCAGACATGTTTTTGCACTTCGTTGATCGAAAATGTTCGACTGTTAGAGAAAATTTAATGTTTTAAATGTAGTTATTAGCTTAGAATTTGAATAACACCTCGTGAAATGTTCACTTTTTTACAGTAGATTCATTTATATTCTTCATTATCATTATTTTTTTAAAAAAATTCTTATTAAAATAAAATGTCAGGTTAATTAAGTAATACTAGAGAATTCTACCCCGTGATTGCTGCGGTCGCCAATTTTCGGTGTGGGGGCTTTCCCTCACTCACGCTCCCCCTTAACAAATAATAGAAATTAACGAATTAAACACAAATAGTCTGCGTAATTTGCGATAAAAAAACTTTTTATTGGAAATGTTTATAAAAATTAACATAAGAAAATACAATGATAAAATATGTAACATTTTTTGTGACTAAAATATTTTGAATAAATGTCTTATCAGTTTTACGCTGAAATCGTATATCATCTTTTGTTGCACACCGTGAAACAAAACACATATCGCTTACTAATATCAACCAATCGGAACAGAGACCACATGAGCGATATCAACCAGTCAGAGAACGAATAAAAGTCACGGATACAGCATTACTGTTCCATTTTTATAAAGAAAGATTTTATAAGTAGCTTTATTACTGATTATTTAATTTATTTAATTGATTAAAAATAATTATTGATCATTTTTGATTGTTGCTTATGCACATTTAAATGGTGATTACATTAACCTTATAGTATAATACTATGTTCGTTTATGATTTTTTATGGTTTGTAAAGTGAGAAAATAATTGATTTTTTAAAGTGAATTTGACTACAGTCCAAAACCTGTTTTATTTAACTGATTTTCTATTAGGTTGGTAGGAAAATAATTACGTGTTTTTTCTGAATTCTAACCTTATTTTTTCAATGAAAGTATCTTTTTCAAGTATTCATTTTAATCTCATTATAAACTGCATTTTTAGCCTGCATTTTGGTAACATCAATTCTGGATTTATTATTAATTTTACTTCCAATTGGGCTATTAAATTAAAGATGGAAAAGAAGCAAATAAGAGCATTTTTTGTATGAATTCAAAACGGGTCGTGAACCAACATAAACTGTTCGTAAACTAAAACTTTGGTGTGGGTATTATTAAGGAACGTACGGTGTAATGGCGGACCAAAAAGTTTGTACTGGGGACGAAAGCCTTGAAGATGAGGAAGGTTGCGGACATCCTCCTCTAGTTCATGACGGCCAACCGAAGGCGTTATTTGAATCAAAACCACGCACAACAATTCGAGAGCTTACACAAAAGTTAAACGTTAGTCATGCAATAGTTTCGGACCGCTTAAAACAGCTAGAAAAATCAAAAAAGAGAAAAATGTATTTCAGTTTGAAAGTCATAACACGCAATTATTTTTCTACCGACCTAATATTTTTATCACAATTGTTTGAATAAAGCAACTTATAAGAAATTATACGAATTATATCAGCAAAATAAATGAATCATGCCTCGTTCATTTTAAACGGATTAAAAGTTCTAAACTTTTATCTAATAGAGAATAAATAGAATTTTTACAAGAAAAATTTATTAATTAAGTCATCAAAGTC
Source organism: Acanthacorydalis orientalis (assembly GCA_034766995.1). Classification (NCBI taxonomy): domain Eukaryota; kingdom Metazoa; phylum Arthropoda; class Insecta; order Megaloptera; family Corydalidae; genus Acanthacorydalis; species Acanthacorydalis orientalis. The sequence continues at coordinate 14,173,673 of CM068313.1, read as the reverse complement.
TAATTGTTATACACTTGTACAACAAATGGTAATAAAAGGATGAAGAAGACTGAGCTCGTATATTTTTTATTCAATATTGTCATATTAATTAAACGTCATAGATTATTTAAACGAAGTAATATTACAAAAATAAAAAAATCAATTAACCTTCTGATATTTCATTTCAATTCATATCGTATATAAAAACACTCACTTATTTATTAATCATTTCTATAAGCTACAGGAATGGAATTAGAAGCTATTAAAAATTAATTATAAAACTGAGGCCAAATATTACAGAACTAATTATAAAGTGAAATTTCTCTGTTAGTTTTAATAATGATTATTAGTTTCATATCAAGATTCAATTACTAAAATTAAAACATTATTTAAAAAGTCGTTATTCGAATCAAAATATTTATAATCGAGACCATAATATTCTTTGTTGAATATTATAAGAACAAATTGTTGTTTGTAAACGAATACCGAGACACACAGCAATAACAAGTACTTTCACTTGTTTGTAGAAAGCTTTTAATTCGCACATTACCATTCTATAGCTCAAAGAACAACCAATTTGATTACAGATACTTCTACAATTAAAGTGGCAAACGCTAAATGTTATAGTTCTAATAATTGTTTCCAGCTGAAAATCAATGAACCGTTTTTTATATCTCATTATTCTTAGTGCTTTTATGATGTAATTCAATTAAGCTGTTAGCCGAACCTTTTTTATCTCATATCCTTTCATCATTTTAAATTTTTCTTGATAATTATTAAATTCTCTTTAAAAAATGATTGTTATTAATGTGCATAATTAATTTCATATTTTTTTAATTGTACTGAATCAATAAAATCTACAAATGTTTTGTTTTTAGTTTTGTAACTTGAATAAAATTTAAAAAAACGAACTATTATTTTATAAAAAAATGTTTTTCTAATATAATATTTTTTTGTTGCAGTGAACTGTGCTCATAAATTGAATAATTTCGAAAGACTGGTACTTAGAATCTGGTGAGTATTTATTTATATATATAAATTTATATTTCAGTTGTTAGTAATATAAATGTTGTATTCGTTTTTAAAATTGTGGCTAGAATTATATTCACAAACGATTTTTTTACTTTCTCACATCCCATATTTTTTTCATATCAAAATGATCAAAAATGGATTATTGATTATTTATTTTTTATTGTTCTCGATGCGCACTTCAATCATTAAAGAGCACTAAGGTATAGAAAATCTGAATGCTTTGACGATTACAGCATTGTCATCGAAATGCGTGCATAAATAAAAAGAAAAAGTTCAATTATTGAACATATTTGATTCGAAAAACATTATACGGTCTGGAGAGAGTAAAACATCGATCTGTAAGGTATAAATATTTGCACAAATTTAAGTAAATAAAATAGAAATAGAAACTATACTGATTATAGGAAAAAAACCGTAAGAGTGTATCATTTATTATCAAATAACATAAATAAATTTTTTGCGTTATACTTTGATTCTTAGTGAGTGATGGCATCGTCATCGGAATGAGCAATAAAACAGATATAAAATAAATATCTTGTCAGAATTTATTTTCACAAATGAATTCTTTTTTCACTCCACAAGAGATTATTCTGTACTTTGGCGCTTCAAAAATGATTTTATCGTCATGAAATGCTCAAAACCAGTAATCGAAAAGAACCAATAATCGTTTCTTAAACATTTTTGATTAGAAATTTTTTTGTTGTTTGTGAGACGAAAAAAAATTTATTCGTGAAAATGAATTTAACCACTAGCCAATTATGGAAGTTAACTTTAGATTAATAAGTTGCATAGAGGTTACAAAATGTATTTGTAAGTATATTATTTACTATATATATGTAACAATCTTCTCCTCATTGAATATATATATATATATATATATATATATATATATATATATATATTACGTTGGTGCAAAAATAATTGCGGTTTTTACGTATTAAGTATAAAGACAGATATATCAGTTAAAAATTATATTCATTAACCAAAATAAAGATCATTAGCTTGCACACATTTCTCTCAACGGGAAACAAGTTTTTTTATTCTTTGAAAACCTTCTCTCGTAGGAAATAAGAAAATTCAAACGTTTTAAAAAATGATAATCTGAAAATCTTAAACCGCAATAATTTTTGCACCAACTTACTACAAATTAAAACATCTATAAAATTTGAAATTGCTATACTGTATTACTTTTTGAAAAAATCACATTTGACCTAATTTTTAGCACTTGAGACCAGATTCTTTTCTTCAGTCATTGTCATTTAGTGGAATAAAAAAAAAGATTTATCTATAAATATTAAAAATGTTTATCGTTTTAAATACATGTTATTCTCCTTCTATGCGTTTTAATGTCAAGAACTTTAATTGAAAATATTTCTTATTATTCCTAATTGTCTGTTTTCCAACAAATAAATCATTTTAAGTGGAATGAAGAGACTAAACGAGAAACAACCCATCATCACTGAGATAATTTACGTTTGTACTAACCTCTTTAACTTCTCCTAATATATACATATATAATCTAATATATATACATATATATATATATATATATATATATATATATATATATATATACAACAATTTAACATTTCAAACGAAATCACTATTGCAATAATAACAGTTAAATCTCACTAAAAAGCCCGTTCATTTCAAGTTTAATATTTTAATCATATTTCGAGTATGTCAGAGCACGAAATCCAGATTACAATGATACGAATGTATGAGAAAATGAAATGATACGTGGATATCATTCAAATATTTATACCGTATTTCCAGATGTTGATGTAGATTATATATATATATATATATATATATATATATATATATATATATATATATATATATATATATACACAAAATAACATTTCTAAATCTGTAAAAAAGTTAGATTGGGAAACGAACAAATATGAAAACTTTTTCAAAAAGGTAATCTGTATTTTCTTTGACACACACACACATGTGTATATAAGTATATATATATATATATATATATATATATATATATATATATATATATATGTATGCGGTAAGATAGATAAAAATTGATTTTATATAAAGATTTATTGTTCTCGAAGAAAATATAAAAAAGAACATCATATAAAAAATGATTTTCGTGAATTCAAAAGGAAAATGTTGAACCTATTCAAAAATATGAATACTTCGGTGTATATATTTTTTTAAAAAAAATCCGTCAACGGGAATCAATTGACAGTTGTGTTTTTTCGATTGTGTAGCTTTCAAAAGCAGCGATATAACACTTTACGCGTTTAAAATACAGCGTTGGACGATTTCCACGTACAATTTCTTATCTTTTATTTTCTATCGGATGTGTCTGACAGAATAGAAGCAAGATATCGTTTCCATAACGACAGTTTCATAAATTCAAAAGGAACGAGTGAACTAATGCGGTACGTTATTATCGGTCCGACGATAAAATCACAGTGCCTTTTCACTGTTTATGTATGTAGTACGATTTTTGTCTTCCGTTTATTGTTCAATACTAATAAGATACGCATACAACTATATATATATATATATATATATATATAAAATGTCATTTCTTGTTTATTACAAATCGATAAAGTTATAAGATAAATTTCAGAGTATCAATTAAATTTGATAAACGATGTATAAAAGTAATCTTAAAATAAGACAATCAAGGTTTATGTCACATTATGATGTCTATAGATTTTTATATAATTCTGTTTATAAAACCGAAGTGTCATTTCAGTTTTGAAGGGAAGGATCAAAGGGAAATAATTGAAATGTCAGATAATATTCAAGAGGATTGATATAGATCTACATTTGAAATCAGTTTTATAAAACGTAATTATTTCTGAGGTTGATTATCCTTTTTAAACTGAAGGATTTAGAAGAATTATTAGGTTCGTAGAGAAATAATTACGGATCTGATCTTCGAATTCATATACATTTTTCTCGTTTTTGATTTTCCTACTGTTTTAAGTGGCCCAGAAATGTTTGATTACTAACGATTAACTTTTGTGCAGGCTCTCGATGAGAAACAGATACAGCACACCAGTACCACTTAATGGATGAAAACGGATTTCATATATATTAACACTTTAACGACCGGGCACGCCAATTGGTGTCTTAAATAAAATTAGCGTTATCTAGCAGGAACGCCAATTGGCGTCCTGTACATCCTTAAATTTTCATTTCAATTTCTAAATTATTTCAAAATACACAAGAATTTGAAGAAAACGATCAATGTTTTTTCCCATTTTATAAAAATGCCCCCGGTAACAGGTCACAGGTTCATAGCAAAACCGTCGAGAAAGTTTAATGTGTCCATCTATCATTATTCGTAATGCTTTCCATTTCTTTCTGTTTTTATCTGACCTGACTTTCGCCGATTACAGATAAATTATTTTATAAGAAATCATATTTATTCTGGCTGGTTTTGTTTAACGTATAAGTATAGATTATTATTAATTATTGATAATCCAATTAAATAAAGACTTTTATACAACACAAATAAATCAAATTGAAAATTTGATTACATGAACTTACGTATATTGTACAAATGTGCATATATTTACTAGTAGAGCACTTAAACTCCTCAAAAATAATATTAGCGGTTTTTATTTCAGGTGTTAAAAATTGAAAAAAATTACCTGAATTCAAATACAACTACTCAGCATTTTTTTTAAATATAAAAATTGTCTAAATGCTTACAATTCTGAAATTATTAGATATTATTTTAAGTTTTTCTCGAAAGATTATACGTTTTTAAATATGGAATAAATAAAAAAAATGAATTCAAATGACAAATATTTAATTCGTGGAAGAAATAAATGTTTTCTATTTAAACTGTTTTACACATAATTACCGGCTTATTGGACAATAATAAAACTTTAGTATCACATATTCTTTATTTCAGAAATATGTAAATCAGACAAGAAAGTTTCATTCCATAGACGTGTGTGTGTTTGTACAAATATAAAGATTTTTCTACACGAGCAGATTTTAATTTATAAACATTAACAGAATCGATTAATTTGACACGATTCTATAATCCGATTCCATGTTAGTAATTAACCCATAAAATTAAGATAAGTGACCGGAAATGTTTCATCGTTTATATTGTCGCCCTTATTCGAACTTCCTGGTACATGAATAATAATCCAGGATTCACGTCGACCTCTAATAGACAACATGCACCGATATATTCCAGTTAAACAGAATTGTTTAACTTTGTTAATTGACATTTTGATTCGAAATCGAGATATTAATCGTTGAGATAATTTAATCAAACCAATCGAAAAGTTGACTTAATCTTACCACTGATAATATAATTAGAAGATTTATTCACAGAATTGAACAATATTTAAAAGTTTAAATAATCAAAAGATAAGAAGGATAAACGAAGAATTTATGTAGAAACTGTGAATTATATTGGATTGGTATGAAAATAATTGCGGTTTTTGTTTTCTGAATTCTAACCTTACTTTCTCAATGAAAGTCATTTCATCGAATTCACGTTAATATCATTTTAAAGTGCATTTTTCGTTCTGTATTTTGGTAACATCGACTTCGATTTTATTATTAATTTTACTTCAAGTTGGACTATTGAATTAAAAATGGAGAAGAAAATAAGAGCATTTTTTTCGGTAAAGCACCAAAAACTGCTCGTAAACTTTGCTTTTGGCGTGGATACTGTTAAAGAATGTACGGTCCAATGATGGTTCCAAAAATTTCGTGCTGGAAACAAGAACCTTGAAGATGAAGAAGGTCACGGGCGCCTTTCTTCTGTTCATAATGACCAAGTGAAGACATTAATTGAATCAGAATCACACACAATAATTCGAGAGCTTGCACAAAAGTTAGTCATTAGTCATCCAACAGTTCTGGACCACTTAAAGCACGTAGGTAAATTAAAAAAGAGAAAAATATATATAAATTTGAAGGTTATAAATAGCAATTTTTGTTCTACCAGCCTAATATTAAGAAAATGAAATAAAAATACATTTTCAATTATTTCTAATCGGTTATTCTTTTCAAATTCTTATCATTTTATTTAATTAAATTTAGAATTTGTAAAACGTGGAATAATACTGAATATTTAATTTGAATAATAATAATTGTACTTTTTCAAATTTAGACAAATCCTTGCAAAATTATGTTATTATGAGTCCATACTTTGAGAATAAGCAAGTGAGCGATTTTTGAACAAATCGATTTTATATTTGACCTTCTTATGTTCCACATTACCCTTAACAATTCAGGAAAAAATGATATATAATTTAGAGATTGAAGGACTTTCATTCAAATGTTTTAATTATATTTCAATTATTTTTTGACCAATAAAAATATCATTTTTTATTTCATTAATCTTTTTAATAATAAAAATATTCTTATTGATTTGTGTTCATCTAAACTGGCTACAACGATCGTGCAAAATAAAGTATCGCCGTTCACTTCATCTCATTATTCATTATCATCAAAATTTATATTTGAAACATGAAACGAAACGCGTGTCTAGACTCTCTTACGTAATACCGTAACGTTTAATTTATACCGAAAGCTTATCCGCGGCACTCGGACTATCCTTTTAAAATAGATTCAATATCGTAATTAAAGTAATATCCTTTATCTCTATACATACATACACGTACACCCATTATGTAAATACATAAAGTCGGGTAACTTGTATTCAGTAATGGCGGTAGAAACAAAACAAACTAAAATATATGATACTTGCGGTGATTTTATTCAAGTCGGGAAATTTACTGTTTCTATTTTTATCATTCCCGGGAGATTCGACTCGTTGTTTTCTATTTCGCACCGAGAAAGTTTTTCCATCGGATTGTTGACTTGTACTTTGCCGTTTTCTTATTTGCACGAATAATCATTTAATGAACACAGCGGCTTGGGTGTGCGTTTTAAAAAAAAATCAAATATGCAAAACAAAAACAAATCCTTTTAAGAATGTTTATTTAGTTCATTGCTTCCAGTTTTTCGACACATGTTTTCTTGTTTTAATTTAAATTATGTTCCTTTTATCTCCTCCTTCACACTCACACACACACACACACACATATATATATACATGTACATAAATATGTACATATGAGTGTCGTTTGAAGAATGGTAAAAAAGCAATTTCGTAAATATAATACATATTTAACTTTATTATTCACCTTTAAGTACTTATTAATTTACATCAATAAATAATGCATCAATAAAAATTATCATATTCATATTCGAATGTATTGACATGATATTAAAAGTGTAACAAAAATGATCACCAGAAAAGAAAATAATTAAATTTGAATTGTCTATCGCATCTGTTATTTGCACATTTTTTTTACTATTTATAAATTTTACTAATTTCGGAATTTTGTTTAATATTATATCTCCAATATATCCTTAATATATTTAAATATATTAAGGATATATTATTTATAATATATTTTAATATATGTGTACATTAATTTATTATTTGGGTTAATGAAAGAAGTTTTATTAATTGTAGAAATTAATTCTGTGCCTTTAAATTGAAACAATCATAATTCTGTTATAAATTAAAATATTTTCTCGTCATATTGAGGTGCCTGACTAGCACATTTAAAAACAGTACATATCTTCGCCAAGCAGTTGGTATAAACTCATAAAACAGTAATGAATACGATGACGTTCGCAAAGCATATTAGATATTGTATACTTTTCGCATTCCATTTGAAAAAAATGCTGCCGAATCCGCGGGAATGTTTTATTGAGCTTTTGGTGAAGATATTGTGATGTACAAATCATGCCGAAAATATTAAAACAGTAAAAGAGATCTGAAAATGCATTACAACTTCATCGACTCAACGCCGCCATCTTTTTCTCGACGTGGGATTCGTCAGTTACTTGACAGATCGAGCAAAGTTACATGAAATAATGGGGGCTATCTTAAGGATTCAAAAGTATTCCATTTTTCTGTAAACATTTATTTTCTATAAAAAGGAACCGAATTAATTTGTATACCTAATCTTCACTCTCTCTCTCTCTCTATATATATATATATATAATCAAAATTATCCACAAAAAAATTTCGATTAGACGTCCAGGTTTCTACGGCACTCAAATGTGTTTATCACATATATAAAATAACACGTTGCAATCTGTCTGCGATAATGATTATACAAACATACTAACAAACACACACACACACACATATATATATATATATAAATAATCAAAATTATCAATAAAACACTATAAAATAACATGTTGTAAAAAATAATCTATCTGCAAGAATGTTTATATAGACATGCTAACATATATATATTTTTGTATATATATATATATATATATATATATATATATATGTGTGTGTGTGTGTGTGTGTACAAATCCATGATGTCGAATAATTTATTTGTAACGTGGCTTCTATGATACCCAAATATGTTAATTGTTTCATTCGGTTACATGACAAGCTTATAATTGACGAGTGGTCGAGCGCAGCGAACCCGGTGGTTGGTGAGCGTAGCGATCAGGGGATGAATCCCCCTAGCCGCAGTCTATTTTTATCTCATTATTTGCAATACATAACGTTACTCGTATACAAATTTAATATTAATATCTCCTAAAAAATAACTTTATCATAGATTTAAATGCGTATTCAAATTTAAAATGTAATAATAAAATCTCAAACACATTGAATGAAAATACAAATAGGAAAATATACGATAAATGGATGGCATTATTAAACAATTCATTTCCTCGTTTTAGTGGCTGTTTAATATTAACATTGTACAAATAAATCTGTCAGTATTCGAACTCAAATATTTCATTTTGTTGAAACGATATTTAAAATGAAAATAGTTAACGATACAAGTAGCACGTTTCATGTTTTTTTTTGTTCTACATATAATTATTTGTTCAACGTCACATACAGAGAATGTTTTCAGTGTTGATGCTTATACACACTAAAACTTTTACTCTTCGAACTCATAACATGTTTAATCATTTCATGTTTTCTTTTAAATTCTGAATACGAATATATATATATATATATATATATATATATATATATATATGCATATATACTGAAAAAATCAAATAACCGTAAGAAGATAGGATCATCAATCTATTTCACTGCTTATGACACAAAAAAGATATGACATAAATAGATAAGAGTACCATTAGGCGATTGATTTTGTAAATATTCATCGAATATTCATATTTGAAATGTTTTGATGTTTTTTTCACCTAGATTCTGATGTCATGTGAAAAGAGGTCGATGTTTTTATTTGGTTAAATATTTTTTTTTTACGTTTCTTCTTTATAATGTTCACCAAACAAGCGTGATCATGGCTTTTTGTCGAGTCGAGTATTAGAAAATGACTTGCTATATACTTGAATTCTAATTTTTAACAGGCGTTATATCTTGTCTAAAGGTTGTCCTCTTTATATAAGTGAAATATGAGATTTATCTTTTAAAACATTATCTGTTTATGTGTTGCTTTTATAAGTATATATATATATATATATATATATATATATTTATATATATATATACAATTTTTTCTAAATTAAAATTTATTGTAATTTCTATTGATCAAAAATCATTTGTGTTTTTTTAATTACAACATATCGTTATTATTTTTTTAGAAGAACTATACATTAAATATTTTTTCAGTACTTCTCAGATACAACTTTAATAATCATTTTATTATAATCAGTTAAAAATTAGAAACGAAATGGTTAGTAAGTAAATTATCTTTTATTATTTAACCCTTTCACCACGGATTAAATATTTTTAGTTTTAAAACTTCTGTTTTGTTTGATGATCTTTTAAGTTACTTAAGTAATCTATTCAATTTCCGTTAGTAATTTTTGAAAATTTTATGGGACACATAGGTCCCGTTAGTGGCGAAAGGGTTAAATGTTTAATTTTAAAATAAATGATTTTATATTCAATACGTAATAATTATAAAAGTTTTAACATTAATCTTTTAGGTGTGTAGAAAAATAATTGCGGTTCTTTTTCTGAATTCTAACCATAATTTTTTTCAATGGAAGTGTCATTATATCGTGTTCATGTAAATATCATTTTAAAGTGCATTTTTCGGTCTGTATTTTGGTAACATCGACTTTGGTTTTATTATTAATTTGTTACAAACTGGGCTATTGTCTTAAAGATGGAAAAGAAGCAAATAAGATCAATTTTTTGTATGAGTTCAAAACGAGTGATAAAGCAATAGAAACTGCTCATAAACTAAACGATAGTTTGGTGTGGGTGCTGTTAAGGAACGTATTGTTCAATGGTAGTTCCAAAAATTTCATGCAGGGGACGAGAGACTTATAAATGAAGAAAGTCTCGTGCGTCCTTCTTCAGTTCATAACGACCAACTTGAATTAATAGTTGAATCAGAATCACGCACAACAATTCGAGAGCTTACACAAAAGGTAGACGTTAGTCATCCAACAGTTCTAGGCCAATTAAAACAGCTATGAAAATCAAAAATGAAAAAATGTACATGAATTTGAAGGTCATAAACCGCAACTATTTTTCTACCAACTTAATAATTCGATAGCTATTAAAATTTGTAAATTTTTTTACTAGTACTTTAATGACAAAATCGTTAGAAATTTATTTTTCGAACTAAATTTATTAGTTGTGTCAATAAGAGATTATCTAAAATAAGATTAGCTAATTGTCTTTGATAAATATATTTTTAATATAATGATACCTGAAAATCTACAAGGGAAATATTAGATCTAAAAATAAATTCTGTACGTTTATGTTGAATCGACCATAACTCAATTTTAAATTCAAATATTTTCACATCGTTTTAGAATTTTGAAGTGCTAACATTAAAAAACACTACATATCTAGGCCGAGCAGTTGGCATAACCCCACAAAACATTAGTGAAGACGACGGCGTTCGAAAAGAAGCATATCAGGCATAAAACATGCAAAAGATGCTGAAATAGTTGAAAAGATCCGAAAATGCATTGAGAATTTATCGACTCGAACCCGCCATATTTTTTTTGACAAGGGATTCCTCAGTTACCTGACAGATGGAGTAAAGTTGTATAAAATAATTGGAGATTTTGAGAATTTAAATATATTTTATGTTTCTGTAAACATTCATTTTCTAGAATTTGTACACTTTATATATATATATATATATATAGCAATGTTAGAATCAAAAATAATTAATTCAGAAGCATAAAACCATACATTTATTGTTCATTTTTTTTAATCTTAATCTACTGAAAAAATGTATCAATAGATAAAATAATAGTCAAGGAAAATTGGTTATATCTAAAAATATACAAAATAAACCATACCTTATATTGTATTTCTTAAGACCCCTATCAACAACTTATTGCAAGTATTTACTTTTACAAAAAAAAAAAAATAGGCGATGCTATAAATCACAGAGGTATAAATAAATTACATCGATCGATCTCTACAAGAAGAAAAAATATCTCTCATTATTTACGATTTTTTTTATTTCCGTTAACTTTTTTCTTAGTAAATTTGTATTCTCCGTTGCTATTTTAATTCGAACATTCTTACGATTCGCGTAAATTGAGTTTAACTTCAACTGCAATTTTTGTATACTTTATATTCTATGTTCGTGTCAGGGGATTCTGTTCTTTTTTATGCTTTAATTCTTTTAAGCTGAATACGTTCAGCCATGCATTAAAACACGTTGGGAAGAAAAGTATTGACATACGTACTAACAAACTCAATTAGATAGTAGATATATATTTTTTGCAGTTCTGTATAAAATCAGATATTCTTTTTAAGTAAACACACGTAAATGATTTTATCAATTCTCTTAACTTTGCATTGAAATGAATCATTTGTTTAATTGAGAAAATATTTAACACTTTCCCTGTTAACGTATCGCTGGTAATGCTGGATATCATCCAGTGTATCATTTTTAGTGAATTAGCTTTGGTTTTCGTCTACTTCTAAGCCAAGAATATTCAAATGATCGATTTATAGAAATAACGTTCAATTCAATAACAAAAATAATCAATGGACTTTGATAATTTTCAATCTTTCATAGAAGCACTGAAACAAACTGTATTCCTGGATGTTAAAAACATTGTTTTTTTTAAGAGTCTCAACTTGATTCAGCATCAAAGTAATTCAAAATCTACTAAAGAATTTATTTCACTTCTAAGACTTGTACATTTCAACAAAACATTAAATTAGAAAATTATTAAAAGCATTTGGATGATCTTGTTTCATTGAAAATTCACTCAGTTACTTTTAATAAATTTCTAATTTACTTTTTCGTTGTTCTGCACGAATCAGAAAGGTGAGATGAATCCTTTTGGCATATTTAGTAGATTTTAAAATATTCTGGTTCTGATTTGAGTTCAAAATCTATCTGAAAAACGATAAATTTTGAAACTGGTCATAAAAGAAATGAACCAATACAAAACCTTCAAGATAGGTAGAGAACAATTATGAACAAATACAGGAAAAGAATTTATTAGGTGTAAACATTAATTCGGTGCCTTTATATTGAACTCTTTTTTAAATTAAAATATTTTCTCATCATTTTAGTGTTTTGAAGTGTCAACCTCAATATTTTAAAACACTATATATCTAGACCAAGCAGTTGGCATAACCTCACAAAGCAGTAGTGAACACTGACATCCAAAAAGTAACATATTAGGCATTGCATATTTTCACATTCCAGTTGATAAAATTTTGCTTAATGCTGAATGATTCGTTTAGCTTCGGAAAAGATAGTGTGATGCATAAAACGTACAAAAAATGTTGAAACAGTGAAAGAGGTCCAACAATGCATAACGGGTTCATCTACTTAATTCCAACATCTTTTTTCGAAAAAAGATTTATCAGTTACCCGACAGATGGAGTAAATTTATATAAAAAATGGAAGAAGTTTTGAGGATTAAAACATATTTCATTAATTTGTATACCTAATAATAAAGATACATTTTTAGTTTTCCTCTCTTGTATATTTAAAAAAAGGTGAAAGAAAAGGAAAATCAAATCCATTATAACAGTGTTCTTCAAACTGTATTCCACGGAACCATAGGATAAGGGCGAGGGTGTTGTCTTTCTGAACTAGACTTTAAGTAAATTTTTATAAGTTAGATAATATATTTTTTCTTCCACAAATTACAAAAAATGTTTTATGCAAAATGTTGATCATTTTTGATTGTTATTTCTGTGCAATTCGATGACAATGTTTTAGAGCAGTGCTTTTCAAACTGTACTCTAGGGAACTCTAGAGTTCCACGCAACCTCTTCAGGGGTTCCTCGATTCAAAGTCAAATTTCGAAAGAATTTTCGAAGAAAAACCCCAAAAAGCTTAAATTTCCAAATAGTTAATTTATAATAATTTCTTTTATTTTAATAAATACCCATTATTATTTATTATTATATAGTAAAACTCTATTTATGAGTACACATTACGACCTCACTCAATCAGATGTAAATAATAAAATTTGGTAATGTAAGACGGTTGATTTTCAACTGGTGGGGTACGCTTCTTGAGTTTTCTGGGAACGGTAGGGGTTCCGCAAAATAAAATTATAATCTTAAAGGTTCCATGAGTCAATAGTGTGAAGATTACTGCACTATAATAACCAGTAATCAATTTAATGACGATTTGGTTACGATGACCTGATATGATCTGTATATAAAAAAGACACAGTTCTCAAATTAACTGAAATTCTTTCTTCAATAAAATATATAGTAAAATTTCAAACTTCTATTAAAAAATGTTATTGCTTGAAAATGAATAAAATGAAACATAAACGGATAAAGCTATTAAAAGAAAAGTATTAAAAGTTTAAAACATGCAGACTTGTTTAATTTAAAAATTATAAATAAATTGAAACGTTTTCATCTTTGAATAAAAAGAAATTCTGTAACAAAAAGAACTGATATAATCTACATTAGAAGAACAAAACTGTTTAATTAAAAATTTGAATAGAACGGGTACTTTTGTAAAAAAATAACATTACATGAAAACGTGTTCAAGGAATGAATACAAGTTGGAAAATTATTCTTATTTATTTTTTAAAATTCTATTTAATTTTTGTTGAAGAAACTCGGAAATAAAGTAAACTGAATTAAAATATTTACTTAACAGGTATATACTGTTCTCTGTTTTTTTTTCGAATTTTTTTTCTCTTATCAATAAAACATTTTTATTGGGTTTCTGAGAACCATAACTGTGATGTGTAATCATTTCGGAAATCATAACTGTGTCGTAAACAAACAAATTATATTAATGGTTCCGTGGAATATTATTCCCGACAACTGTGAATAAACGCACGTAAAAATTGTTGAATTTATATCCTTCAGCTATATATTTTCTCAGGGTGAATTATTGAATTGCTAAACAACACGACAGCAAAATGTTACGTGGCTTTCATCACGTACTTTAGTAATTTGATATCCGATTGTAATATTTTTATTATCACAGTGCTTTTAATATCAGTTATATCAGCTTTTTGTCACTGTAGACTGCTAACTTATTTTTACACACAAATGCCATTCTCTCTCATTCAAAGAAATAAATGTATTTGTATTCATGTATATATATATATATATATATGTATATATCAAAGCTATTGTTCACAATCCTTTACAAACATATTAATATTTTTTTTATCTTTTTTACAGATGTTATTTGAAATATAAATTTCAGCTTGTAAATGTATCCATATACCTTTCTATGTTTTCGTATTGGTGTAATATTGAAAAACGACTCTAATATTTTTTTAATAATGCTTTATGATATTAATTGTAAATAAAAAATTATAATATATTTTTGTATATTAAAATATTTGAAAAATGAGTTAAGTAAATTAAAGATATTTATTTCATTTTACATATTCTTTTTTTTAAATAGGATTATTTGTACCATAGCGCTGGTTTACATTAGAATAGTAAGCGGTAGAGTATACTAGCCTACTTTTTCTCTAGACCTCTACTGTGGTGGGAGAAGAGGATTGTAGAGTGTACTATTCCATAGGTCCTATCCACTCTACTCTACTCGCTACTGGCTTTAGTACTCTACTTTCATTATCCCAAAGTGTTTACATTATGCTAGTAACGGGATAGTATTCACTTTAGCACCGTACTCTACCGCTTACTATCCTAATGTAAGCCAGACCTCAGTGTTCTGTAGATATGACTATCGCAATCAAAATTCTGATAAGCAAGAATTAAAATGATTATGATTAAGTATTACTGATCAAAAAAAAATATATGGCTTTTGAAAGAGTTTGAGAATTATTTTTGAAAATTTGAAGAGAAGAAATTCTTTTTTAATTTTTGTTATAATTCAATTTTGATATTTCAATTTGAATATTCAATTTAAGAACCAAATATTTGAAATTTTACATTAAAAACACAATTACATAATTTTTATTAAAAAAGATTAAAGATAAATTATATTTTTTATTTGTAAAATAAAAATGATTTTAGGAATCCAAGATTTTTTTATACAGATCCTGGAGGTTCCCTATGTGTCCAATTATTTTATCGCCAGTTTCTAGTTTTATCATCTCAAGATAGATTTAAATCTCGAAGATGAGTATAAAATTTGTAGATGATCAAAGTTGAAACGATTGTAGGAAACACTTATTTACACCTAGGCTCCATGATATGATTGATGAAGAACAATACACAGAAAGTTATCACGATAAAAATTCGATATTTTTATTAATAAAAAATAATTATATGAAAGATTGTGGATTTAATTTTAAATATCTAAAAAAAACATACAATAATATTTGTTTGCTTTTATTATATTTATGATACCGTTGATTTCTTGTCTAGATGGTCTTCGTTCTTTTGTATCACTAGAGTTCTGTTTTTCATTATTAGTTTCAATACGAGTCCCATCTTGAGGTATATTTTAAATAACGTATCTTATCTAAAATTCATTAAAGATCCCACACATGCTGAAACTATTAATGGAAAACAAAAACACAAGTAATTCAAAAGGTCGAAAAACAATCAAGATCACTTAAAATAACTTAAATATAAATAATTCTGTTGAAAGAGACATACAAAATGACTTCTGAAATATAATTTAACAAAACTGTAAGTGGTTAAAAAATAAATTTCTACTTATACTAAATAATAGACTTATGATTAAAAAATATCTGTATATTTCTTCCTCTATACAAATAACTGAACATGCTATTCCGTGAATATTTCATTTCTATACAAAATAACTTATTGAATTTCAAAATATAATAACATATCTTCAAATTTAAATTGTAAGGTATATATATATATAATGTACTGAAAAGGATGAGATATAAAAATGAAAATGCTTCAGAAATCAATCAGCATTTACATTTGTTACCGACTGGGTAGTAGATGAGGCAAGTGACCACGTATTGGATAAGGGATTGAATCTTTTTCGAACGAAATCTATTTCATTATGAAAAAGGTACATCTTTGTAAGTAGATTTTACAAACACAAAATGTAAGCAATACATACATATATATATATATATATATATATATATATATATATATATATATATATATATATCGATTTGAATGTCAAATATATTTTTAAAGGAAAAGAAAACAGTAATTTAAAACATATGTATCGATTTTTAAAAGATGGTCTTTAAATTATTGAAGTGAATAAATTAATCCATAAAGTTAGAATTCATCAAAACAAATTAATTTATCAAAACAAACAAAGAAAGAAGATCTAATTTAAACTAAAATCGATGTCAAGAATTAGTTTAATACTGTAAAACTCTTATATTTTTCTTTATTGTTCATTCAGAGCCTTTTTCATATTAACTTGTGGCAAATAAAATACTGTTTCTTAAATCTTATTGGAATCTAATTAGAATGGATTTTCATTCAGTCAGATATTTATTTAATTTATATATATATATATATATATATATATATATATATATATATATATATATATATATATATATATCGTTTTACTTTGAAAGAAATCTTTTTGAAGAATTACTAGTAACATTATTAGTTTTTGAGATAAAAATTACAAATGTAACAGAAGATTTTACTTTCCTCACAAAGTGAAAATGGTTTTATTTAATTTTATCCAAATGTACTTTATTAACCTTTGCACTCGACATGTCCCCGTACGGAGATATGGTATGTTTCTCCGCAACTCGACTTGTCTTTGTATGGGGCATAGCACTATGTGAACTATATCAATTTACAATATATATATATATATATATATATATATATATATATATATATATATATATATATATATATATATCAGGTGCTAATGACCTTAAATGTCGAAGCGCCCTAAAATCCCAATACTACCCTACAATATATAATTAAAAGTTTATCGAAATTGTATTTATTTTAATTTGTTAATTTATCTTGGTTATTCCTTGAGAAACTGGTATATCAAGTCAAAAAATATTTCTAGTGCAAAGGGTTAAGAAATGGTCCATTATTAAATAAATACATAGCGTTAAGTGAATTTATGACCTAAATGAAGGGTCGTTCAAACTAGGTATTCAATCTGGAATGTATTTTTATTTTGTATTTGTGTTCGGGCACTAATGAGCTTAGTTGTCATCACACCACTAATCTCAAATATCCATCCTTTCTTAAATGAATTTACTAACTAAATTTCCATCTTCAAAAATACAAACATCAAATTAATGTTATTAAGGTTGACTAATTCTCAATTATTTCTCCTGTTTTTCTAATTATCTTACATGCATTATACACTAGCATCCAAAAGTCTTCTTTAGTATTCATTATGTGTACCTCATAACCTTAAGATAAACAATTAAAAAATAATTGATTGAAGAGAACACTTACAGATAAAAAAAACAGAAATTTCTAACCAAATATCGATTGTAGTTGATATAAAGACTTTTCCACACAATGAGATCGAACAAGTGATGTTTTATCCAAGTTCTTCTCTGATCATGAATAACTAAATAATAATAATAATAATAATAATAATAATAATATATATATATATATATATATATATATGACCATTAAAAAAGAGTAGAAATATTTAAAAGGGTTTGTCAGTTTTTATGACGTTGAGTTAAAGAAGAAGATGGGAATTTTGAAACCTTTCTGTAAATTTATTTAACGAAATGCACTTTTTTTAAAATAAAACTCATGTTTTGTAAGTTAATTAACAAAATCTGCTACTAAAAATATTTCAAATATGAGATGAAAGAGAATATCATTTAAATTTTTATTAAAGTGTTTTTATTAAAGACCAGAAGTCTCTTTAATCACATTTATTTTCTAGTTCACTTTATATCACAAAATTTGTGTATAAATTTACAGAACGTCCTCTTCGAACAGCTATATATATATATAAATACATATATATATGTATATATATAGAGAGAGAGAGAGAGAAAAGTGTAAGAAAGATATTGATACATGGGGCTTTATATAAACTTATAACAGATTAATTTTTATTTATCTTAACTAATTACCAAGTGTATAAAATTGAAATAAGATTTTTCATTGTCTTCTCTATATAAAAATAAAACAATGAAGTCTGAGAATAATCACAAACTTCATTATGGGCACGTTTGGAATATATAAAACTTTGAGTTTCCACTTCACAAAGCACTACATAATACCGCACTGCAAACTCAATAATGATTGTCTGCAAAGAAACATTGTTTTCGCTTTCGAATCTTTTTTCAAGCTCGTTTATGTCCCGAAGGTGCTTTTTCGTATTTTATATATATATATATATGTGTGTGTGTGTGTGTGTGTATCTATCTTCTATCTATTTTTTAAATTTTTTTCGTCTTGTTTTTGATCTGCATAAAATTAGCGCAATTAAAGATTGTAATGAAAAAAATTTAATATTTCTACACGTTAAAGTAAAATTTTTATTCTAAGATTCTACAAATCGTTTGAATATTATTCGAATAGCGATTTTTATCATAAATGAATATAATTATACAGCTGTATTAAAATGAAAGTTAAAATATCTAATGTCTATGTCTATTGAAGTAAAATTTAAAGGAGAGACGTTTAAAAAACATGATGCGCTGCGTTTTTTGAAAAATTATATCAAAGTTGAACAATAAACTCATTAAATTTTATTCTGCAATCATTTTTTATCTACATATTGTTTTTTGTGTTAAAATAATGAATAACACACATGGATTCAGTATTAAGGAATGATATTTCATTCTGATATAACCTTTAAAACTGAATTTAAGCCGGTAAATATTATTTATATATTATATGACAATTCTCGAGATTTAAGAGGAGAAATAAGAGGTAAATTTTTCTTTTCTCGAGAAACGAAAATAATCTAGAAATCTCAAACACTAATATATATATATATATATATATATATATATATATATATATATATATATATATATATGTATGTATATATATATACATACAGTTTACTATAAATTGCTTTATTTTCATGTGTACTGCATATAAAAAAAATATAAATAAACATGCCTAAAAGTGTAACTAAAAATAAAACATACAAAAACCGAAAATTCTACTTTTTTCAATATCGAATAAAATAACATGTGGATGTTGATGAATTTCGTAAACAATGCCTGTCGTTTCATTTTTTAACCGTTGTGTATTTCGATGATACTTTTTCTACCGTCATATAAAAAAATATTTATAAAGTGTTTTCTAATCTAAACAACAATAATAAATTTATGCGTCAAGTATCGAAAATTCCTGAGAATTCCTGTCGTACGACGTTATTAAAAATTTAATTAGAGTCACATCGAATGAGTGCGAATATTGTTCTTCCATTAGATACATAGATTATTTAAACGCGCATTAAATTTTTATATGAGAATACACAGAAAGTATTTTTGCATCACCGGTAGATACATATATATATATATATATATATATATATATATATATATATATATATATATTGTATTTTTTTAAGTGAATTTCGAAGAATTTATAAAAAGGTTTATCAAAGAATTACTCTACATAAAAATTTACTTTCAAAATTTCATGTTTATAAAAAAGTAATTTTATTTATAATAATATTTATTGTTCCGAAAAACAATCATTTGATCAATGAAATGGTTATAAAAAGTACAAGTATATCGATCAAACGATAATAATTTATATAAATTGGAAATTAGATAAAAAAAAATGTAAATTCAGACAAAAAAGGGATGATGTATCAGTGTCTGACCGAGTTCTAAAAGTATTAAATATAAAATAAATTATTAATATATTTTGAAAATTTAATAAAATCGAAGATGATGATAACTGAGATATTTAAAAAAATATAGAAATTATTTAACATTTAATCTACTTCTTGTGAAATGTGCAAATCTTCTTACAATTTCCTAATATTGCCTTTCCATACTAAAATTCCATTCTACAAGTTATCAAAATTTTCAGTCTTATGCAGTAATATGTTTTTTTTTTTTAAAAAAACACTTATTATTTTAATTCTTATTAAGTTCATTCTTCCATAATTCCATTAAAAGCCCATTATTGATCTCTTGTTTTTTATAGTCGATTTCAACACTTGCTATCTTTAATTAAATCGGTCATAGAATACAAAGACTCGATAATAATCCCAAAGACTTTAAAAGAACATGAAAATAAAAAAAATATATTTTATTCTTGCTTCCTATAACCAACATCAATTTTATCTTCTAAGTTTCTTGCTTTCTATTCTTAGGTCGTAGCAAATAAAAACCCAAAATTCTCTCAAAAACGTTAATAGAATATCAATAATGAGTAAACAGAAAAATAAAACGAATAAAAAGATGCATCAAGAAATTATTTTTTAATAAAGTTAATTTTAAAAATGTATGTTTATGATAATAATATTTTTTTAAAAATTTTATAGAAATTATAAACGAATATTTGAAAAAGAATTAAAACTTGTTAGGTTGGTAGAAAAATAATTGCGGTTTATGCACCTATTTGTCAAGCTTTTTTGTTTTTCCAAGCTATTATAAGTTGTCCAGAACTGTTGGATGACTAACGCCTAACTATTTTTTTTTTAATTGTCAAAATCATGATTTTCCTACGCCTTAGTTCTTAGAGGGTAATAACATGGAAATAATATTATTTTCTAGATATGAGTATGATGAATGATGGAAAAATTCGTCGCTATTTCAATGCATATAAACATTAATAAAATAACCTTTAATCAACTAATAAACATTTTCATTAGAACAATTTTTGTATCGTTTGATGAGTGAAAATTCATTTTTAAAAATAAATTTACCAACAGTATCAAAAACTGTAACTTATTCAAGGTGGTTCTGATTCAACTGACGCCTTCAGTTGGTCGTTATGAACTGAAGAAAGACGCCTGCAAATTTCTTCATCTTCAAGGCTCTCGTCCACAGAACGACATTTTTGGAACCACTATTGCACCGTACATTCCTTAACAGTATTTACACTAAAAGCATCGTTTAGTTTATGAACAGTTTCTGCAACTTTACCGTCCGTTTTGAACTCATACGAAAAATTGCTCTTATTTGCTTCTTTTCCATCTTAAATTCAATAACCCAATTTGAAGTAAAATCAAAATTAAAACCAAAGTCGACGTTACGAGAGTACAGACCGAAAAATGATATTAATATGAACACGATGAAATGACACTTTAATTGGAAAAAATAAGATTAGAATTAAGAAAACGAAAAACAGAAATTTTTTCATACCAACCTAATATTTTATAAAAATATTAAAAATTAGAGTAATAGTATTAAATTTAAATAGAAAATTAACAAACAAGCTGTAAAACTAATTAATGTGTTAGATAAGAAAAGAATTAAATAATAATTTCAATTCATTATAGTATATTACTTAGTCTAATTATAAAATTATGTTTTGATATTTTAATTGCTTACACGCGGTCAATCAAAAGCAATCCTTTACTAAAGTAAATAATATCATCAATGGACAGAAAGGGTCTACTGTCCCAACCACCATGTATTCCCTCATCTTCGCTCTTCAAATCTCGTTTAATTATGTACCTAATTGTCATAAACATGAGCGCTAACAAGCACTTTGAGTCATGTACACCATTCAACAAGTACTGTATGACGCAATTTATCAAAAGTGAAATTTAATTTCGCTACAAAATGTTCATTTGAAAATATACGTTGAACCTAACTCACATAAATTACAAGTACGAACTATTTAAACGCTGAAATCACACGTTTAACAAATATTGTCGGAGAGCGTATGAACAAATCGTTCGATTTAATCAACAATTGACGCGATTCGATTAGAAAATTTCACTGTAGACGATCTGCTGTCATTATAAATCGTTGAAAATGAACTGAAATTGTAGTTCGGTTCGTATCGGAACGTTAACTGAGAAATAACGGAGTGTAAACAGAGACCGGTAATGGATTTCTCGAACTTTTCACTAGTAATTAATTTCTGTTTGGATACAGTGTGAGGTGATTTTGTGTAGAGGGAACTACGGTTTCTATTTCTTGTAACGCAATGATGATTGAATGAAAGTTTGTACAACTGTTTTCGGCTTGGTGTTAGAGTTTCGATTTAAAAATAAATAAGATGGCAATTCGAAACAGAACTGTCGTGCATGTTTCATACATGAATTATTCTCCTATCACATAAACTACACATTTTTTCCACTCTATAATTAAAAAATGGTCCTTCAACCGCCGTGCGTGACTTTTATTCGTTTTCTGATTGGTTGATATCAATAATGTGGTCTTAAGAGAGTACACGATTTCAATGTAAAACAGAAAAAAAATTTATTCAAAATATTGTATTTATCGAAACTTTAGAATAAACAAAGGTTGTTACACAGTTTAACACTGTATTTTGTTATGTTAATTTTAAACTTTTCAAGTAAAAAAATATGATTTACATTTTATGTGTATTATTTGTTAATTTCTGTTATTTGTTAGGGGGAAGCGACTGTAAACAAGCAGAGAGTAAAACACCTCTTGGGGGGAAGAGCAGCGAACAACACTCGAAGCCTCCTTGTTCTATAGGGTGATTCGATTTAGACTTTCACATGAAAATATTAAAAGGGAGTTCAGGGGTTAAGAAAAGTCATGTTATTTTTTATTTAGTATTTTAGTTCGATTCAATACTAAAATACAATTGAACTTCAATACAAAACGATGGATAACTTATTTTTTTTTATTTTTGTGTTTTTTTAACACTTTCGTGTGGAAACCTAAGTTGAATCATCCTATAATATTAAAATATTTAAATAATAATAACATTAAAAATATTTCAAAAATATCTATATCTTATTTATGTTTAATTACTTAGTGTTCTAAAGATAACAGAATCGCTATCAAAATGCACATAAGCAATAATCAAAAATGATCAATAAACATTTATTTAATATTTGTGATCAAAAAAAATATTTATGATTTGTAGAATGAAAGGATAATTAATTTGTAAAAATAAATTTAATCACAGTGGCAGAAATGTATTATTTTTTAATAATTATACAAGTTTCCATATCGACGACTAATAAAAATAAATAAAATCGTTTTATCTTCTTGTGTACTCGTTATTAATATTAAATTAGTATCTTTGGGGCCACTTCTGAATACTTGTCTCTAATAATCGATCTGACAGAAGATGAAGAAAGTTGAAATCTATTGTAAAAAAATAAAAATTCAATAATGGCCTCAAGGATTCTAATAGAATATTCAACAAGATTAAATTTTGAGAACGGAAGAATACATTTATGAAGGAATAAAAATATTAATGTTTTTTTTAATGTCTCAAATCTGAGTATATTGATAACATGTGGGAACAGAGTTTTACAAGAAAACACATAAAATTAAATAATTAATAAAATAGTAGCACATTTCGTATGAAAAAGATAAAATGTTAAACGATATAAATTTTTAAATATGTCAATTTCACAATACGGTTCTGATACTAGCGAAGTTCACTTTAACAAATCCAGTCTTCTTTCTTCTCCTCGTAAACCAAAGAGATTTTTTTAATAATCAAAATTTCTAATTAAGGAATATTAATCATTTTTGATTGTTTATATTATTTCTTAAAATGAGATTTAAAAATAGCCTAAATCCTAATTTTTACTTTTTGAACAAAAATATGTTAATTATTACTTGTTTAATTTACTTTTTAATTTGTAAATCATTTTTTCCACCAACAAGACCAACTTATTAATCGTTCTTATATGCATCTACCTATATATATATATATATATATATATATATATATATATATATATATATAAACGTTCAGTAAAATTTCAAAAATGGACAAAATATTATACAAAAAATTGAATAAAAACGTGTACAAATTTTGTATTATATTATTATTAACGATGACACCCGAAGATACACTAAAAATTATGATATTAGTACCGTAAAAACTGCAATGAAATGTACGATTTTATAAAATAAATGGCGCAATATAACTATGATAGTGATTATATAGATATAATAACATATATATATATATATATATATATATATATATATATATATTGAGTTAATATATACGATACAAGCGAATAGATCGGGGGTGGAGCCCCCGGGGTCGGCGAGCGTAGCGTCTAAATGATGGAGCCCCCTTGTATAGAAAAAAAAATGAAAAATCGAAAACAAACCACGCATTTATAAATAAATATTTACATTCTATGACATTCTTGTAAGGATCGTTGTCGAAACAATACAATTAAGTTTCAATTTTTAATCTTGTTGTTTCAGATAATAAAACGAAAACCAACATGTATGGATTAATTCTCGAGAACCTCTCCGAATACATAAAGCTGTACTACGGTGAAGATAAATGGGAAGAAGTACGTCGACAAGCAGCGGTCGATCAACCGTCATTCAGTACGCATCAAGTTTATCCCGAATCTCTTATACCGAAACTCGTCAAAAATGCAATACAAGTAAATTACCTTCTTCATTTCTTATGTATTTCTGTTTTTAAAGTGTACTTTAAGTATTATAAAGATTTTAAAGTGTATTTTGTTCATCACAATTCTGTTAGAACTTACAAATATTTCACAAATGATTTTTTTTCTTGTACTGTACATCACATCACAATTCTGAGCATATTCTTTACAGATAATATTATGATGTACATATAAATGATTATTAAATGATCAGTAATCAATAATTGAACATTTTATGGTCTGTGAAGGGTAAAAATTAATTTTTGAAATTATCAAATTCATGACTTTTCTACATCTCTTGCTCTTAGAGGGTAATAGCACGGAACTGATATTATACTCAAGGCATGAGTATGATGAATGATGGCAAAATTCGTCGCCATTGCAAATCGTGTAAACATTAACCAAAATTTACCTTTAAATATTTTAATTAGAAAATGTTTGTGTCGTATGAATAGTGAAAATTCATTTTTAAAATTAATTTTAGCCACAGTACCAAAAACTGTAACTGTAAAATTGACAACCTTTCAAACAACTAAATTTTCATTCACCCCAAAAAACCACAAATCTTCTTCTGATCAAAAATGAAGATTCGATTTTTCTCTACCTTTGTTTTCTTAGAACAGTAGAATTTTTATCACAATATAATTAAACAAGAATCAAAAATGATCGATTGTAAATTGTTTAAACTCTTTTGATCAGATTTTTTTTATAGTTATGAAATCACTGAAAAATTCATTTGTGAAAGCGGTTTAAATAAGTGTGAACAACAGCGGCAAATTTGTAACGGTACATAATAGATTTTTATAATTTGTTGCCTCTTATCGATACATAAAGCATTACTTCGATACAAATAAAGATACATATTTGCTGTTTAATGTAAGACACATATATGACAAAAAGTACATAATAATATAAGTGTAATAAAAATATATTACTTTAAGAAGAACGACATGAAAATATATTTAATAAATTTACTGTTACGAAGGTCGTTTGATAAGTATGGTATGAAAACAAATTAAACACCAGTTTTGGGAAAAATCGATTTTATTTCTCAACATAACCTCCACTGAGAGCTATATACTTGCCCTAGCGAGTTTCCTATTTTTCATCCCGTCGGAAAAGTAGTTTTTCTCAAAGTCGGCAAAATACGAATTGACGGCGGTGACGACATCCACATTCGACAAGAATTTCTTCCCATTGAGCAAAATTTTTAAGTTTGGGAACAGGAAGAAGTCGAACGGGGCCAAGTCCGGAGAATAGGGTGGATGGGGAATTAATTACAAGCTTAATTCGTACAATTTTGTCATTTCGATGGTCAATTTGTGGGTGCGTTGTTCTGGTGAAAGAGTACTTTTTGTGCGCCAGTCTCGACCATTTTTGTTTTATCTCTTTTTTCAAACGGTCTAATAATGTTGTATATTAGGCTTCCGTTATCGTTTTTCCCTTTGTTAAGTAGTCGACCCCCCCCCTACCAAAAAAAACAGTGGCCCTCACTTTCTCAGTCGATAAGAATGTCTTCGCCTGCTTCAGCGCAATTTCACGAGTCGTTGTCCAATTCTTTGACTGCTACTTCGACTCAGGTGTGTAGTGGTGGATCCATGTTTCATCCACGGTGACGAATCGACGCAAAAAGGCCTGCTCGTTTTTGTTTCCTTTTTGTGAAAACTGCTACAATGTTCGCTTCAAACATCTATAGAACGTGGACAATGCTTTTGATAGAAAATTTCACCTTTGTTAGTTTGAAAAGTGACACTTGATAGCCGTGACATTACCAAATGAATAGTGTCTTCATATCATAGAAAGTTACCAAACTTATCAAACGACACTATATAAATTTTCTTTTATAAATGAATTAATTTCAAAAAAACTCCATATCAAAATCTATTACATTCATTTCTGTAGGAAAAATTACTATATACTTTAATAAATTTGACACCTTATCGACTCCTAATTTAAAACTTTCTTATTAAAATAATGAAATAAATTGTTATCATTAGAGAACGTTACTCGTCTAATAATAATCGATTATTTGACATCTCCAAACGTTAAAAAATGATAAAAATGAGCCTCTTAAAAGTATACAAGTCATTATCGATTCAGTATGTTTTTTTAACGTAACATACAGTAATTAAGAAAATACATTATTAATTAAAAGAAGTATTTAAAAAAAACTCACAGAAAGATGAAAGTAGACTCAATCAAAATAATAAAAAAATATTTTATATTAAATTTGCAGATAATCTCAAAAAAATATTCTAGAATAACCACAGAGAATAAATAAATAAAAAAAGAAATAAAATAATTACAATTATTTCATTTTAATGAGCTCTCAGTACTGGTTAAAAACATTGACAATGAAGTAATGATTGTATGTCGTCTGTGCACAAAAAAAATATGTATATACTTCCTTTTCGGTGTGTACTGTATTGCATTTAATACAACAAACTTTTTTAATAACATTTCTTTGTCGACGACGTCAGTTCCTTGAAAATAAGGTTCACATCTTTTCGTTTTTACTGTTTCTTTTTTATTTGTTTTGTCACTTTTTCACTTATTAAAGTTAGATTTTGCACAACGTCCTCGCGCCTCTAAATTTTTTCTCGTACTATTGTTTCATTTAACTGAGAACGCAAAGTGAATTTTTAAAAGAATTTTTCAGTTGTCGTTCTCTACATATAAGAATATAATAACAGTCTTTTAATTTGGAAATTTTATACATCGTTTAATTGTTTTGAATTTCTGAAAATTTTTCTTCCAAACAAATACAAATTAAAGGTTAAACATTATCGAATTTTCATCGAATATAATAAAAATAATATATATATATATATATATATATATATATATATATATATATATATATATTATATTTATGTTAACGGTATTGTAACTCGATGTCATTAAGTAAAAGTTATTAAAATAATTATGAGAACTATGCAGGAAAAAAACATAATTCCTTGTTATCATCAGCAAAACAAAGCTTTTTATTAAATGTACGAGGAGGTTTCGGCAACGCTGTAACACTGGAGTCACGTGAAATTAAACCAAAAGTTAAGCAGTACATAATAGTTTACAGTTTTATCAATAGAGGGAGGCGAAGCGAAATCGAACAGCTGTTAGGTTGTGATCAGGAGATCGTGTTCGCGTACATCGTGTTTCTGACAATCGTCATGGAGCAACCAGTAAATGTTAAACGTTGCTGTTAATTAAGGAAAATTGCAACAGAAACTTGTGAAATATTGAAAACTGTATACGGTAATACAATTTTAAGCCGTACTAGTGTGTTTGAATGGTTTAAACGTTACAAGATGGACGTAAAGATGTTCAAGATGACTCTAGAACTGGAAGTTCATCGATCTCTTGAAATGCTCTCGAAAAAGCACCTTTTTTGTTCACAAATCATGTCCGTTTTTGTCTCAACTCTTTCAAACGGTCCAGTAACGTTCCATAATAGGCTCCCGTTATCATTTTTCCTTTTGTTAAGTAATCAATCAAGATGATTCCTTGAAAATCCCAAAAAAATGGCCATTACTTTCCCAGCTGACAAAACGGTCTTCTTCTGCACACTTTCACTAGTCGTTATCCACTACTTTGACTCCTGCTTTGATTCAGGTGTGTACTGGTGGTTCCATGTTTCATCCACGGTGATGAATGAACGCATAAAAGTCTAATCGTTTTTTCCATTTTTCCGGCAACTGCTACAATGCTCGCTTCAAACGACTGTATATTGTGAACAACGCGTCGCTTTTGACTGAAATTTCGCCTATGCTAGTTTGAAAAGTGACACTTTATAGCCGTGACGTTGGCAAATGAATGGTGGCGCCATCTCGTAGAAATTTACCAAACTTATCAAACGACCCTCGTAAATGTCCGTTCTTCACTTTCCACCTCAACATGACACACGTGATGAAACTATCTGTGGAGAACAGACACGAGAACGAAACTATCAGGATAATGTATAAAACATAACTGAATAATTTCAAATCATGAAACGAGTACTGAAAGTATAAGTAGTCTATTTTTTTAAATTTTCATAGCGGTGTTTATAAATAACTGAGAAGGAAAAAAAACGAAAACGGGAGAATTGTAACTAACCAACATTTAATAAAAATATATGCGCTTGTTTTAGAAAAGTCTGTAATTCCCTCACACTATTTCGTTTCGTTCAATGTTCTCGAATATTTATGACAGGCTTGGGTTCCCATTTCCCCCAGGTCATTACAATGTCGTTTAAAAAATGAAGTGCTTTTATGATATGTTTTATATTTTTACAGTTACACCTGACGAACCGACTCTAAATTAATGTTATTTATTTTTATTTAAATTTTACTTTGTTATCTTTATTCATTATTCAGTTATTTTTTTAAAATTTTTAAACGAGACAATTAATGTAAATTGCAAAGATAATTTTCATAACTATATACATATATATATATATATATATATATATATATATATATATGCAATATTATTTTCTATTTGAATGCGTAACCACATTAATTAAAGTCTAGAACGTGATCACTGGTTTTCACACAAATTTTTCAAGATATAAACAAGACATTAAATGTAATTTTTAAAACATTTGTAATTAAATTTAATTAAAATATTTTTTTTATTCATACGACTGACTCTTTTATCGAAAAATATCAACATTTTTACTTCATTTAAACACCTCAAAGAATAATCCTTCAAAATTAACTTCTTTCTAAGAAAAAAGAATTGTTTCTCTATTAAATTAATCATATAAATGATATTATCTTTAAACTGTTATGTTAAAAATATATTTGATGATTTATCGATCATTGGAATTTAATTCTGAGATGAAATTCAAATTCCAGATTTAATAAAGAAAAAATTAAATTCAGAATTCAGTCTAATTTGAATTTAATAATAATATTCTTTCATTATAAATGCATCAAGTGTTTAAGATGAACTCGGATATAAATGTGAAAAGATTTTTTATTGTTCTGTTGAATGGAAGTCGACATTTTTGAAAAATTGTTATCTATAGCTAGAAAGATACACAAGTTATATCACAAATATTTTCTATGAATTTATATACAAATTCAGGGTTAAAAAGTGAACAAAAAGTTTATTTCTTATTATATTATACATATATATTTTAGGAAAAGCATGGAATTTTGAAAATGAAATTTTGAATATATATATATATATATATATATATATATATATATATATATATCGTTTAAATAGATTTAGTATATCATTGAAACTAAATAAATGTTATTTAATGTGAAATTAAAATTATATTTAGAAAAATTCTTTATGAAAAAGATTAAATAAAATATTGTACAATATTTTCGTTATATGCAGCATAGTTGTAAATTTTAATATGAATGAATAAAGCTTCTATTTCAATTGAATGTCGATACCCATTTTATATAAAATGAAAAAGTTAGATATGTGAAAAATGAGTTTGAATATTGAGGCAGTAAATAATTTACCATTAAAATAAATAAAACTTTAAACAAAATAGAACAAATATATATATATATATAATATTTGAAAAACACTTCTAAAAAAAATTAGAGATTCGGATGTAAAAACTGTTACTGTTATTTGTTATTTTTAAAACATATATGTAATTTTCTACTTTTTTTTTATTTATTGCAATCTCGTTATTCAAATCGATAAGAAATGTATAAAATATCTAAAAATTTCAAAATATTTAAATATCCAAAAATGATTCTATTTACTTTCTACAGCTTAGTAATACATTGAAAAATAAACAATTTAAATATATTTTTGATTCAAAGTCGAAGTTATACCAAATAAATTAATAGTTAGGAAATTATTGATTAATACTTTTATATTTTCTACAAAATTCAGATTAATATCAATAATTTTTATACTTTATTGAAACATTGATTGAAATTTCATTAACATCTTCTTCGTCAGTTTGTAAATTTCATTTTTCGTGACTAGTCTAAAAAAACGTATTTTTTTTCGCAAGCAGGATTTTGTGAAAATTCATAAAGAGATATGATGTTATTGTTTCTTCTTTTACTTATTTCTTTTTTAATTACGATAAGAAACTCCTTACTTAGCATATTGTTAACCTTCTTTAATCAGATATAATGCATAATTTCAATATCGACCAAGAAATATAAATAAATTTATGGAGAAATGCGAAAAACAAATTTTACTTTTTTCTAGAGAAGAAACACTATAATTCTCGAGAAATGAGAAAAACAAATTATACTTTTTTATGGAGAAATTCTCGAGAAGAAACACTATAAAATATTAAATGGGGGATAACATGTTTTCTTAATTTTTGCATTTTTTTAATATTTGAATGTGGAAGCGAAAATTGAATCACACACATATATATATATATATATATATATATATATATATATATAATATAAACATAAGTGTATGTATAGCTATGAACATTTGAATTTTACTTATAACTGGAATGAACTGGAAAAACTTTTTGATTTGCATTTTACATGCAAAAATCTATTATTGAATATATCCATTAACTATTCGTATCGATTAGTCTGCTTCGCATACACAATGAATGAAAACTAAAGTTTAATTCATTTCAATGCACATTCGTGCGAATAAAACAATTCTCAACAGAACTATATAAAATATTCATACAATCTCTAGAGGAAAAAATGAACAATTTTTAACTAAAAAAAGAACGCGTTCTATAAAAAGAAACGCGTATAAAACATTTCTGAAATGAAATTTCCTGTACAGACGACTCGTTTAACTACTTTAAAAAAAAAAATAACCGAACCAATCGATCGAAATGTTAAAGTTGATAAATGTTTCAACGTTTCATACGAATTGAATTAACTGTTAATCATCTTAAACTGGCCGTAAAAAACGTAACGCAGAAATAAATGAAAATGTTTTCTCGACAGGTCCTCGGAGTCACCGAACGCGAGTTCATGGAACAGATGGGTATATATTTCATCAGTTTCGTTAGCCAGTATGGATACGATCGAGTATTAAGTGTACTCGGTCGACACATGCGAGACTTTCTCAACGGGCTCGACAACCTTCACGAATACCTCAAGTTCTCCTACCCACGCATGCGGGCGCCGTCGTTCATCTGCGAAAATGAAACTCGACATGGACTCACGTTACATTACAGAAGTAAACGGAGAGGATTCGTTTACTATACTATGGGACAAATTAAAGAGGTGAGTACGAACGTAAATTATCTCAGTGATGATAGATTGTTTCTCGTGCAGTCGCTTCATTCCACTTAAAATGATTTATTTGTCGCGAAAACAGACAATTAGGAATGATAAGAAATGTTTTCAATTAAAGTTCTTTACAATAAAACGCATAGAAGGAGAATAGCATGTGTTTAAAACGATAAACATGTTAAATATTTATAGAGAAATCTTTTTTTATTTTTGTTCCACTAAATGACAATGACTGAAGAAAAGAATCTGGTCTCAAGTGTTAAACATTATGTCAAATGTGTTTTTTTCAAAAAATAATACAGTATAGTAATTTAAAATATTATAGATGTTTTATTTTGTATTAATTTGGTGCAAAAATTATTGCGGTTTTTATCGTTTTAAGTTTGAGGTCGATTTTTCTAGTTACCGTTATATTTTGTTATAGTCATGTGATACATCATTGTAAACAATGAAATTAGGACTACTGATTTTAACTTGTATCTATTAAACACCCACGTATAACAACTAAAGAGGTGACAGAAGAATTCATTGTTCATCATTAAACAGTTGTTCGACATTTGAGCCAAATTAGACAAACAAAAAACTGAATAAATGGGTGCCGTATGAACTAAACAAACATCGAGTATTGTAAACAATGAAATTGTGACTACTGATTTTAACTTACGTCTATTAAACATCCACGTAAAACAACTCGAAAGGTGGCAGAAGAATTCAGGGTTGATCATTTAACAGTTGTTCAACATTTGAGCCTAATTGGTTAAACAAAAAGCTGTATAAATGGGTGCCGTATGAACTAAACAAATGTCAAGTATTGTAAACAATGAAATTGTGACTACTGATTTCAGATTATGTCTGTTGTTTTCATTCTTTAGTATTGTTGGATATAACCTCTTAAATTAGTCGTGGAAAAAAAGTAAATTCGCGCTATTTTATTGTATGAGGTTAAACTGCGACGTAAAGCAACAGAAACTGTTCGAAATATCAAGTTTGTTTTTGGTGAAGAGTCAATTAGTGAACGTACAGCTCAACACTAGTTCCAAAAAATTCGTAATGGAAACGAAAACCTTGAATATGAGGGTCGTGGACGTCCTTCAGTTATAGACAATAATAATTTGAGAACTATTATTGAAAAAGATATACGAAACACAACTCGAGAGGTAGTAGAAGAACTCAATGTTGATCATTCAACAGTTATTTGACATTTGAGCCTAACTGGAAAAACAAAAAAGCTTGATAAATGGCTGCTGTACGAACTAATGCACTGTCGAAACGTTACTTTAGCAGAGTGGTCGTGACAAAAAAAATAATTACAAAACAAAAGAAATCGGTTGCGATGGAGATAACAAGCTATCCTATCTTCGACTATAGTTGTGACTCAATATAAAATTTTAACGGATGACTATAATCACCGGTAGGATACAGTGAACGTGCGATGATGTGTGACTATAGTCACCGGTAGGGTTAACTCGAATACGCTCGATAATAGACGACCTGTAGCTTCAATATTTTTTTTAAATTTCAATAAAACCCTGTAGAATCATTTTGTAAGATCTCACACTTTAAGAATATGCATACACACAAAAATCAATTTTTTATTGGACAAACCAAACCATCCTCTTAATAGTTTAAAAAAAATAACACAATTTTTTGTTTAATTCTAAGATAACGGGAACTTTATTTCTATTTCAATTACTTGCCCAAAATTAACTTTCAATCAACATGAATATATCATATTAACCCGAATAAAACGACCCCGATTACATAACGAGTCCCGTTTTTTCAAAGAAATCAAGAAATATCATTTTTCACGATCCTGATTATAAGAGGGGACGCAGTTTTTTTGTAAAGAAAACGATAAAATCATGTTGAGTTACGTTTTAATCGAAAATAGTATTTAAAAAATTATACAAATACATATTTAAAACGCCTACAGTGGCGTACCAACCTGAACTTCCGAAGATCCGAATTTAAGACGACACTGGTTTTTTAATGAAAATCTGTGGAGCAATACCTCGTCTTATATTCAGGATAATGCGGTAATTTTTACTGATTTCTTAAATAATCATATTTATTTCTAAACTCTGTTCAACTTTTTTCTACATTTTCTTAAACTACAGATGATGGATGATAAACGACCTATATTTTCTGTAACTTTTTGAATTTCAACAAATCCTTTTGTAAACATTTGCTAAACAGCTAGAAATTCAATAATATCATTTTTCGTCTTGATAAACCAGACCTTCCGTTTAAGTACAACGAACACAGACTAAAAATGATCCAAAAGTCGAATCCAGTAACAAAAAATTAAAAATATAATTTCAAACGGCTATAAAAACAAAAAAAAACACAGTGTGTTCATTTCCATCAGTGTAAAAAAAATGGTATTTATCAACAAAGTATAATTGTTAAAAAAATAATTATTATATAATAACGAATAAACATATAAATATAATTAAGGTCAATGAATGAAGTAACATAGAGATAAGACAATCGAAAGATTACTTAAAAGAGAATAATTAATGAGAAACGATCTAATTACTATTCTAAAAAATAATCAAGAAAGTAAATTGATAGACGGACACTTTATTTGTAAATAAAAACGCGCGTAATTAATTGAATCCATCAATGTGGTACCAGAACGATAATCTTACGAGTTCCAATTAGCATTTTCTTAATATACATTTAATGATCGGGGAGATCACGCTGACGCTTAAACAATTCTATTATCTCTTCGAAAACGTTTGATAGCATAATCCCGTATGATTCTCTAATAATTAAAATTTATTAAAGTCTATCGAGCAACGTTCAATACAGCGCTACGGTTTTTATACCGACGGGAAATAATTTATAATTATTTGATAATTAGAACGGTTTTTTAAGATTTGAATCGAATCCAGTTCAATTTAAATTTTTTTCAATATATTTTTCAAAAAATGTTTATGAAAATGATGTTGAATATTTAAACAGGACACGAAATTATTTAAAAGTTCTGAATTTAAATAAGTTTTTTTAAAAAAAACAAATCATTGAAAGATCGACGAAGCGCTACTTTTTATGAATATAAATGTAAACTACTTTGTATTGTAATATCTTCTATTTGTGCTAATAAATGTTCATTTAAAGATCGTAACCGAAGTTCAGTTGCAACAGTTGTGTAGATAAGTTTCTAAGTGAGTTATTATGCAGATAGTTAATTTAACACGACTGTTTGCTGCAGTTTGAAACTCATATGCTGGAGTTAATAATGTTTAATAACTATGAAAGTTTCTTTGATAAATGAATATGAAAATAGTTTAACTTTTTTAATTCTTGTTTTTATATTCACATCAGAACCGTGTGATGGTATTTGGCGCCTGACCTAACATTCTTAAAAAGCGCTCTTATTCTATACTGAAGTGACTTATTATGTACAAAAAAAAACTAATAATTCATTTTATATATTTACTTAATGTTTTCAACATGTTTAACCCTTAACGGCCTACATTTTTTTTTCATACTATTCACCTACAAGAAGACAGAATATAAGCCAAATTTAAATAAAACATTAATAATAATTAAAACAACAAGAAAGCTTATGGAACTAGTTTATTAAAATAAAAAAAATATCTGATGTACATCCAAATGTACATTTTTGAAATAAAAATTAATTTGTATAAATGTACAAAGTATGGTACTTTGCAAAATAATCCCCAAGCTGTAGCGATGGACTCCCTATACATGTTGAACAATATGTAGATGTTTATTTACGGTCGAGTTTAATTTTTTTGTCGGAACATACTCAACAGTCCTTCTTATTTCTAGAACGAGGAATATGTTACTTTTTTATGAATGTTAATAGGAACTAATTTTTTAAGGCACACATACAGAAAGCATGAAATAGACTTTCAAATGATATGAGGTGCTATAAGGTTTATTTTATAAAAATAATTAATTAAATTATTTATGATGTAGATAAATCTTTTTTAAGTCACTGTACAATTCGTACATCGCATAATATTATCAGAAACTAAAATAAATTGATATGTGAACAAAATTCGTTACATGTCTCCGCAGCGGAGCCTTTAGACCGTTAAGGGTTAATATAAATAGGAAACAGTTACAATAACACTCTATAAAATAGTTACATTTGTACAGAATAATTAATAGATACAATAATTTTGAATATTATTTGAAATTTACACGTGTAGATTTCATTTCTGCGAAATTATCATAATTTAACGATTCACATTTTAACGATTCACATATTAACGGTTTCAATGGACATCATGACCAAACCGACTAATCTTTCTTGTCTCATTGCTGACCTTAAGTAATTTTTTATAATTTTTAATTTGGAGAAACTGCATTGTCCATAACCAATTGATCAACATTATTCGAAGGCAAATAAACAAATTCTGAAATATTGTAGAAATATTGTTTGTTCACAAATAGTTGAATATTATTAGGGGTTCCATTTGAGATGATAATAATACAGCTAAATTTATAATTTCTTCACAAAGTTCAAGACCATCAATATATCTCCATTATCGTTACGAACCAACAATAAATCCATACATTTTTTTTAATTTTTCTGATCTATTTTCATGGTTTAGTAAATAAATGCTGTACAATATTTTAAAACATATCGACATGTAATTTGATTTGTTGAAATCTTTCGCTAATTGAATTAATCACAGTATCAAGAATGAAATAAAAAAAAATAACTTTATAATTGTATTGTGAGTCTGTAATGGGTTGGTCATTAGATTCTTAATCAAAACTGTTTTTTTTCTTTTTACGAATTCGTTCCGTCATGTGGGATCCACGTCGTACGAGTGCTCGAATAATAATACATACAGATTGAATGAAAATAAGTATATTAATGAGAAATTTATTATGTTTCGGTGAATAAAAATATCAAATACAGTTATTTAATACGATTTTAAACATGCTTAGACATTAATTTAACATGACTAACATATAATATACATCTGAAGATAAAATCTATGACTGTAAATTATGTATAGGGCGCTTTTTAGCAGCAGTGACAGCATCATGTATTATTAAAGATTTATTATTCATTATAAATAAACAAAAATCGTAAAAACAATAAAACGAAATAATAAATTGCCCTTCATATCTGAGGCGCCTGGAGCGAGTGCTCCATTGTTCCATGCCACCACACGGCCCTGATTTACATACATACACACATACATACATACATACATATATATATATATATATATATATATATATATATATATGCATATAAATACGAGGTTTGCAATTGAATTCTCGGATTGACAAAATGAAAAGAACCCCAATTTAAGTACCACGAAAGTTTTTTGCTATTTATTGAAAGTATTGCCTTTAATATCCATCCATTGACACAAACATTTTTTCTGATCAAAAATATTCAATTATTGATTATTTGTAATTTTTAATTATTGTTTATTCATAGTTAAATTGTGATAGCATTATTCTCAGAAAGCTGAGATAAGAACAAAACTGATTTTTGTATATTTAGTGTTCTGAGAATGTTGGCATTGATAATGAAATACAATCACAAATTGATAAAATCAATTATTGAAACTGATAATGAAATACGATCAAAAATTGATAAAATCAATTATTGAAATTTTTTGATCATAAAATAATTTGCGGTTTGTGGAGTGTGTGAAAAATTTAATTATGAATGCAGCCTTAAGTACAAAAAATATCTAAAAGTTCTTTAATTATCTTTAATGATCTTTCCGCATATTTTCCAAAGATAGTTCAAGGAGTCTAGGTTTGTAATGATTGATTTTAAATTAACCTAAAATAATTATTAACCTGAATGATAACATACTATGCTATAGAATCGACACTTGCTCAACAATAAAAAACATTTTGTTACTAAAAACTAACTGTATATGATAATTTCAAATTATTATTTTTAATTAAAACTATATTTACCTTAATTTAAATATTTGTTTGGTTTTAAAAGAAAGACTCAATCTATTCACACGATCTCAAAACGAAAACTTTATATTTACACATCGTGTTATAATAAAATTCTCTTAATAATATAGAATCTTGTAAAATACAATTTCATATTTCGCCTATTGAATTAACTTTGTCCTATCTTTCTAAATAAGTTATGTGAAGTAAACGGAGCTGTTCGTTCCTCTTAGCCTGTATCATGCGTATCGCTCCATAATAACATTTAGATTTGTTCAATTAAGAACACTGAGAAAATCAATTTCTTGATAATAGCCTAAACGACTTCCTGGCGATACAATATTGAACTTAATTGTAAGACAACTAGTATCGACAAATAGTCTGACAGCTTGTAAGTTAATTAAATTTCATGGAAAATGAGTAACGTGCAAACAGGTCCTTTATTTTATACAAAACTAGTTGTGGACACTATTACATTTGTAAATTGATTTATATATATATATATATATATATATATATATATATATATATATATATATATATATATGTGTGTGTGTGTGTGTGCGTGTATATATGTATATGAGCTCTTAACTTAATTTAAAATTCTACAAATAAAAAACGTGTTTTATGGTTTCAACTATATCAATGCAAAAAAAGTTATTTAAAGTTCGTTCAACCAATAAGATATTTAATTTTTTATTCAGAGTTTACATTTTCATTCTATGTTCATGTTTTGATCAAAAAAAAATTTCCTTATTTATTAAAGATCTTTTTTGTCTCTACATTTAATTTTGAATTTATTTTCTATCATTTACGTTCTATTTATTCTATCTTATTACTTCAGTAACTTACAACATTGAAACTTGTCAAAAAGTATATAAGTTTAAATAAAAATTGTAAAAATGCATATGAAATGAAGATGAAATTCTCCTGGTTATAAACAAAACCATAATGGAGCGTATAATGGTTTTTTATTGAAAAATTTCGATTCGGTTCTGAAATTTGTATATTTTTTTTCTATCAACAATTATAATCATTTTCAAGGAACAATTAAGACGTAAAAAAAGCTCATTCTATATACCGAATATTTATTAAAGTCATTCATCTACATAAACTTCTATAATTTTTATGTACTTAGTCCAAAATTTCTAAATGTCATCCTAGATGAAACATCTTGGTCTTTTGCGTAGCCATTCTTGCACTGTAATAATAGACTGAAGGGAATTGGTTTTTGACTCATTTATCATATATTGAGGAGACATAGGTCCATCATTACGAAACAGTAAGTAAATGGCAAATGTTAATATATTAGTTTGGTAGGAAAATAATTGCGGTTTTTGTTTCCTGAATTCTAACCTTAATTTTTTTTAATGAAAGTGTTCGTGTACATATCATTTTAAAGTGTATTTTTCGGTCTGTATTTTGGTAACATCGATATTGATTTTATTATTAATTTTGCTTCGAATTGGGCTTTTGAATTAAAGATGGAAAATCAACAAATGAAAGCAATTTTTTCTAAGAGCCCAAAATGGGTGTTAAGCAGCAGAAATTGCTTGTAAACCAAACGATGCTTTTGGTGTGGGTACTATTAAGGAACGTATGGTAGAATGTTGGGTCCAAAAATTTCGTGCTGGGGACGAGAGCCTTTAAGATGAAAGTCGCGGGCGTCCCTCTTCAGTTCATAACGACCAGATGAAGGCGTTAGTTGAATCAGAACCACGCACAAATTAGGCATTAGTCATCCAACAGTTCTGGATCACTTAAATCAGCTAGGAAAATAAAAAAAAGAAAAATGTACATGAATATGAAGATTATAAACCGCAATTATTTTTCTACCAACCTAATAGAAAATCCGTCAAAATGTTCAAAAGACAATCCTTTACTTGCAAGTTAATATGGAAGTTTTTTGTGAAATGAATCGTACACTTTTGATTAATTTCACATCTGAAGGTGAAATGATAAATATTGCCAGATTTGGTCAACTCTTACAGGAATTGAAACCAAAAATGAAATTTAAAACAAATGGCAACATTTTGGAATGGTATAATAATTATGGTCAGAAACAACGTTCGACCTTATAGGGCTAATAAAACGGATCAATGTATTCAACAAGGTTTTGAGCTTCTCGGCCATCGACCATGTAATTCCGATCTAGCAGTACTGTCATCTTTTTTAGATCGATAAAAGAATAATTGAAAATAGAAGATTTTTTTTGATAAGGAGATCACTAATACGAAGCAGGAATGTCTAAACAAATGACCATAAAGTTTCTTTTAAGACATAATCCAGAAGTTCATTAAGCATTGAACTAAGTTCAGAAAACTTAGGAGTAATTCCATAGAAAATTTACCGTAATAAAACTTCTGTATGTTGAAAAACTCTAATCTAAATGAAAATCTTTAAAACGATGCAAGAGTGGTTGTAAGTGACCATAAAGATTCTTTCAAGACAGAATCCAGAATTTATAAGCGTTGAACTAAGTTAAGAAAAGTTAGTAGTTACTAGAAAAATTGCCTTAAAAAAATCTATATGTAGAGAAACAATTTCTCTTCTTAAATGTCACTTTGATTTTTTGATTTGCTCTTTATATATATATATATATATATATAAATACAGTACACATAAGATAATTACTAAAGAATTATGTATATTTTGAAAAAGAATTG
>CM068313.1:14068011-14130511 GCA_034766995.1 Acanthacorydalis orientalis | reverse complement strand
ATAAAGAAATTAAAATTGAATTAGTACGTGAAGAATTGCTATTCGATATGGTTCAAGTAACATTTCATTTGACATTTGATAACAAGGCATTCACGTTAGCTTCACTAGCAATGACAAGG
This sequence comes from Acanthacorydalis orientalis, assembly GCA_034766995.1. Classification (NCBI taxonomy): domain Eukaryota; kingdom Metazoa; phylum Arthropoda; class Insecta; order Megaloptera; family Corydalidae; genus Acanthacorydalis; species Acanthacorydalis orientalis. Next base: position 14,130,392 of record CM068313.1, on the reverse strand, counting down.
GAGGAAAAGCATTTACCTATCAGTGCGTCGGTGCTGTTCGAAATATTTCCATTTTGTATCGTTTTTGGGTGAGTATTAAAATAAAGAAATGTTTTTATTATATGAAATTCAAATAAAATATATTTATACTTTATTTATCTGAAATCATATCAATAGTACTTATTGTTGAAAAATATATTTTGGACGGAAATTTAATGTGGATGAACAGAATATCGTTATTGCAGGTATATATAAACAAGATCTCAAAGTAATCAATTTATATTATTGTGAAACGACATTTTTATGGAAAATTTATACAATTACTTTTTAGTAATGATGTACAGTATGATGAACATGAATTCAATAAAAAGAATAATATGATTTTCATTCAAAATTTATACACAAATAATATTTATTAAAGAAGGATTCCTTATTTAAATTACATACAATAACTTTCACAAATGAATTGAAAATCTTATTCTTCAACTAATGTACCACTAATATTTGAAGTCTGTTATAAAATCCATTAATTAACTTTTTTTTAAAAAAAAAACAACAAAATTTTATGGATTTTATTTTGATTTTCATATATATATATATATATATATATATATATATATATATATATATATATATATTGATTGTTATTCAAACGAAGTATCTAACAAGGAAATGGAAACTTAATTAGATTCTGAACAATAAATAAGGAAACACGAACATTTCCTATTGATGTAAAATTAAATACACATTCATATCATAATTAAAGTCTAATTAGTTATTCTACAATATACATTTAATGATAAATAAGCTCGAATTGATGCTGAAACGAATTCTTTCTTCTTTGAAATCGTTTCGTGCGCGCATAGTACGATTCTTTGTAATCTTATAACCATTAGAACTCGTTAAATTTTCTATTACGGCAATATAACTGTCTAAGGTTACAAAGAGAACACTTTTTAAGATAACAGTGCTTCCGTAGAAAGGTAATTTCAGGGACGTATCGAATTGTAATAAAAAGAATATGGAATTTACATTCTTTTTGTCTGATATATTCGTGATGCACTGAAATGTTTACTGAATGATCGATTTTAGATATTGAATATTGATATATTTAGAATATTTATGAACATTTTTAGCCGGCTTGTCAATAATTTTTATAATAATATTAGGCCTTTTTAAAATTAATAATCAATGATAATAGACGTTTTCTTTAGAATAAGATTACCACCTATTGGAAATTTCCCGTTTTAGTTTTCATTAAATTTAATAAGTTAATAAGTTTAAATTTAATAGGAATGCTTTTTATTTATTTCAGATATCGTTTTGTGATTATCCACAAATATTTAAAATATTAGCGACACTTATATGTTAGGCCGCGAACTTGTCAAATCACCCGCGTATTTTCATATTTTCTTTACTAATATCTAAAAAAAGGCTGATATGAAACAAAATAACATGAAATTATATATTTCTGTACCTGTAATCACGTCTGAATGAACCTCAACTACTAATTTTAGTGCGTGTTTTATCTTCAAGTACGTTTCAGATAATTTATCTGAAATCTACATGAGATAGTATACGTGCTGCAACTAGTAATGAAGAACATAAACTGAAATGATCTAATAGAATGAAGACCATCAATACAGATGAAATATATTTTTTATATTTGAGATATAGTTTGAAAATAATCTCAATTTTTTTGTAATTATATTTAGAGTATTTTGATAATTAATAAATTTTTTGCAAATGAATTTATCACTAACTCATAGTCTATAAAAATGTTTCTAGTCAAAAATGTTTAATCAAAGATTGATCATTGTTTGTTCTTAATAATTACTCTAAGGATGATGTCATTACTATTGAAATATTCATAAACAACAATCAAAAATAATCAATTATTCGTTAGTAAACTTTTTTCTGCATTGTAAAAAAAACACTTTTCACAAAAAAACACAATTCACTTATATAAATTTCATTTATATAAGTGAATTTAGTGCACAGTGCCAGAACTATATGCTGGATTAATTATTAACTCATTAAGTTAGAATGATTTTAAGTAAAAAAAATAATAGTATTTCTGTACCTATTTACATATTCTCGGATATAAATCAACGTCAACAATACACGTTCGTTATACGACACTCGTTTATTACCGATATTTCAGTATTCAATTTTCTTCGCGTATTTCGTCACGGCTTATTTACATATCTCAAGCATTTTCCGGCAAATTTCATACGGGCGGTAAATGTAATAAACGTTGTAATAAAATCACTCCTATAAAATAAATGTGTGAGTATGCGAATGTGTTGAATAAACATGATACGCGTGTACGCACCATATATTTTAATATTAGCGGGCTTAAGAGACAAAAAGGCTGCCTGGCGGTGTACGAGGAACGCAGTTACCAGAGGTCATATACTCGAGATTAGGGTTACTGTGTTGCTGTGCTGTCTCTTAGGAAATCATATCTCTATCTTGTGGCGTTGCGGAACACATAGCGGTGGTAATTTTCATTGTAATATTGAGTTTTTGACATGGACGCTTTTTTGAATAAAAAAATATAAAATAATTGTTTATAATTATGTTTTATACATACACACAGATATATATATATATATATATATATATATATATATATATATATATATATATATATATATATATTAGGTTGGTTCAAAAATAATTGCAGTTTTTATCATTTTAAGTTTGGCTCCGATTTTTCTAGTTATCTTTTGTTATAGTCATGTGATACATCATTGTAAACAATGAAATTAGCACTACTGATTTCAGCTTATTTGTATTGTTTTCATTCTTTAGTATTGTTGAATATACCTTATCAGTTAGTCATGTGGAAAAAAAATTCGAGCGATTTATATATATATATATATATATATGAGTTTAATTTGGGACGTAAAGCAACAGAAACTGGTCGAAATATACAAATTTGTTTTTGGTGAAGAGTCAATTAATGAAGGTACAGCTCAACACTGATTCCAAAAATTTCGTGATGGAAACGAAAATATTGATGATAAGGGTGTTAAAAGTTCATCATTAGAAGAAAGCGTATAAAAAATTTCGAGACCATGTCCAGGTACAAGATGTGACCGATGTGAAGCCGTTTTGTGCACATTTGATTATTTCAAAATTTGTTCACACTCAACAGTAATGTTATTTATGCAAATTTTCAATTATAATCATTTTTTCCGCTTCCAATTATATGTTTCCAATCAAGAGATTTATGATTTCCTGAATATTATCAACGATTTTCCACGATATATCAGATAGATGTGGATTTTATAATGGCTAATCTGAATTGACATATTTTTTCTTGTAACCGACAGATTTGTAATTTTTATTTTGTTTACGATAAAAAATGTCCAATTAATTGAAAAATTTTCGTTAAAAGAGTCAGCATCGTTTCCTCCTACCCAGTTCCAAAGCGTTCAACACTCATAAAAATAAATTTTGCCTTTCGATTCAAAATGAACCGAAGTTACTGCTTTGTCCTCTACATCACCCATAAATTTCTTCCCGCGCAACTCTTTTTTTCAAATTCGGGAACAAATAAAAATCGATGGCGACTGGATATGACCTGGAGAGTGATTTGGAAATTCGAAACCGTATTTATGGATAGCATCTATGATACTCCAACCATCTATGAGATTTGAGTCTTCTTTTAACTAGCTTCATTGAATATTAATATTCCTACATTTTTAACTATTTTGTCAAAGTTACATCAACGAGCCTTCCTAAACATGGGATGTCTTCTATTGACTCTCTGCCTTGTTTGAAGAGACCATATCACTTTTAAACCATGATTTTCCTAGAACAAGAATCGCTGTAAACTGACTTAATCTCTTCCATAATCATTTGAGACATTTTTCCTTGTTTTATGAGGAACTTAATGAGTGCGCGAAACTCACAGTTCTCCATTTTGAGTACTTTTTTATGATCTGATGTACGTTTCAAGTGATAACTTGTACACCACTACTCAAAATGACATATAACTTGGTATATATACTGCTGAAGAAATCTACTTTCTAAACCGCAAGATCTCCTCTACCTCCGCCATCATGACCATTCCGCGAATTTTCTATCAAATATTCTTGAAAATGTGTTTATTACAAATTTTATTATTACACATGCCTAGATTTAACTAGAAATAGATGAAATTTCGATTCTAAAAACATAAAACGATGACAAATTTGTTTCATAACTATCAATACAATAATTTTGAGAACAAGTGTTTAAAACGAAAATAAATAAAATTCAGCGTCATTAGGCCTAAACCAGTTGATTGACTACTATCTTATTGTTGATTGACTGCTATTTAAAAAAGTATTTAAACTATAACAATCAGTTATGTGTTTTTATACTTGTGATTCCGTTAAAAATTGGGGTCTTTTTGAATCAGTTAAGTGTCCATTTTCCATTACCAGTTTCGAAACAAATGCCATCATCAGATAATTAGACATTTTTTTTAGACATTTGAGGGTTGATAACTTCAGGTAAACTGTTCCATGAATATTTTCAACAGTTCCGTGAGGCTTAAAGTCTCGAAAACCTGTATTTTTTTTGATGTTATTTCTTATCTTGGAATTTACAGCAAATGTCCAACATGATGATTTTTTATCTGGAAAAAATAGATAGTTAGAGACTCATCTCTAATATTTATCAGAAGATAGCGAGATAGAAAATTAGTACTGAATAACAGACACCCAGATGATTCAAAAGGAAGAAATTTATCGGGATAATGATTATATTTTTTATAAATTTACCTATAAATAATAATATAGTTCTAAAACGAAAAAACAAATAAATAAATACGAAACATATTATTTCAGATAACCGAAATAAAAGAATGAGAATCAGTTTATAAGTTTTATAAAAATATATTCTTTTCAGAGCTGACATGGTAGTTCGTAGTATAGGAAACGCACTGATGGTCGTCCTACCAGATCTCGTAGGGAAGAAAATTACTAATTGGTTTGATCTCGTCCGACCTCTTATTACGTTCAAGTTCGATACTGTAAGTAATTTATATTTTACTTAAATGATTTATTCAGTTATTGAATATCGCAAATATATTCTGAATATAAAAAAATATATACAATGTGAAATATATATAAAAATAAATATTCCTTTTGGTTCAAAACTGTGAATAATACAATTTCACGGATGCTTTCGAGCGAATGAATTATTTATTTGTAATAAAAACCATTCCTGTATTATTTTAAAATACGATTCAAATTAATATAAATATCAAAGTTCAATTCCATTTCCGATATTTCCGGAAATAACGTATGATATTATTAAAATATTCAGTTTAATATTTATATTCAATTCTTTTATGAATTTTAAACATAAATAATAAATTTTAATACAAATCCGTACTTAATTCTATTAAAAACATTAAGTTTTAAGATGATTGTCTCATCTATAACAAACTTGAAAATAACACAAATCTACCTCTACAGCTGAATAATCTTCAATAGCTCTTAGGTGGAAGATTTATTTAAATGTAAGAAAACCCACGCATACTTTCGAGTACTCGTGGTGATATCAAAGACTGAAACATTTAAATATCTGTAGAATATTACTGTAACATAGTACATAGTAAAGTACTGTAACATATATATATATATATATATATATATATATATATATATATATATATATATATATATATATATATAATTGTGCAGTCACTATATCCGAATTCTTTCTAATAACTGATTGCGTTTAGTAAGATTTCATTAACGACTATTATTTTTTTAGATACTTAATAGAACTAACAATATTTTCGAATTAGTAACAGTAGAGCCGGTTTTAAGTGAAAAAAGAATCGATAAAAATGCCAAAACTGAGAGAATTATATTAAGTGACGAAGCTGGAGAAGAAGATGAATGTTTACGGTTAAAAGGTTAGTTAATTTTAATTTCAAATTTTTGTCTGCGTCGTGGTAATAGTTTCATCTCTATCTATAGAAAATACAAGTAGTTTAAAAATTCCACACATTGAAGTGAATAAGAGAGATGGAGATTAAGAAAAATCTATATGAAAAATTAAATATTCTTGTACTGATTTTTATTTAAATATCTAAAGAGATATCGATATAAATAATGTAAAAAAGGGTTAGAATCTTTGTCCTATTGCTCTTCGTCCTTTTAAAACAGCTAAGTGTATATTCTCTACTATCTAAGTAGATGTTGGAAATTTATTTCAATTCTATTCATTTTATATTTGTATATGTTTTAGATGGAATGTGGTTATAATTTTAAAGTATAAAATAACGCGTCTATAAAAATAAAATTCATTGTTTAATTTGTCTTAACTGCAAGCAAATAAGATTTTGTTCTAAGTTAGCTGTCATTTACATTTTTTATTTTGTAAAAATATATAAATATAGTATATCAAATATATCATGTAAATTTGTACAGAGATTACAGAATTTAAAATGAATAAAAGTTTTATTTTTAGTGTTTTATTTTGTTATATATTTTCTTCTATTCGACGAGTAGAAAAAGGGTATTTATCTTAATTTCAAGCAAGTAAGATTTTCTTACAGTATATTTACATTTTTTATTCTGTAAAAAATATAAATATACTGTACAAAATATACAATATGTCTTGTAAATTTGTACAGACATTAAAGGATTTAAAATGAATAAAAGTTTTATTTTTAGTGTTATATTATATATTTCGTTCTATTCGACGAGTAGAAAAAGAGTATTTATCTTAGTTGCAAGCAAATAAGATTTTCTTCTGTTAGCTGTCATTTATATTTTTTATTTCGTAAAAAATATAAATATATTGTATGAAATATCAAATATGTCCTGGAAATTTGTATAGACATTAAAGGATTTAAAATGAATAAAAGTTTTATTTTCTTATATTATGTTCTCTTTTGTTCGGCTAGTAGAAAAATGGTATTTTAAGCATTTATTTTAATTTATTTGCCGCTTTGTATTTATTTAATAAAACGTTATATTTTAAGTAAAATAACAAGACTACTTAACGTCAATGAAATAAAAAAAGAATTTATGCTAAAAGATCCTAACTCTTTTAATGAATCATCAACAACCACATGTTCGTTCTATATTACTAAATTTATACTTAACTTTACAGAATATTATTGAGACACTCTGTATATTTTTCTTTTTTTCAGGACAAATGATATACATGGACAACTGGCGTATGATGATGTATCTCGGTACACCAGTAATGCCTGATCTCAACGCACTTATTCAATCTGGTCTCTATATCAATGATCTCTCTATGCACGATTTCAGCAGGTGTGTATAGAAAAATATACATATGAGAATGTTGAATACACATACATACATACATACATATATATATATATATATATATATATATATATATATATATATGTTAAAAAAACACGTATCGATCTTATATCATAAGAGAGTGAAAAGTCATTTTAAACTCTAGATGTGGAATCTAGTGAAAAAACATGTTATGCACGCTTCGACAGAATTTCATATTTTCAGTTTTCCTCGTCTCTAGATATACGTAGTCGGAAATGTTACAATTTAAACATTCTTTCTCATACGTCTATGCTTTTGTATATAAATCAAATCGTATATAATTCTATTTTTCTATTCTTAGAGATCTCATGTTAGCTGGAACGCAACAATCTGTTGAATTGAAATTAGCTTTAGATCAAGAACAGCAAAAAAGTAAAAAGTTAGAAGACTCGATGAGAAAGCTCGACGAAGAAATGAAACGTACCGATGAATTATTGTATCAGATGATACCGAAACAAGTTGCTGATAGATTGAGAAATGGAGAGAACCCGATCGATACGTGCGAGGTATGCTGCCGCTCAGATTTAAAACGAAATGCATCGTATCGGAAATTAAAATGTGTTTTATAGTTCTACGATTTTTCCGGTTGAAAATTTTGCATTAAATCAATATTAAACATTTTTTATTGTTACTTATGCATATTTCGATACTGTTTGAAGATTACTGGGATGTGCATAAGAAACAAAACAAAAATGATAAATAGTCATTTATTAAACACCTTTGACTTGAAAAATGTTTTATACTTCTTTTTATATATTTTTATTTTACTTCTTACCGACTGAATAAGTAGCACGGCAACTCAGACTTGTCGATTTTTAATCCACTTAGAAATTATTTTTTTTGGTTCATCTACATTTTGAACCATTTTGCCATTTTTTTATAATGTTTCTTTCCATCATTCAAATTTTTTTTTTTTTAAAAAATCAAAAAATTGATTAGTTTCCCATTTAAAAAAAACACATACAAAATCATTAATGATTAACAGATCGTTTGACAAACTCTTAATTACATAAACTAATGTATAATATAATTTTTCTTACTGTAAAATTCATTCAAATAAAACCAACCTATTTTATATTGAATCGAAAAGAACTGGAATCTAATATTGGATTCTTCTTTAATTTACTGACAGATGTTCGACAGCGTATCGATATTGTTTTCGGATGTCGTTACGTTCACAGAAATTTGCAGCAGGATAACGCCGATGGAAGTCGTTTCGATGTTGAACGCCATGTATTCGATTTTCGACACTCTAACCGAAAGAAATCAAGTATATAAGGTATGGGAATAATGTCATTTTTATTAAATGGATTTGATTTGTGTTCACAACAATATTTTGTACAATTTTCAATTGATTTTATAGTTTGATTGTAAGACAATTGGATAAAATTCATTTCTCTCTCTCTCTCAGTTTATATATATATATATATATATATATATATATATGCACTCAAAAATAATTATTATTATAGATATTGCAATATGTTAAATTGCTAACCATCCCATCATTAAATAAAGTCAACGCATTGAATTTTATTATTTTATTATCGAGCCTAAAAATTACAACTAATTTTTACAAATTTAAGACAATTGAAAGATATTCCTGTTTCTCTTTCTTTCTCCTCTCTCTTTCTATATATATATATATATATATATATATATATATATATGTAAATACTATATATATATATATATATATATATATATATATATATATATATAGATAGATAGATAGATAGATACTGCAATGTGTTAAATTAGTAGCCGAATTATCATTATATAAAATCAACGCATTGGATTTTATTATTTTATTATTGAACCTAAAAATCACAACTAATTTTTACAAATTTTAGACAATTAAAAGATATTCCTGTTTCTCTTTCCATCTCTTTCTCTCTCTCTCTCTATATATATATATATAAATACTTATATATTTAGATACTACAATGTGTTAAATTAGTACCCGAATTATCATTTTATAAAATCAGGGCATTGAATTTTATTATTAAATCCAAGAATCGCAACTTTTCTCTATAAACGGTTAATTGAACTGAGAATAATTTTAATAATACGCATAAAAACGAGAAAAAAATAAGCAATCAGTGTTTCAATGACTCTGATTTTGTTTACAAAACATCCAACAGTACAAATATATAAAAATGTTTTTCGAACAATCATTTGTAATGACATTTGCTAATAGGCATTTTTTTATTTTTGTGTTGTAAAGTCAAGCAGAATCGATTACTTTATTTACATTTGTATTCAAATAAAAGTTTTCCGAGCATGATCAAATATCTTAATATCTTATATTTAATTACAACATACATATATATATATATATATATATATATATATATATATATATATATATAATATATATGTACATATATATATATATATATATATATATATATATATATATATATGTATATGTATGTGTGTGTGTGTGTTTATTTTTCTCTTCCAAATAGAAAGAGAAAAATAAATAAACACGACTAAAAATATATGCAAATATGTGTATCATAAACATCATGCATTCAAGATAATTTTATACAAATCCCAGTAAATAACCGAATGTGTTTGTGCTGTGTATTGCTGACTATGCTGGTACACATATTTACTGAAATAAATTCGACATGAAATTCACCAACTGTAATTTGATTTACAGTAGTATAAATTTTATGAGACCGCATAACGACATAATTAGAGCTTACGATTTTACTTGAATTTGTGTACAATTAATGTACTTTAATATTGCACTTTTTACAGATGTGTATTTAATGATAATTGTTGATTATTCAATTATTTGTTTTGTGTCACTTTTTTATGATTATTCAATGTTATTTACGAGATTGTTTCTTGATTGATTTAGTTCATTCGTATGATAATGATTATGTTTGTTTATCTTTATTATTCCATTTTTTTACTAATTAAACTGTTGTGATGTTTTATGATGTATGAGAAAATATAGAGATTTTTCCGTATAGTATCGCTTAGAATTTAGCGGTATCTCCACTTAAATACGCATAAGCAATAATCAATATTAATTAGATAAATTCTTCAGTGTGAAAAAAGAATTCGTTTTTGAAAATTTATAAAACGATTATAATACTGGATAGTTCTTTATTTTTTTTTTCTTAATCTAAAGCTATACATTTAATTGATTCTATGCACCGTTTAAAAGAAATTAAAATTTGAATTTTCAGTATTTTAACACGTTTTTGTACAGGATTAATACAATGCTGATTATAATATAAAAAAATATTGAAAAAAAATTAAAAGTTTTTCAGTTTTTTTTGTGCATATACTTTAAGCAAAAAGAGTAAACTTTTATAGATTTTATTAAGATTCCCTGTACTGTTTTAGAGAAATTAATTATTACTAATCGAATTTTACCTTGTTGACTTACAAGTTGTTACATTATGTAAATGGAAACAGCAAGAAGTCTGATAATGAAATTATTACAGAATAGCGGGCGCGTGGTACAATTGTTCCAGCTATTTACTATGTTTAAAACACACGATATACAAAATACATTTATTTGTTTACTTTTTCAATTAAATTTCATTAAATTTCTTTATTTGTATTTTGCTACGATCAGTTTCAAATCAGTTGAGTGGTCCAGAACAGTTCGATGATTAACGCCTAACTTTATGCAAGATTTGAATTGTTGTTCGTGGTTGTGATTTAATTAACGACTCCAGTTAGTCGTTATTAACTGAAGAAGAATACCTGGAACGTTCTTCATCATTAAGTCTCTCGTTTCGAGTACGAATTTTTTAGAACCACCATTGTGCCATACGTCCCTTAACAGTACCCACATCAAAAGCATCGTTTAGTTTACGAGCAGTTTCTGAACTCATGCAAAAATTTTCTCTCATTTTCTTTTTTCCATTTTTAATTCAATAACCCAATTTGAAGCAAAATTAATAGTAAAACCAAAGTCGATGTCACCAAAGACAAACCGAAAAATGCACTTTAAAGTGATATTAGCATGAATACGATGAAATAACATTTTCATTGAAAAAAATAAGATTAGGATTCAGAAAATAAAAACCGCAATTATTTTCCTACCAAACTAACAACTTGAAAGCTCCTGTGTACTTATATCTTTTTTTACTAATTATAAAATATAGATATTCATTAATTTTCAATTTTATACACTTTTGTTTGATTTTATATCTCTAATATATAATCCTTAACTATCAATCACTTTCCAAAATTATTTTATATTCTCCTTATCAATGTCCTCGTCAAGCATGAAATTATTATTACAATTTTTAATTGTTTTTTTTAATAATTTTGTATTTATTACGGAAATATTTTTATTTTTTTTCATATTTATTTCCTTTGATGATTCGTTTTTAATTAATAATTTTAAGTAACCAGCTTTTATAAAATTTAAATTTGATAATAAAATTTACTGATTTGAAGTAAATATAAAATTCTAGAAATTTATTTTACATTATTTAATCAATCGTCATTTCTTTGACACAAGTATCGACATGCTTTTTCTTACTTTGACACGTGAAACAAATACTTAGCGTTCGTGTGATCCAATCCGTTTTTATTCAACAATAACACACATTATCGAACTTGTTAACCAACTTTGTACAACTCTTGTGGCAGCGTTTACGTTTTTTCAACTGTAAAAATAACAGCTTGTTTTCGTTTTCATTGTCGTTACAAAAAAATAGTCTGAAGGTCTATTCGATAAATTTGTTAAGACACTTGTCAATGTTTCATTAACTGCTTCATGTATTTTCTATTTTTATATCAAACTACAAACTAAATAGTAAAAAAGACACACACGCGTTGTAAAAGTGTTTAATTTCAAATATGTCTTATTATTGAAACTATTGTATTAAATAATGTTTTTTTTAATTATTATTATTGGAAGGACATTTAATACCTTTTTATATTTAACATCCACAAGTACACACAGTTACACTAGCAAGACGTTTGTTTTTTTATTCGAAAATTGATTGATAATTTCTACTCTTTACAGGTAGAAACTATCGGTGATGCCTACATGGTCGTCTCCGGTGCACCAGAAAAAGAAACAAATCATGCAGAAAAAGTGTGCGACATGGCACTCGATATGGTCGAAGCAATTACTGATCTGAAAGATCCTTCGACTGGTAAGTGATTTCAAATAATCTTTATTTTAAATTAAATGTTTTTCAAGAGGATAAATTGACATTCGGTTTAAAAAAATGAACACATTTATGGTTCAAATTTAAATAATTACACATACATACATGTAGTTGTAAAGAGAATTTTTCCATTCTAGACGAACAGTTATTTTTCTATATAACTTTCTCCTATTGTGATATATTTTTGTTAACGTGAAATCAATTCTTCAATTCTGTTGAATAATCTTTCAATTTATTATTAAATAAAAATATCTCCTTTTTAATTTCTTATCCAATAAAAAACATGAATCGCTGAAATATTTCTTAAAGTTCATTTTAGACTCAGATCGAAAATACTTGTAATAACAAGTATCACTTGAGTGTGCTAATAAGCACACTCAAATTTACCTGGAAATTTCAAAGAGCCATTAGATTATATTAAACTTTCTTTAACTTCGGAAAAAGCTTGTAGCCACAAGAACTGAAATATGTGCTGAAGAGTGATGTAATATTGATCGAAATTTAAGTTTGAAATTGATTTCTCATTGATTATCCACGTTGTTAGCACAGTATTTGGAAATTGATTTAGTTTCCGCGCTGCAGTTTATTTCTCTTGTTGAAAATAAAAATATTAAGGGAGATATAATTCCCAAAATTCATTTTTTGGGTTTTTAAAAGTATTTCAGTACTTTATTTTTGTGATTTTTCCATAAATTGACTTTAAAGTGTTTCATTCAAATCACAAAAAAATATTAAAAACGGTTTGATACCTGAAGACAAAATTTTAATATTTTTTTTCTGAAATCATGATCTCTTTTGATAAAATATCATAAACTTATGTTAATTTTCTATATCGTAATAATGCTCAAAAGCTTACAGACGTCGATGAATTCCAATCGGCATGCCTAGTTGCAGTGGCGTACACAGGGGCAGACAAGGGCCCTTGGTACTTCCCAAAGCTCCTATATACACAGAGAGATCAATGCAATCCCCTATCACAACACTTTATATATACACAGAGAGATTAATGTAACCACGACTGAAATAATTCAAGAGCTTTGTAAAAAGAAAACAAAACTGGATTTTATTCTTTAAATAATTTTTTTATAATCACCTAATAAATTTTATTGAATTCACATTAAAAAAATTTTATACGTTCAACTCGTTTCCTCTCCTTCAGATTAAATTCTGAATTCTTCACTGTCTTGTTGAATTATTTGAACCGAAAATTACCACAAAAATCGATTTTTTTATATATTATAGCTTAAAGAACAGAACTTACACAAAATAATCCGTTATTTTTTAATTAAATTAACAATTTTCAGTTAATTTCCAGTTCACTAATTTCGAAACTAAATAATAATAGATTAACCATAAAAACTCCACAATATTATATTAAACCCAATAAATTTTGAGTGGAACAAACATAAGGCTTCGTGTTTGATATTTAGCAATAATCTTGAACATAGTGTAATGAATTCCTGAATTTTATAGATCAAATTTCGAATTTGTCGAGTTTATATCTAGAACAGGGATTCTTAACTTTTTTAGTCTCACACCTCCCCCAAAAGTAAACTTAAAATTCACACCTCTCTTCCTTTCCAAAAGCAATTATTAATGAATAAGTTGCATAATTGACATTGAAATTTTCTTTTAATTTCCTCAGATACACAGAAATAGTAAAGAAATTTTTTTCCAAGAACATCTTTTTGTCTTTCAGCATGATTATGAAGTCATTTAAAGTCCTCAGTGTCATTTAATGAGATAATTTTTGCTGTTTCTGATCAATAAGACCTCAAATTCAGGGTACAATCTAAACATTTTTTTTAAAAAAGCAATTACAAAAATGTTATAGAAGACAGTCACACCTCCCACTAACCCGTTTTCACCTCCTCACGGGAGGTACACTTCATATGTTAAGAACCCCTAGTCTAGAAGATCTTTTTTATTCCATGTCTTACGAATTCTAAATTTACTTAAATAGAATGATAAAAATTTAAAACGAATAACTGATTAGAAATAAATTCAAAAATTTATTTTCATTTCATTTTCTAGAAATGTTCAAGAATAGTTTCTCCTTTAGAAAAATAGTCATGTATTTAACTGACAAGCTACAATTTTATTTAGTCTCAAAATTCTAACGAGAGAATAACGATTGAATAACATGAATAAATTAAAAAAAAATAAGTCGATTCATGCACATCTATACTTTCAGGATCCCATCTTCGTATTCGAGTCGGTGTACATTCTGGAGCCGTGGTTGCTGGAATCGTCGGTTTGAAAATGCCCAGATATTGTTTATTCGGTGACACTGTCAACACAGCTAGTCGTATGGAATCCAGCAGTGAAGCTATGAAAGTACATATTTCAGAACCGACCCGTGATTTACTGTCACCCGCTTATAAAGTATCCGAACGTGGGAAAGTGCAGATCAAAGGGAAAGGTTAGTTTATAATAATTTTATACTTTATAATCATTTTTGATGCAAAAAAACAGCGTATATGCAAATTCATCCAATTAACTGTTAATGAAATGCATGGCTTTGCTGTTAGTTTCAATATTTTTTTTGATTTATAATAGATTTTTTTTAAGTTTACTTATTCAAATACAGTAGTGTTTAACTAATTCTTTCACATTTTAATATTAACAAATTTGATTTATTATTATATTGGCTGCTTGGTTTTAATCATTTAAATCATACAATGTACATGAAGCATATACATACGAATTTAAATTATTTTAGAGTTATATTTATAGCATTATTTAATATTTAACAATGATAATTCATATATGAATGACTATGTGGCTTACATTCAGATTTTCATCTCTATCTTTCTTCTTTTCATGTCATTCAAATATGTGCATTATTATTAACGATATGATTATTTAGAAACTTCCTCACAAAATTACAACTAAGAAATGATTATTTTTGAATATTTAACAATTAAAACGATAAATAGAAATTTTAAACACATAATAATTTTTAAATTTATTTTTAAACAAGAATTCTCTCGTATCTTTACTGAAATTATGAATGTGTCTATTCACAATATCTCGTCAAACAAAAATAAAAAAATATTTTTTGTTTTGTGTTCTTCTCTGTGCTGAGATTTTTAGGATTTATTTTTTTAATAACCTAATAATACATTTTAATCGTGAAAAATTTAATTTGTATTATAATTAATGTTCGATTCAAATTTATCAAAAATATCTTATCTATTCAGAATAAATATTTAAATAAACACCGATGAGTAACATAGATCAAACAGGCACATTTGTGATTTTTGCCAGAAAACATTGAAGTAGATTTTCAGTAATTGAAAAAATAATAAATTTCATTTAATATTAGATTAGTAGAAAAATAATTACGGTTTATGACTTTCAAATTCAAATACGTTTTTTAATTTAAGTGGTCTCAAGTGGTCCAGAACTGTTGGATGACTAACGCCTAACTTTTGTGCAAGTTCTCGAATTGTTGTGCGTAGTTCAACTTCAAATTTCATAAAAAAGTATTTGATATTCTAAAAGTTATAACATTTTTGTAAAGCGATGCAACATAGTTGAAAACATTAAAATATGCTGGCTACACGCATCAATTTTCGCGCAAACAGCACGGACTGTAATGTGTTAATGATGAAATGATAGTTTCATTAAAAAAATTAAGGTTAGAGTTCATAAAACAAAAACCGCGATTATTTTCTTACCAACCTAATATAAGTAAATAATTATAGTAAATATATATACATTTATATATATACATTTGTAATACTGTTAAACGGTCATACTCCTAAAAGAAAATAGAAATTTCTTTAGGGGAGATGAAAACATACTGGCTGGACGAACGCGATTCGCGTTTGCCACTTGGGACACTGGTACAGGACGCCGTCGCCGCGGCCAAAGGAGCCAACAGTCAACCCGACCGTCGTAATTCTGTTATAACGCCCGCATCGGACGAAAGACGTGATTCGTCACGTGTGTACTCCCCCGTCACGTTCCAGGATGTTGCAAAACGGAGCATAGCGAATTCGCCAGTGAAGAGCTCCGTGGCGAATAATATAAGTACGTATCTGGATAATGATTTCTTTTCATAAGTGTTTTATTTCGAGTAGAAAGTGGATTTTGAACAGTCTTTTTTAAGTTGCATAAATATTTTCAAACGTTATAGGGATAATTAATATTTAACTGAGGGATAATGCACTTGAATTTAAAAGAAGATCGTTTTGGTAAATATCTTCATTTGGAAATTGATATTTAATTAAGATAATAAATTAATAAAATAAGAAAACAGGGTAATATACATATATATATATATATATATATATATATATATATATATATATATATATATATATATATTATATTTTCTGTATTCTAAGATCTGACAAGTATAGATAAAACTCCAAAAAGTAAATGCACAAATATAAAAATATAGCGTTTTGAAATAACTTAATTAAAATTAATTGAACTCATTGTATATCACGATATTAGTTTTTTCCACCATAATTACACTATCTTTACTTCTAAAATGAATTTTCAGTCACATATAACTCAAATAAAATTTTTCTAAGCAAAAAAGTCAATACTTAATTATTGACCATTAAATTGTAGCTTATATGCATTTTTATAACGATTCCATCATCCTCAGTGTGCTAAGACTCAGAAAACTCGTTTGTTTACTGTTCAAGATCAAAATCAATAGTTTTTCAGAGCTAGACTCAAATAAAATGATTATTAACCCCTTGACATACGAATTAATTGAAGTACGATATGACAAAAAATTAAATATATATATATATATATATATATATATATATATATATATATATATATATATATATATATACTTTATCAAGAGTACTATAACTGATATTTATCATAAGGTCGTGTCTCGTCTCCGAGTGATCTTTTCGGATCAGTAATCGATGACAAAGATCTGATAATGGATGACGTACGAAACGGTGGTTCCCGACCACTCAGCGCCAAAGGGATCCCGTTACCATCCGGAAACGGTTCAAATCAAACCACGTACGCCGCACCGCCAGTTCTTGACAAGAAACAATTATCCAACATTACAGACATAAATTCGGCATACAAGGACTTACCGAACTCGCCACCGCCGTTCAAATCGTTCAACTACAACAACGGTAAGACATCACCTGGCAAACCAGCTGCGTCTCAGTCCGACGGTGAACTGAGTCACAGGACGCAGACCATCTCGAACAATCACGTGCCAAACAGTCAAAGTTTTGCAGGTGTGGTCAAACAACAACAGTACACTCTCGGCTTCGGAACCAAGAACAGACTCAATAGTAACGCTTGCAGTATATGTTAGTATTATACGATTATTAAATTCATGGTTTTATAAAACACATTTTTTATATAGTGGCCGGTATTTCAGTAGACGACTCGTTCGAAATGAACGGTAATGCAGAACTCGTGAAATTCGTATTGATATTTATTTGTTATACATTAATGAAGAACTGTATATTTTTTAATGTTCTTATTTTTTAAAAAATTAGTAAACTTCGCTAAATAGTTATTGAAAATTAATTAATAGTAAAACTTCATAAACCGAATCGTGTAACACACGCCATCTTTCGTTAAAAAGATGATTATTTCTCTAGTAAAGAAACCCTTAACAAAAATCAATACTAACTTTAATACAAAATAAATATTAATTTTTAAACATTTATATTATTTTTTAAAACTTTTAGATGAATTCAAACAGTGCGATTTTAGTTCAGTACTATAGTTATATTCACTTTCATAAATGATTTAAAATCCCTGAGTATGATGTATTTTTTGAATTTTCATCAAAAAGTAATAAAAAGAGACTATAAAAAAATGTTCAACATTTTATTAAGTCAGTAGAAAAATAATTTCTGTTTACGACCTTCAAATTCATGACAAAAATCGCAATTATTTTCCTACCGTTGATTATTGTTCACTTTTGATTATTAATTGCTTTTTAATGGCGACACCATCATCCACAGAATTACATAGCATAATAAAGTTACTTGAATTACAAGATACAGATTTTCCTCAACGTCGTTGTACTGAAAATGATGACAATTCCATCAAATTAAGTTTAAAATAAAAGTCAATTATTAGATATTTTTATTCAAAAACATTTATATATTTTGTGGGGGGATGAAAAATTCATTTGCGAAAGTGAATTCATACGATGTACAAAAAATATAGGGGTTGGTGATTTACAAGAAAGTTTTAAAAGGGGGCGTAGGACTTAAGTAAAGTTATATTATTTTTTATTTAGTATTTTAATTCAGTTCAATACTAAAATACAATTGAACTAAAATACTGAACGGTGGATGACATGTTTTTTCTTAATTTTTGCGGTCTTTTTAATATTTTCGTGCAGAAGGCTAAGTCGAATCACTCAAAACATGGAACCAAGAATAATGGATCCAATAAAAAATATTTTTTTTCAAGCAGAATTTAACCACTCTTTTTTTGAATAGTACAATATTTAAATACCTTATTATTCAAACTCATACTTTATTAAAAACAGACTTGTTATAGTTTTATTTAATTAATTATTGAAATAGTTTATCTATTTAACAATAAAATATCAAATTTTCATTCTTGAATTTCACATAGTCCATTTAATATTAAGAAACAAGAAAACAAATAAAATGAATTAAATAATTTATTCAACTTAATATTAGTTTTTAGTAACTGTCTATAATATATAATTGAATTTTTATTAACTTTAAGATTTTTTTGTACATAGTACTTTTTTCTGTGTTCATTTATGTACGTTATTTAAAATACTCATAAGTTAATAATTTAACAGGACTGAAATACCGGCTATATGTAGTATATTGCAGCAATTTTCTCTTAATTTATTATTTATTCCTATTAGGTACAGTGATGCAATTGATATTATTTTATCGGTATGCATAGGTATTACTTATATGTTTTATACAAATTTGTCATGATCACGAATTGTATTATTAATTTAAAATAAACATTTTATCTTAATAATATCTATTCGAATTGAAAATACTGATACATATACCGACAACAACACACGCACATTTACTTTTAAAAATTTTAAAAAGATACCAATTGAAAATACATTCAGTGTTGAAATACTATTCTCTAGAAAATTAAAAAAAAATATCTATGAGCTTCCGGTTGTTACTTTTTAACTATGAATGTATTAGAAAAAGCAAGATTTTTCTCGAAAAATCTAATCTAAATAAATGTCGTTTTTAGTGTTTATAAATTCGTATGAAAATAATTTTAAAAAAATACATAAATGTTTTTAATTTTCGATAGTTATTATGAAATAAGATCAGTTAAGTGAAATCTATGCATTCGACACTTTAGTCCCTCTATGAATGTATTTCTAGCATGTCAATATGGGACCAGTAGTGAAAATTCAAAGTAATTTTATAGTCAAATATTTTCAACATGCAAATTTTGTAATATGTAATTAACAATTCACGTATTGACATTTTTTTCTGAAGAGAACACACGCAGAAAAATGCACAGTGCATATGTATTAGTGCACGTTAATTTCGATATTAAAAAAAGGATAAATTCTAAGCAAAAGGGCTAGATTTATTCACTAATACAGTTTGGAATAAATATTTTTTTAATACTCAATTATTTTTCTATTTGAAAATAACGAATATGTAACTTGTCATTTAAAAAAGTATGTCGAGAATCGTAGAGAAATTCATAACATAACTGATATTTAATAGATCTTAAATATAGAATAAAATACCTGTGAGCTGATATTTAGTAAGTAAATATAAAATAAGAGTATTTTAAAATTATTTAAAAAATGTTTTTTATTAGTATGCAACGCAAATACGAGTTCTTATCGCGGATTTTAAAACAGTATAAAAGGAATTTCTGAGGTGAAATTATTGTATTTTGTAGGAGTTGTTTCTAACGATACTGTAATGAAATCAATTGATTTATCATTGATCTACTTTTCTGGTCTTAACCCCCTATGCTTGTATTTTTTTAAAAAAATAATGCATACAAAATGGCTATTTAAATTGAAAGGAAGTATCTATTGGCTGTATCTATTCGATCCATTGGCAAATATTTATACTTTAACACACATACTCTTGTTAATTCTCACCGTATTATGATTGGATTCCCGTCGATTCTGAAATTCTTCCTTTATCTATTATTCAACAACAATCAACGGTCAATATGATAATATTCTCAAACAGTCTCGACTAAAAATACTTCTAGGATTTTCTTTCAGAATACTACCATTTTCTCATCTGAGTAATATTTTCTATAATTTTAAACTATAATTAAGAACAAATGCGCCATAGATTTTCATTTTCTAAATACCATATTTTTCTGTGACCAAAATATTGAGTGACCTAATCCTTTTAAATTAAATAAATAGAGAACAATATATATATATATATATATATATATATATATATATATATATATATATATATATAATAACTTTCCTTATTGCCTTCCATTTTTAAGATTATTTTCATTATTGGCTTCCCTCTCTAGAGATCTAGATCCACCAACTAGATTTACCAACCAAGAGATCTAGATTTACCAACTCTATCTTGAAAGTATGTTCTTTAATTTATTATCAATGTTTTTCTGTTGTAATTAAAGAATGATTAACGATTTCTTCCATAGCTTGAGAAATATATTAGAAAAAAAAATACATTTTTATAAAAAAAACTTTTAAAGTTAATATATTTCATCAAAGGGAGTTCTGTTAAATTAATAATAATCCAGCTTATAATCATTTTTTTGGACTGGTAAAGGATCATATTAATGGAATTCTTTGGTGCAATATTTCCCATATTTACTTCTACATAACGTTCGAAAATTATAAACAAGCTAACTAGGCCTATGCTTTATATTACAAGTTATGGGCTTCCTGCCCAACACTCTGCAGAAATCTCACTGCACTCCCTGCAGAGCAATAAAACGGTTCATACAAGTAAATTTTTCACTTTTTTGCTACTTTTTGAGTTCTAGCTTTATTTTTCACTCTGTAAATGACGTTTATGAAACAATAATAACCACATTGTTTGCAAATACAGAAATAGAGAATAAAAAATTAATTTGTAATTGTGGTCGATTTTACCTTGGAAATCCTTTTAGCTCGATATAATTCAACAATTCAAAACTAGCAATGAACTTAACTGTATTCTTAATTTTTATATATAAAAATACAAATTATTTTTAATATATATTTGTATATAAAAATAAGTGAAAAATAACTCGTCTTTTTAGAAAAATCGATTTTAATTTATCATAGACGATTTACTTTAATAATAGCACTAGATCACGAATAGTCACACTGAAACCATAAAATAGTATTAGCTACAGATCTAGAAATTCACAATTCAACCGTTTTACGCAAAATATTTATCCTCACTATTCAACCCTTTACAATGGTGAAAAGAAAAAAAGCACACAATGCACAAACCGCACTGAAAACTAAAAATATGATCTCAATACAAACTCTTATTAAATACGGAATTCTCGACATGAAACACGCCAATAAAACGATTTTCTCAAACCAATAACCAGAGTATAATAAAATATTGTGTGAAATGTAAACAGCTGTACAAATCGGCTAATATTTTTTTAATCGTTTAACGCATACAGAAATGTATTTTTGAAAAAGGCTCAGATATTAGATTTAATAAGAACGGATATGATATTTTAAGGGAGCAGTAAAAGTATTTTAAAAATATGTTGAAATCATATATGTATGTATTGTACATTACTTAAAAGTACCAATAACCAAAGAAATATGTTTTTAACATGAGGTAGTAGTAATATTTATAATTCTATGTAATCATTGAATCTAGTCATAGAATAAAATCCGATTAACATTTAATAATTTATTTTTTAAATCTATCATCTTTTGGTACAAGTATTAAATATGATACATGACGAAAATCAATAAAATATTAAACAGATTTTACTCCAAGATGATAAATATTTCAATTAAATAATTTATACAAAAAGATTTTTTTTCTAATTTTCAATTTTAAAACAATTCAATTGTTAGAAATTTATGTTTTCATGTTAATTCATTAATATCGAATATTATGTAGACGCAATATTAATTTCACACTTTTTAAATCAGCTTCTCCTCTAAAAACCAACTCTTCAGTATGGTAATATCAATTTTTTTTTTAAAAAAAATGTAGCATTATATAATCGTAAGCTTTAATTCTCAAACATATAATTTTGACAAAAGAAGTAAGTTTGAAGAACTAAAATTCATGTAGTTTTTGAAATTCTCTTACAAAAACCAACTACTTCTCAATATTATATTTAAATATAGTACTCAAAAATGTAATAAAATAATTAAGTCGAATTTAAAAATGTAAGCTTTATTTAACCAAAATGAGAAGTATGTCTGAAGAACTATGAAATTAATATTGCTTTATTGTGTCTGTCGATCAACCGATTAAAAAAAATTATAACTTAATCGTTTTTCATTTAAAGTGTTTAAGTTAAAACAAATTCGATTATAAGTGATTAATAATTCATTTAAAATTTGAAATACAAAACTGTTATCAAGCAAAAAATAAACTTTCTTTCAAAATAAGATAATTTAAACTTCCTTTTATTGCAAAGAATTGTTTCCTCGATGTTAATCAATTTTTTAATTTTATTGTTAAGAAAAAAATATCTATAGCAAACTGAACACTATTCGTGCAAAATACAAACAGTTTAAAAAATCTACACTGTACTGTAAAAAACGTAGAAGCGAAGAACAAAAAATGTCTATATTGTTATAAAATCTAAAAGAATTATTGATGTAAAACAAAATTAAATTGGTTAAAACATGTTATAAGAGATATAATATTGTCATTTTACTTTTACAAATGAATCATTACTCAAAAAACCAGACAATTTTCTTTATCAAAATATTCCATAATTGCTTATTATTAATTTTAATTTGGATTTTTACTGATTTCAACTGCATAATTGCTCTGAAGACTATGAAATTGTCGTTACAATTTGAAAAACCATAATAAAAGTGAACATTAATCAATTATTGAACAATTTTGAAAGAATAAATTTTCGAGGTTTCTAGAAAATGATTAATTTGTAGAATGGAAACAAACCAAGAGATTTCCCGAACGGAACCACAAATATTTTTTAAAAATATTTTTCCCATTAGTCACTCATAATTTTTAAGTTTATTATTATCAAAAAAAAATAGATATTAACTAAAAATTAATTACTCTGTCACATTTTTTGTTAGTCTGTTGTGAAAATTGATTTTCCAATTTATTGACACATTTCTCGATGAACTGGAAAACATAGATAATTATTTATTGATAAATATACAAAACATCTATTAGATCTTACAAAGAATTGACTCGACGACCGTTATTTTCAAGATTCAGGTCTATATTCTGAAAGTACTTCAAAAAAAATTATTTAAATTCATGTCACTCACGACTTATTATTATCAAATAAATCTTGCTAATAGTAAGATTGAACCAAACAAAGGAATTATTTAAATATATTCATTGTAATGTTTTGTCGCTAGTTCTGAATACATCTTCAAGGTTAGAATAATAATTAATTCGATACAAAATTACAGGTACAGCACTGATATATATTGATTGATGATTCCATATGACTTTTTAAAAAAATAATTTTTATTTTCGTCTGTTTTTTTTAAATAAACGCATTTTTTACTAATTAATAGAGAAGCCATAGAGTTTGAAATTAAGTGGTTTTTCATTTATGTAATATTTCATTTCCTATAATACAAGGAATTGACATGACCATGTATTTCGACTTAAAAATGTTTCAGAAAAATAATATATAATTGTCAGTAAATGACTGCATTCTATAATAATGCTTTTCGAGAAAGAAGTCCAGGCCATAGGAATCTTCTGTAGTAGAATCTTAATTCAACATTTTAAAAAAGGGGTGCTGATAGATTAGTTTTGAACCAATAGACATTTCATAGATTCCTTTGTATCTTGTAAGTAGACTTCTCTCTTAAGAAATGTGTACACAATTATATATATATATATATAATGATTCAACTTAAGCTTCTACATGAAAGTATTAAAAAAAAAACGCGAAAATTAAAAAAAAAACAGGTCATGCCCTATTTAGTATTTTAGTTCAATTGTATTTTAGTATTGAATTGAACTAAAATACTACATAAAAAATAACATGACTTTTCTAACCCCTGCACCCCCTTTTAATACTTACATGTGGAAGCCTAAATTAAATCACCTCTCTCTCTCTCTCTTTATATATATATATATATATATATATATATATATCAAGAAGCAGAGAAAAAATCAATTTGTAAATTAAGAACTGTTGAATTCTTACTCTAATATTTATAATAAAATAATTTATTCTTACTTAATTTCTAAGGACTTCTAAAAAAATAATTATTCGCATTTAAATTACAAATTTTTAATTTTAGTGTTGATTAAATTTTGATTTCATGTGAATCAAATCAAACTTGATATTGAAATAAATAAATAAATACATAAATAATAAAACTCATTAGGAAATAAATAACCAAAGATAATCTCAAATGTACCAGAAATCATGAGGGCCTTAAAGGATAACGAAACAGATCAATGAATATTAATTAAACGTCACGGATTATATATGAACTCATCTAATAGAAATAATATACGTGAACATAATTATCAAGTATATGTTTTAATTCTATAATTAATCCCTCATGATGTTTAATGACTTTGAATTGTATTGAAAAAAAAATGTATATTTGTTTCAAGAAGATGTATAAAATATAATAGAATTGACTGTTTGATATTATATTATTTATATTTTGTGATAAAATTTTATTTATTTGTTTGTTTTTTTTTAATATAATTAGAAAATACTCGACAGTGAACGAAATGTCTTATTCGTTTGTCAATTTCTAAATTATATAGTTAATAAAGAGGAAATATATATCGAACATATCGAAGATAATACTGATAGTTACAGTGAATGGATATGTTTTATCTTTGATATTTGCTTATATAGAATTAATATGACCAAAAAAAAATGTATTCTTAACTATTTAGAACACCGACAATACACAATATTACAACATATGTTTTTACTATCTGTATATAAAAAATAAAAATTATACATGTTAGAAAAACACACTTGACTTGTTCATTTTTTCCCTTTTATAGAAACATTTTTCGATAGCTTTTGGAGAATAAAAATGTACCAAGCTGCTTTGAATAAAATGTCTCGTTCAAAAAGTAGTACGATTTTTGATATTTTTTTTGACGTGAGTATTAATGTTAAAGGTTTGAAATTTGGTACACATTAAATACGTGTCCTGATCAAGCTTTTTTTAATTTTTTTATTGAAATTTTTGTACTAACTACGAAGATGCTATAAATAAATTAAAGGACTTCATCTGCTACATGGCCAATCGG
This sequence comes from Acanthacorydalis orientalis, assembly GCA_034766995.1. Taxonomy (NCBI): domain Eukaryota; kingdom Metazoa; phylum Arthropoda; class Insecta; order Megaloptera; family Corydalidae; genus Acanthacorydalis; species Acanthacorydalis orientalis. Next base: position 14,104,514 of record CM068313.1, on the reverse strand, counting down.
TAAACACGATTTCAGCAACTGCGTTAACCTGACACCAAAAACAGAATAATTTACTTGTAGTATAATGAAAGACCTTTGGTATGACCGGATACTTTTTTTTAAATTTCGAAAATTGCAAAAATGGAAGCCGTTTGAATAAAAGGCTGATTTTTGACTCAACTGTTTATTATTAACAAATGGAAAAGCATATCAAAAAATCATCTTGTCATTCGAGAGAGAATGTTCTTAATAATGCTCAATTAAAATTTCAAGCCAATCGGATGAAATTTTCAAAAGAATGGTTTCAAGAAAAAGGAACGAACGCGCTCGAGTTAAACCCTGTCCCGCTGCAAACCGTCTCCACTGAAATCGCTATATCTCAGGGAATTGTTGGAATTTCGATAAAATTCTTTTTGATAATGAAACACGACTTAAGCAACAAGCAAAAAAACCAAAAATCGATTTTTCAAAGATTTCAAACTTATGCAAGCCCCTTAAATAAAACTGAAAACAATATTTGGTGATTATATTTAATGAGTTCTGGCACTGACTAAATTCACTTTCATAAATGAATTATTTTTTTATTTAACACACCGCACTTTTTTTCTGATTAATAAATGATAATTAATCATCTTTTATTCTTTATATTATAATTAGTGTCGATGCCACCAGTTTCAGCTGTACTTAAACGCTCTAAGACAGTGGTCTTCAAACGTTGTCGACTCACAGAATCCTTGAGATTGTAAATTTTTTAAAAAAGTTCTTACACAGATCCACTCCACTCTGATATCGAGAAAGTTACACTATTGCATAATATTTTCGAATCTGTATTAAATATTCTTCTATTAATACATCATTTCATTAGGGGAAGATAAAATTGCCAAGCCGGATGGCTCTATATTAATTATTGAGCGGAAACAAATTGCACTAACTCAAAATGCGTACTCTATAAATTTTGAAAATCATCCATCTTATATGTCCAAATTTTATTATTTACATCTGATTGAGCAAATCGTAATGTGTACTCATAAATACAGTTTTACTGCATAATAATAGCTATTTATAGAAATAAAAGAAAATATTATGAATTAACTATTCTGAATATTTAGCTTTTCGGGGTTTTTCGTCGAAAATTCTTTCTTTTTTTTGTAATTTACAGGGTTTTATTGGCTATATATGAACAAGTGTTGTCCAGATTTGTATACTCCACTGCCATTAATGGTTAATTATTTCCATTTGATGAGAATACTTTTAAAAAAAACTCATATAGGTTCTGAGAAATAATTAAAACTACAATCGATTATAAAGATTAATTCCGATATGGGTGTGTGTACCAAAAAGTATTTGTTTATTACGATAACACGTCTGTCAAACTCATTTAATGATTGATCAATGTATTTCGATATATCACTGATTATATATGCATTGTCACGATTAGAGTAATATTAAAACGTACAGATACTTGTCAGGTACACTATGAAAAAAATATTAAAATATGGTCGACTGAACTCTATGTCTCGCTTTTATACTTGCCAATGGCAATAACCACTTTAATAAAAAAAATGTAGAGTGGTTATGAATAGAAACAGTACAATTTTGTAACACGATGTCGTAATACTGCACTTGGCGAAAGTTGCATCTGGCACACTCATTGTTCTAATTAAGTACGCTATCTTATCGTTCTTAATTTTTTATAGTTTTCAATAGATTTATGACAATTTAAAATAAAAATATATTTGATACTGTTCTTAAATCGAAATGTTTTCTCCTGGAAGACAATTACAGACCTATTAAATACTTTTAAGATATAAAAAAAATATTTACTATATGTAAATGATTAGAAATATTTAATTAAAACAAATCATTAAAAATATAGACAGCCATTTTTACTATAAAAAAAGATTATAAAATATACGTATTGAACATTTAAAAATAAATTAATATCATTTTTTTATAATAAAATTGGATTGTATACATAATGTGAGTACATAGTGATTATATATTTCATTAGGAACATTTTTTCCGAAAAGTTGATTATAAAAACACGTTGCCACCTACTAGAGATATCTCAAATATACAGATCGGTAAGGTAGAAAACGTATACGATTTTTATAAATTACACGTTTCCTAAAAAATATTTGTTAGGATAATTTTTCATCACTATTTCGTTTAAAGAATTATATTCAAATACAAAAAAGAATTAACTTGTTTAATAAATCTAATTAAAAATATACACTTTAAAAAACAATTTTATTAAAAAAATCACGATATTCATAACAAATTCAAGTTTCTCAAAAACAATCGATTAGAATATTAATATTATTCTCAATTTAAATATAGTAAAGTTTATTCTGAACCTTTACTATTTTAATACGTATAAAATACCTGACATATACAATTATTATTTTACAACAATGCGCCGAACGCCTACACGGAATTAAACTTAGTAGGTTAATATGAATTAATATCTTCATCTTAATACTTGATGTAATAATGCATAAATTACTATACAATTTATATAAACACATACGCAATTCCGAGCAAATATACATACATATAATCATTACTTACCAGTATGTCTCTTCCTTTTTTCTACCTAAACTATTGATTGTGTTTAATCAAATTTATATTAACATCAAATCAAATGCGTAGTACATTTCGGTATGATATGAATATTATATTTTAGACAAAAGGATAGGATTGCACTTGTAGAAATTAGACTTTTTAAAGATTGCCTTTTTATATAAAAAAAAATAAATAAACTTTTCTGTTTGTATATTATGCTTATTTGAATTAATTCAATTTTCAAAAACAAAGTAATTGCTACTTTAATTCATATCATATTCTTATATATATATATATATACATATATATATATACATATATATATACACATACAGACATATATATATACATATATATATATATACACATACAAACATATATAGATATATATATATATATATATATATGTATGTATATATATGTATATATACATATACATATATATATATATATATATATATGTGTGTATATATACATATACATATATATATGTATATATACACATATATATATATATATATATATATATATATATATATATATATATATATATATTCCAATTAATAAACTTATTTCATGAGATGAAAAGTTTTAAGTATAATTTATTATACAAAATACAATACTTATTTAATTATTTGAATTTTTAAAGCAACTATAACTAAAGCACATATTTCAGAACAATGGATTTGAAGATGTCATTATGAGTGGAAAGAACTGAAAATAATTTAAAATAGGATAAATATTTTATTTACATTTCTTTAATTTTGTTGTAAATTATAATTTTGAAGCTTTAAAATAAATCCAATTTTAATAATACCCACACTTCATAAACAGAACTGTTCTTATTGTCATAAATATTAATTCGGCATTAGAAACAATATAACAATTTGATTTCTCAATCGTATTTTTTCGTATATTTCAAAATATTTCTTATGTTGATCATAAAAATACCAATTTGAAACATGTTAAAATATATAAACAGAGTTTTTGTTTTGCTTATAACAATAATTTCAAATGTCAAAAATAATATTACGACAGAAAATTTCAGTTGTAAAAGTTCGTTACTTGCTATTCTTTATCATTGGAAAACGATAAATAAATATAAATATCAAAACAGTCAATCGAATTCGTAATAAATATCAAAATAAAAAAAAAATTACACTAATAGTAATCGTGAGAAGGATCGAATAGGATTTTTACGGAAAGAACCGATATTTTCTCTGCTCCTCTTGAGCTTTCATACGAATCGGCATTCGTGTGTGCTGAAAAACAAAACGGGACAGGTACGAAAGAGACCGGTGTAATGAAATTATACGCCCGTCTCGTCGGCAGATTAAAAAATTAGCCGATATGAATTAGCAAAAACACTATACTTGTAAAAACTTTGCTAGGATATAAAAATAATTCACATCGTGTGAAACGACACCTGCAAAGAATACGAGAAAACATAGGAACAGGATATTACGTCAGAACGAAACGATAGATCGATCGATCGATTAAAAAAAAAGAAAAAAGAGAAAAAAAGATTAACATACATTACACGACACACTCGACTACAAGATAATTAACGCCTGTTTCGGCGATCACATCGTCGTAATAATCGATTATCATACAATATAGTGTCATAATCGTAATAGTATTAATAATAATAGTAGTGATAATAATAATTATAATTATAACGGTAATAATATTGATGATCTTGATCGGTCGATAACGATGAATTATTTATAAACTACTGGCAGTATGAAAAACATTACGATCGTCGCACGACAGTGCGTGTCCGTTCAGTCCGTTAAAAATACAACTCGAAACGAAAAGTGTTCGACGACAAATTAAAACAATCATAATGAGAAACGAATGCGAAACAAACAACGAATTGTCGCACACCGCACGTCGACGCGGTCCTCGTTTCACTCGTACGTGTATCACGAAACGCACTCGGACGCGTCGACCGTGCACACGCGCCACGCCATCACGCGTGAACGACGGCTATCAGTCCCAGCCGTTCTCCTTGATCATGTGAGCCAACTCGATGATGAATTTGCCCTCTTTGTATTTTTGGCTTGATTCGAAAGCGTGCTCCTGGAAGAGAAAACAAACGCATAAATAACGCTCGAAACTGAAAAGATATCCTTGAAGAGGCGCCGGCAGAACACGAGTTCAAGAAAAGAATATGTATAAAACTCACAGTTCTACGGATTCGCACATTGCAGTGTGACATCTATCTAATAAATAATTTATTAAAGTATATATATTTTTTCTATCTGTACTTAAATAATACAGACTCTTTTTACATCCAGAACAACACAAGACACGTTTCTTGATTTGTGTTAATCTCAAAGCTCGTACTTCAATCCGCTCGACAATGAGTGGATCAGCAACATAAGACAGAAGTATTTCTCACAATGCAGTTCCGGCACTGTGTTGCTAAATTCGCATTCACAGACGAATTCTTCTTCCATTCCAAAAACTACAAAATATTTTTCTGGCCCAATATATTCAATAAATAACTATTGACCATTTTTAATTGTTTTTTATGTCATCGTTTTCAGATTGTCAAGGTAAAGAATCATCATCATTCATCATTTTCTTTTTTTTGTCTATAGAAAAAAAGTGAAATACAGCAACAATCAAAAATAGTCAATAATAATTTATTGAACTTTTTTGATGAGAAATTTTGTGTGATTTATAGGATAAAAACAGTATTATTGGTTTCGACTAAGATTGCCAACAATGTCATTTTCGCCTGAAGACTCCAGGTTTGGCAACATATTTATCCACTTTCCAGCTGTACTGGCAATTTTTCCAGGAATGAGGAATGTAATAAATATTAGCCTTTAATCTCAAAAAAAAGTTAATGTTTATTATTCTTCAATATTCATTTTCTGAACTGGAACGCAACCTACTTTGGATGCAAGAGAAGTATACAATCGCGCTTTAACTTAAATCCACAAATATTATGATTTTGAAAACAGACCCTTTAGATTTTATAATTTCTATCATGTTTTCGTGCAAACTGAGAAAAATTTTAACGAAAAAGAACGAAAATCAGAAAAAAACATTAAAGGCTCCTAAGACTAAGCATAGCTTATCAAATCTTTCAGAAAAATTGTCCGATGTAGAAATGTTTAATATGGTCTGACACAGTTATTTAACGGATTTCATGTTTAAAGCTATATTTCGAAACATTAAGAAAGAATTTGTTGAAATCATCATCTATGGTTAATCGTCATCGATAGGTCTAGGTTTTCCTGTTTGACTCGTCTTACAAGTTACAATTAGCTTAGTTGTCCTGATAATACATTCTCGTCACACACTCAATGTCTTTTTCATATTAACGAGGTTTTGTTGACCTTTTTATAATTCTTAAAACAGTGCCACATCTTGATCCTCTAAATTTTTCTTTCGTATTTGTGGACTTACAGTTGTTCGAAAATTAATCTCTGAACTCAAAATATAATTCATATTATCACATATAGACACAGTTATAAATACAATAACTTTTGGTTCATTTATATATGAATAATACATGTGCACCCAAAGCACGAAATATATATATATTGTCTCCTTTAGATCCAATAATTTAACCATCGCATTTTTTGTACCTAAGAACCTCGTGAATAAATATCAAGATATTCTATACGTATTTAATTGTCGGTGCCATTATTTACAAACCATTAAAAATCATCTTGGCACAAAAAAAGTAGTTTGAATTATTATTTCATTTATACATAAGTGAACTTTAGTTATTCTCCAATTATTTTCAATAGTTAAACACATCTCAAATACAAACATAAAAGAGTATATGATAATAAAACGAAATAATCAGACAAGTTTACAATTTGGATATTTCATATTTTATTAATACAATTCACTGAATTCATCTGCTCGGCATCCTTTAAACATTTTTACTTGTACAGGTGTTGAACGATATAAAACCTTCAAAATTTACCTGAATGTCAGAAATTACCTCCCTGTTTCCAGAACGAAACATCATAAAACAAAGGTAGCTTTTATAAAATTCATAACTCATTAGTAATGATAATAATACAGTAAATCTTGGTCGGAAATAGAATACATATTTTATAAGTATACAGTAATGAAAAATAACACAAAGAAGAAATAATAAAAAATTACAAACTTAAATGATTTACATAGGAGCTACATGGTAATATTTAAAATAAAATGAAATGTACTAATACACTTTTTAAATAAAAAATAATGAAAATTTATACATTTTAATATAAAATATATTGATTTTTATTCATCTATTTTTTTGTAACTGGCCTCCCTTGTACTGAATACAATTTTCATTCGACCAACTCTAACATTATTTGTGTAAAAACATATAACGTAAAGAATTTAAAGAAAATTACAAAAAAATACTTTTTATACGTTTCTTTTTTATTTATTCTATAATATTCATAACCTCAATGAATAAAAAACAACTCATGAATAAGTTAATGAATTGTAATTAAAAAAATACTAACTAAGATACATTAATTTTAATATTACGTACAGTATAAAAATATATGTAATATAAACAGTTCCCATATAAATTCCTTACTTATTTTAATAGAATTATTGTAATTTATTTATGGTTATTAGAGAAATCGTAAAACATGAGAATACAAAGTCTAATTGTGCTATCGTTGAGTGTTAAGGAGAAAAAATAATAAAATTAAGGAGCATTTGAAAAAAATACTTCAAAACTAGGCCCTACAGTAAAAACAATAAGTGAATTATTGAATAAATTCGAGAGAATAGGATATCTGTTGATGATTATTCAAGATCTGATCATCCACATGTTTCAGAACATATTATAAATGCAATACGAAGTATCATCACACAGAATCCAATTCGAAAATTCGTGTCATCCATGCAAATTCTTGTCATTTATGTCTATTCGCATCACATCATGAATACTCGGTCTGCTTAATTCAACCGTGTACAAAATTTTAATATTACATTGGAACAAGAAAAGTTATCATTTCGGGTTTTACATGATTTATACGAAAAATATTTTCCGCGTAGAAGTACAGAGCGTACCAATCATGTTGAATGTATTTAGAATAAATATTTGACAGCATCCTTTTCAAATATGAAGTATATTTGTATGTAAAAAAGTTAATCGCCATTAATTCTTATAGATATTAGTGAAAGATCGAATGATTGTATCTTTAAGTAGAAAAGATATGTACATAAACTCAATGTCTGATCGATTCTGAATAATGTATGATTTATAGATCTTAAAAATGAAACAGAAGGACTTGAGATGTGCAAAGATATTGATGAAGCGCATGTAGAATCTCACTCTAAAACATCCAGTACCCACAATAGTGATCAAAAAATTCTGCATGTGATCTCATAAATTTTGAATAAGAGAGCATATCTAATCTAACAGCATTTTTTTTCGCTTCCGAAATAAATAAAATTATTATATGTATTAAAAATGTCTGTGATTATATTTAAAAAATAAGTAAACAATTTAAAAAAATATATTCTAAGTTCTCTTTGTCCTGATATCTCAAACTATTCAAAAGTTATGAACTTTTTCGCATAAAATATTAATCGGCTCTCATATATGCTCTATACTTTTTTATAATAAAATATTACATATTTATCTTTATTTCTTAGATAATATATAGATACTTTATAAACATTCTATATATATAATGTAATGATATATCATCACTCGGGTAGTAGAAAAAATACTTGTACATAAGATTAGCAATTTAATATACAAGGTAAGGTGGCAAAAGCGGAAAGCGTAGCGAATAGAGGGCAAAGAACCCTTATAATATACCTGTGTTCGTACATAAGTGTTTTATATTGCATGTAAATATATATATATATAGTTTAAAACTACCAAGAAAAATTAACTTTAATAATACCTTTCTTTGTTTTTAATTATATTAACACATATATACAAAGGAAAAAATTCAAATGACACTTTTTAAAGAAGAGGTATAGTCTTTTTCTTTTGTATATTTAAAAAGTAATAAATTGTTTACTATAAAAATAATGTTAATAACCACTATTAAAAATAAAGTTACACAAGATTAAATAACACCGATCAGCATAACTTTAAAAAAGTATTTCAATAATAAGACTGTCATGAATAAAGTATGTAAAAAATGAGAACAATGATGATATAAAATAACATTATAATAATATTTTTTTTGTTGACAACTTTTCACAACTGTTCGCAGGTTGAAAGTGTTAATGATATAAATAAATATTAATAATTATGACTATTGTATGCACTCATATAATAGAAAGTTAAAGTAATTGCGGTTTGGAGATTAACAGAATGTCTGTTCAGTAGGAAATAAATATATGAGCTGTATCATATGATCATTATTTTTTATATATTTGAAGTATAATTATAAGCTAATAAATATAAAAGAATATGTAAAATTGTATAAAAAATCAATATGACTTTTTAATTACTACCATTCTATTTTAATGTTTCATGGTCTCTCTCGCTATCTCTATCTATCGATCTATATATCTATATATATATATATATATATATATATATATATATATATATATATATATATATATATATATATATATATGTATATGAAAATAAAAACATACATGATAATAGTGTAACAAACCAAAAAAAACAGAAATATCTGAGAAACATCTACTGCATTCGACTATTATAGATGACTCATCGTGCTGTCCATAATGTGTTTAAAAATACCTCGTGTTTAATTCGTGAAATCCGGAAGACAGAAGAAAAATTGGCGCGAAAAATGTACAGTAAACTGATTCCCACACTATTTACCATACTTACATATTTCCAGCCGAGCGTCGTCTTGCAGCATTCACAATATATGTCCGCAACCGCATGAAGGCCAGTGAGCAGCACTCGTTCTTCCGCAGGGCCACATCCTACGTTGACTCTACAACAGACACAATGATACCAAATATTCACTGTTTTACAATACTAGTCAATAATAGCAATTGTATACACAGTCTTGTTTCACAGACATGCTCTTTGAAGTTGTACACATGCTACTGAATTGAATAGATCAATAAAAAGACACATATAGTTTTTTTTTTACGATCTGAATTTATTTTGCATACAATTAAAACATTCATTTGTGACATATACAACAATTTATATAGAAATAGGTAAATTTTATCTATAATAGGAGAAAAAAAGACTTTATATGTGTGTGCATATATATATATATATATATATATATATATATATATATATATATATATATATATATATATATATATATATATATTAACCTTCGACGATCAAACTATGCCTTCTAGGCACAGGCAGTATTTAAAGTATGTCTTTGTATAAAGTCTACAACACTTTTATTCTAAATCTAGAATAAATAACAATGTATGCGAAGTATTTCTCTGAAATAAACCGGACCCACTAGAGATTAGTTGTGATAAACGGACAAACCGCAAAGGTAATTTTTTGTAAGTAATAGACCGCACATGTCCTATTGTAATTTAATTATTTGGCATTAATCGTTTTTTTTCTGTTGGAAATGAGGTAAATTTTTATACCGCATCCTTCTTTCTATAAAGCTCAATTTATTCAAACTCGAATTTAACATTAAACTTTTTTGTGGTGGAGATAACTTTTACAATAATTTTAAATACATTTTATTTAAATCAATATTATTTAAGATAGTTTGATTATATATCGCTCATTTCCAAAACGAGTGGCTTTTCCCATCAGACTGCAAATTTTTCTTTGTTTATTTTACTATTTTTATCCTAAATACTAACAAAACTACTTATCAAGAAAGCGTACAGAGAAAGGTTATGTGTTTTGTACAATTCTTACTTCAGATTCGCTTATTTCTATTTTTCATTCTGTAAAAAAACAGAACGACACTAAAAAATTACAAAATTATTCCACCAAACCTTCTTTAATGTCGAGAATTTTACTTAAATACTGTAGCTTAGAATCTTGATTTTGTAATAAATTGGATTGTTGTTAATTGTAACAGATTCATAAAAATTTCTTAACAACATTTTTTTGAAGTATAACAAAAATGAATTCCAAAAGTAATGTACTTTTATTATAAATAATAGGTTCGTAATTTTATTATTTTCTCGACAAATTATTCAGACTGTTTTTATCCTTAACATTGACACAACTTTAATTGTTGTAGAGATTTTAAAGTGAAAAGTTATGCTTTTTGACCAATTTATATTACAAAACTATTAATTTCCATTTTTAGATACAATGAGACAAAACGATTGTAAAAATGTCTTATCAGAACTTTTCTTAGAACAAGACTCTTCCTTATTTTTTCTATAAAAACTTTTAATTCACAATCGATTTTAAAAAAATATAAATACAGAAGACATCAAGAGGCAGCAACAGGAATATTAAACATATCTACTAATTGGGCTAAGAAATCTAAAGTTAATAAGAGAAAAGGCTGACTGGTAAATATTTTAAATGAAACTATATTACAAAATTTCACTCCTTGCTTTTCGAAAATGTATAAAGCTATTTTTTAATTACGTCTGCATTATGTCGAATGGATTGAGTAATCCGATGCAATTGTTGCCGGTCTCAAGCTAAGATAAAGGAGGAAAGTTGGACGGCAAGTAACACCCTATCTTCCGTAAAAACAGAACTATGGTCATAGAAATCGCAAGATGCCTTGGAACAGGAACAACTACATGGATAGGATGGGAGCGACTTACCCACGTTTGTAAAAATGGACGACCTTTGGGATAGAGATTATACCTAGACGACCGCCCAAGAGATGGGCACAGAGCTGGCAATCCTTATCCACCAAGCTCTAGTGAGAGGTAAAGCAACTGGAGGATGCTCCTAGCTTAATAATAATAAGAAGAAAATAAAACTATTTTTTTTTGCTCCTTTTATCACTAGTTAGTGAAATTCAAAGTTTATACGCATGCTATTCTAATTTTATAATCCCAATGAGTATTCAATAAAATATATTTTCTATTAAAAAGAAATTGTATTTTAAATCATTACAAACACTATTATAAACCAAAAAATAATTACATTTTTAAAAACATTTTATAACTTAAAATAAGGACTACAAATCAAAGCTATAAATGGTTAATATTAAAATTCTGGCAATTTCATCATCGATGTACAGTCTATGCCCTTTCATCATTATATTTATATATATATATATATATATATATATATATATATATCCAAATTAAATTAGGAGAAGTTATACAATCATCATTTATCTTTTAGTAAAGTGAAAACATTAAAATGTTTCTAGTTGTCTAAGTCGCACACTGAAGAGTGAGTTGTTGAAAATTGGATACTCTGAATTGTGCCACTCTTGTCTCAAATAAACGTTGGATAACCCAATAGTAATTTCCAGTTTTAACGAAATAATTTTTTTTTCAATAAAATCGTCGCGTGAATTAAAATTAATTCTAAAAATTGCGTTTGTTGGAATTTAAATTCAATGGGTATTCAGTTTCTTAAACAGAGATTGTAATCAGTTATTTTATTAGCGATAAAATCAATATTAAATAAATTAATCTTTAAATTTTTATATAGTCTACTGATGCGTTTTATTAAATATGCTATAAAGAATTAAAAAGATAGATGAAGTGTATTTGCTGAAATTTATATTTAATCCACGTATAGGTCATACTTAATATAATCTCTTTTCTATTATATTTTTTTCTAATTTTTTAAACGATAAAAATTGTTGATTTTGAATCTAGTTTCATGTGCATGATTTTCTTTATTTTGTGTATGGCTTCACCTACGAATTTAAACACTAAAAATCACACGATAATAGTTCTAATCATTAGGGAAAAAAATATTTGAATACTTTATTAAAATACAGAATATTCATTTTTATAATAATTTTTATAAAAATGAAAATAAATACAATTTTAAGAATTTAACTACTAACTACTTACACTGAATTGAATAGATATGCACGTCCTTGACTTCCTTGAAAAGACTGGAAAAAAAATAACAAAAAAATATTAAAAACATTCGATTTTGTTATTACAAAAGAAGAATATATTTTCAACATGTATTTTTCATTTATTGAATATCGTATAAAAAACTGAATGGAAAACATTTAGACGACGATAGATCGATATAACACGAAGGTTGAACGATAATAAATACGTTCAACAATAAATATATATAATTAGAAGTTTAATATATATGTTTTCATTTAATTTCATGGGATTTTAACGATGTAAAAATTTAATATTTAACAAGGTATTGTTGGAAATATCAAGGAAATGATTTTATTATGTCATTGTCAAGGTTAATATCAGGACAAGTATAAAAAATAATATTTTTTAAATAAAATTTTGTACAATAATATATATATATATATAATATATTAAATTTGTATGTATGTGCTAGAATGGTATAAAATATGTTATTGACACGTTGTTTTGATAACCGTATTTTTTAATATTTGTATCAGACTACAAAATAATAAAGACATATTCTACGTATATCTATTTCCTAATTTTTTCATGTCCATCAAAACAAAAATTTATGTTATTTTCAAATGTTATCAATAGACAAAAATAACATAGTTTATTTCAAATAGATAAACTGACATACATTTATCATACATAATGTACGTAGTATTTGTTTACATTGTTTTATTAATAAGTGTTCCTTTGTTGACCAGGAAATGTACAGATAACAGTTTTTAAGTTAATATATAACAAGTTCTCTGTATTGACTTGACATTTATTCGAATATTTATACTTATTATTAAGGTGTCTTTTTTTTACTTTCAACAAGAGTAAAAAAATTAACAGATCATAACAACTGATCAAGCTTAAAATAATTATAATTTTATGTAAATAACTTTTAGTTAACGAAATTTATTTACAAGGTTAATACTGATATATTAATAAATCAATCAGTTATTAATAAAATCACTTTATATATATATATATATATATATATATATATATATATATATTCTTGAATACAACTCTGTGTTTATTTGTAATAATTCCTTTCAAGTTCCATAAATCGATACTACTCACAGTGCACTTCCTCTCAATGCACTTTCCTTTTATTGCACTTTGTAGTACTACAGACTGAGAGTTGAACATAGTGTTGGATTTGTACTCTTAATATTCACTGTTCAAGTCAATGAACTCAGAGACAGGACAACCAACCCGCATCCTCATTCAAAACTCATATACAGAGCGTCTAGACAGACAGAACTTATCTATTTTTTAAAATATTAATTTTTAATTATTGTTCTCTTGCTACAATTTCGTTTCACTCTACTAAATCAATACTCCTGGCATTAAATTTAGTTTTATGTACCTCTATTTAATTATTTTTTAATAATAACTGAGAATAGATAATGTACAATCCTTGAACTCTGAATGTTTGAAGTTCGAGTCAACGAACTTTGAAATCAAGCTCAGTTCTGCTACAACTATATTATTCTATATACATATAAATATATATATATATATATACACACACACACTATATACTTTTCTATATACGAGTCAATTTACAGAAATGTTTTCGAGCTGTATTATACTTGGATGTTTATTTTTAGCTTCAATTGAAATATGATTCTTTTTTTTAAATTCTATTTCCAGACGTAAAAGCTTATAAAAAGATATGTTCTAAAAGCTCAACATATATATGTGTCCAAAAAATAGCAATGAGAAAAAATAATAAATAAAAAAAATCATTTGTGATACATCGTTTGAGTTTTTATCATAGCTGTATGATCGATCAATGAAAGAACAGAAACAGACAACAGTATTTTTTATTGGTATAACAAAGTGAACATGATTAAAAACGTCATTGTGGGTTGTTAAAAAATTAGTGTTATTATATTTAATGTAAAAATTAAATGCATTTTCTTGATAGTCTTTGTCCTTTTGGATCATTAGATTTTCTGTTCTTTGCTACTTGTTTTGCCACGATTTTCAAATAGATTTTAGAGATTAAAATTTACCAAATGATTACAATCTTGTTAAAACTAATAATATAAGAGAAAACGAGCTCTGGTGAACTAAAAGGGTACAAACTGTGACAACGTATTCATAAGATCATAAGTATAAAAATATAAAATTCTAATTTCAAACACCAAACGTTTTTTTCTCTTATTGTTAAGTAGAATAAAATGTCAAACTAGAATTTAATATTTTCGATTTTTCTTTAACAGTGATGTGGCAAAGTCCATCGATTTTTTATACCATTTAGAAATAATTGATAGTCATGATCGATTTGGCTTTAAAAACAGTTTTTTTTTAATGTACGTTCATATATTTTTTATTGAAATGAGATTAAGAATTATAACTATTTTTTTTTTGATCCCGTTGATGTATTGTCTTGATGATATTAGGCCTTGTGAATAACAACAGCCTTTTTCTTCTGCGATTAGTTTCAAGTCTTGTTCCATCTTCAGGTTACAGTATACAGTTACAGTATAATGAGTTATTTCAGGAGCTGAAATAACTCATTATACTGTATCAAAGTTAGAGTTATCTAGATCTGAAGATGTAACAAAAGTTGAAACTAGACGTAGAAAGACACGTGTGATTAACAAGAATAAAGATCTCCAAGACAATGAGATCAGGGTATTTATCTGGTTACTTAATGATCCTAACATTCGTTTTCTGAAATTGTTACATAGCCCCTAAGATTGTATGATTTACAATGTTACTCTGTATAAATTCCTATTTTCAATGTATAAGATTTTCAAAATATGGCAAAATGCTTTCCTCAAATATTTAGGTATATTTAATTTAATACGTTATGCCCTTAATATTATATACAATACCTCAATAATAGCAAAAGTAAGTTTAAATAAAAAAATATTATCACCCTACATAACTGCTTTTGTAGTAATCAAATCGAAATCAAATTCATGTATAGATGATTTGTGTAAAACTTTGTTATAAAGTAGTATTTAAATTTTTCTATTAGGATATCACTGTTGTATTTTGTACAAAAATAAACATTTTATAAGAAGAATAGAAGAAAATAATTAGTTTCACAATAAAAATATAATTATAAAAATATAACATAAAATTAGTTTATGAACTACTGGTAAAATAAAAGATATCAATTTATATATTCTTACATATGAATAAAGTAATATATATGACTAATAATTATTGACATAAGTCTAATATGAAAAATACACACAAACCAGTTTTAATAGAACACTAGTAGTTTAATGAATCTATAGAAAAGGCGGAAACAGACTTTTAATATATTCATAATGATGTTTTAACTCGTTCTATACATTTAATTAAAAATAAGTTTAATAACATTTAATCTGTTGTAACTGTACGAAACCTTTAATATGTTTATCACTAATTCCGTCTCTGCTTATTGATTACATACAACCTCAACATATTAATTAAATTGATTTATCAGAAACACATGTTGTGTACTCTTTCGACACATATTTATCCAACATTGGCAATAACTAACTAAATACACATAAATTCAGATAGGCCACGTTAGGTTATCGTTGTGCTGAAAATTTACGTAACACGACAGATAAAGTATGTGTGTAGTTGTATGTTTTGTACAACAAAACACGTATGTTGAATTGTATGTAGAAACTAAACGAGCAAATGTGTGGATATATTACAACAGAATTAGAGCAAAGAAAGAAAGTAAACTGTTAGTAACATTGAATTATACGAACCATTACTATTACTATTATTATTTTATATACTTGAAAATTAAATTTTCGTAATTAAATAAATATTCAGTACCGTACATTAAAATTTAATAATTTTTCAACATTTTTCTATTGAATAATTTACAATGCATGAGAATGTTATACTGAAAAATGATAGTATTATATTAATAAAAATTACTTAAATATGTTAAATTATATACAGCCACGATATAGTTTTACCATTGTGGCTATTTTCACTTTTATAGACAAATTTTTCACTCGCCTCACCGGCCATTAAAATATTTGTGAATAAAAATATTCAATCACTGGTTATTGATTGTTACTTCTGCGTATTTTGTCGATATCATCGTTCTCAGAACTATGAAGTGCACAAGCATCTTAAATGTATAACTAGTTATAGAAACAATACTAATGAGATTTTCAAAAATAATGGATTAAGGAGTCAAAAAAAACCCTGTAGTTTTTTTTCTTTCGCGAAATCATATCAAAATTTATTTTAAATCAAATCATAACAATTATTTATTATTAATATATATGGAACTTATATATATATATATATATATATATATATATATATATATATAATATTATATTTTTGGCACTGTGATTACATTCTCTTTCATAAAAAAAATCATTTTTTCCCTCATAAACTGCAAAATTTTCTTTTGATCAAAAATATTCAATAAATTATTATTGATTATTTTTGATTCTTTTGAACCTTTCAATGACGATATCAATATCTTCGGAATAGAAATGCACAGAGATATATACATCTTTAAAAAGAAGTACTTACTTTCTACACAGGCGCTGAATGTAATCGCAACAGAATTCGAAAACAGCAATTAAAAATAATCAATAAACAGTTTGAGAACTGATTGGATTTTTTTAAGGATTCGGGATTGCTGTTGTTTTTTATAGACTGTATGTATCAGCGTTCAATTATGGATTTTCAATAGCTCGCACTTTTCATTCAAAAGAAAATAGCAAGTTGTTGGATAAGCGTTAAAGATATTTACGTATAAGAATTATTGTCTCCAACAGGTGGCTTTTATTCTCCTAGAAGGAAAGTGCGAGCTGCTGAAGAGACGTTAAAGATATATATTTAGATATAATAACTAGTCTTTCCAATGGCTAGCTCTTTTCTTCCAAAAGAAACGAGCGATCTGTTGGAGATGATTTAAAGAAAGGTAGTAATCGTAAAAATACGCACAAAAAGCGATCAAAAATGATCCACAATCATTCATTGAACGTTTTTGATTAGAATATTTTTTAATGGTTTTTAGGATAAGAAAATAATTCATTTGTGAAATAATTTTAAAAACAAATTCCATGCATTTATTTTACTATTTTAGAAAATGTCTCTGGAATATTTTCCTTATAAAGATTTTCTTTAAATAAGACTGTATTTTTTCAAACAATTTTCTATACATTTTTATCCTTTTATTTTCATAAACTATGAGATCAGTGATAAAGTTCGTATATGTTCCAATAGGTCGTGTTAAGAGTGCCGAATGGTGGCGCTCGTGATTGAAATGTATTCATGTTATATATCGTTTGAAAGGTAATAACCACAACTGTTATTTGACCATCAACGCATTTACTTTGATTTGATTTGCGTGTAAGCAAAATTTTTGCAAATGGACAACGAAAGGATACACTTTCGTTTTGTTGTATGAGTTTCGGAAAGAAGTAACTTTTGGCGCGGCAACGAAGAATATTCGGTAGGTTAATTTAAAGCATGCACCACCACTTCCAACTGCGAAGAAATGGTTTGTTTAATTCTGACTTGGTGATTTTAACCTCGAAGAACAACTCCGCTCTAGACGGCCTACTGAGATCGACGATGTTGTGCGGGCTTTAGTTGACAATAACTCATGAATTTCGACGGAAGAGGTAGACGAGAGACACAACGTTGACAGATCGACTGCATTTCGGCATTTAAAGAAGCTGGGGTTCACGTTGAAGCTCAATACGTGGGTACCGCACACGTTGTCCGAAAAAAATTGATCCTGTACACGTCCTGACGATGTCCGACGCAGACGAACGTGGAAACAAGCGAATGAAGAGGCAGAACTAATTGCCAAAGCTAGCTTGCATCCGATGTAAGCTTTGATGTGTGTTTGATGGGATTGCAAAGGTATTGTTTATTTTGAGATGCTCCCACGGGGTGAAACTATTACTAAAGAGAAGTACTGTTAACAATTAATCAAACTGAACGCAGCAATTAAAGAAAAGAGTCCACTTTTGCCCAATAGCAAGGCGGTTTTCTTTTACTACGACAACGCAAAACCACATACAGCAAAACTGACTACAAAAACTAAAGCAGTTGAAATGGGAAATAATATCGCATCCACCGTACTCTCCGGACATTTCACCTACGGATTATTATTTGTTCCGGTCGCTACAGAACAGTTTAAATGATAAAAAAATTGATACCGTAGAGGACGTCAAAAAAACCACACAGCTTTTACGAACGAGGAATCCGGTAGCTGCCTAAGCGTTAGAAAATGATTGCAGAAAACGATGTTGAATACACAATTGATTAATAAGTGTTTTCTGTATAATCGCCTGAGTTTCAATTTTAATACAAACTTTTGCACTGATCTAATACATACAGTTATAATACTAGGAATTAACGCCTCAACAATACACACACTAATTGATTAAACTTACGTAATATACAGTAGTAATTAAAAATAAAAATGTTAAAGCCGATAAATTTGGTACGTCATCGTGGTGATTGAAATCCTTCAAACCTGCATAGTAAAAGTGTCACGTTTATGAAGCACAGGTCTTATATATCGGACAATTATGATTATTACGATATAAGCACCGTTCAAATATGTTCGACACACGACATGAACATCACACAATTCGACGACACGTTACGTTACAACGTAGCCAAATGTGATGTAATCGTTGCGCACAATTTGCATGGCAGTTATGTTGCTCGCATGCGAATTAATTATTATTTTCGCTTTGTCTTCTGTTACGATTTATAAATATAATTATTCTACCTGTAGATTCATCTACGCAAATTATTTCGATCGCCGTTGTATTTATTCATCAATTATATTTCTTTTTCGGTACAACGTGATCGATTGTGACCTTGTGATATGTATATTTGTTTTATTCAAATCACGGTTACGAATGATATTATCTGAATATTTGATTCTATCGAAGAAATAAATCACTGGACTGGCATAGGGATATATGGTTTTATACATTTAGTGAATTATTAAAACATGGCCATATGGTTTACAGAATAAATAAAATTTGTAGACGGGACGTTTGTTTGCAATGCACTTAAATATGTACAAAAAACAATAAACATCTATTGACATTATTATGGATTTTATTTTTTAAAGGCCACTTAATCTAATTGGCTAAGTTTCTACTCTAATCAAATATTCAATGTTGAGCAGTGGACGAAAATGGAAGAAAGGTGTAGGATGAGGTAAATGAACAAAGTCAAGGTATGTGAACTTGACTTTATGTAGATATTTTTTCTAATTTACTTGCAAATACACATATAAGTATGTTTTTAAAAAAATCCTTAAAATATTACTATTTTTATTCGGCCATTCATTATAAATACAAGAGTGATTGTTTAACCGTTAATATGTAAAAAGTAATACAAACATTTATAATGTAGAGAAAAACATAAATCATGTGATTATAATCGAACATGAAACGTTGTTAAACAATTTATTATGACTTGGAGATCGAGTATATGATATTTTTTCATTAAAAAAGTAAATATCTCGAATGGCTAATGAGTTTCAATCTTGCATGTTAAATCTAAATGCATATAAAGTTAATTTTAAAATATTGAATAGACTATGTGAAGAAGTGTTTAAGTATGCTTCTGTTAATTAGCTAAGAAAATTAGAAAGTTATCTTTGCATTCTATGATATTATCAATTTATTCATTAACAGTATTCTGGGAAATAAATACGCTTTTACAGATGCATTTTCACTCCCTACAAACTACAAACTATAAACATTTTTTATGATCAAAAAAGAAAATTGTTGTCACTTGTCGTGGAGTGAAAAATTCATTTACGAAAGTAGTTTTAGTCACGATGCCAAAAACTTAATCGTGGCATATATATCTCAATAATCAAATCTTTTATGATTTCCTTCAAAATGACACTTTAAGATTTACTGAAATCTAAGTTAAATTTATGGTGTACAGTTTTAAATGAAAATGGATGAAATTTTGAAACAATATTAAGTGTAAAAATTAATTTTGTATCTTTAAATTGAATCAATCATAACTCTGTTTTAAATTAAAATAATTTCTCGTCGTTTTAAGATTTTGAAGTGTCAACCTAAACATTTAAAAACGCTATATATCTTTACAAAGAAATTGGCATAACCTCACAAAATAGTAATGAAGATAATGGCGTCCGAAAAGCAGCATATCAAGTACTGCATTCTTTTCGCATTTCAGTCAAAAAAATGCTTCCGAAGCTGCGCGAATGATTTCTTCAGCTTTGGAGGAAGGTGTTGTGACGCGTAAAACATGCTAAATATGTTAAAAAAAATGGAAGAGCTCCGAAAATCCTTTACGACTTCATCGACTCAAAGCCGCATGTTTTTTCGACAAAGGATTCGTCAGTTACCCGAGATATAGAGCAAAATTATACAAAATAATGAAGAATATTTTGAAGATTGAAATGTATTTTATTTTTTTGTAAATATCAATTTTGTTTAAAAAGGCGCCGAATTATTTTGTTTGGTTAATATTTATATTTTTACAATAAATAATACGAAAATAGAAGTAAAACAGTAATTTAATAATCAATCGACAGAGAAATATATGTATTTTTTAAATGCAACTTATTGTAAAAGATATCCACATTGAAGCTTTTACTAAAAAGCTTTTAGCGTTTAAAATAGAAAAAAATAATACTTCATACAATTAAACCACATTCACAATACATGAATTAATCTTTTGTTGTGCTGGCTACTAAACAAAGTCATTCCAATGTTTGTTATTCTAAGAATTTTTTTTCATGAAATAGCATTTTCTAACAAAAACAATAAACACAAAGGAAACTCGATTGAGTTCACAATAAACTGATATTGTTAGAATGTTTAGTCAACTCTACGAAAAAAAAAGGTCAAAATATATTGTTTTCGTTTGTATCTCATTTCGTACAAAACAATATGGTATTTGTCAGTCCCTAACAGAATTGTATGTATTTAAGCACGAAAAATCCGTTGAAAATGAATTGCGTTTTGCGTTGCGTGCCGACATATGCTAACACTAACACCATTCTAAAGCGGGCTGAAGAAGTGCGAAAATATTTTAAGCAGCACGTACGACACGCGCAGTGTCACATTCTTGGCACGCGCCTCATCCGTTGGAATATTGATGATTTTTTAGTCGTATTCACTCATCCAGTTTGTTATATAAACAGTTAGATTATGTAGCTATTGAAATAGATGCAACGGACACATTCAAAGTTGCGTGTTTCGCGCCAAAAATGAACGAAAATGGACAGACAAGTTATGTCATTACGAAAATATATTGTTTGTTTTTGTGGTTTCATTGCGTCAATATTTAGTTTTGGTCATGTTGTCGTTGACAATGAATGAAAATGGTTCTTGGGAAAATTTACAGCCAGCTTGTTCCAAATTTTCATATGTAAGCAAAATATTAAGATTATTTAACATTTAATCAGTTGTTCTATTTCATTACTTTCTTTATTTATTGTCTTTTTATATATATTTTAGTTATAGAAACATACTTTCCTGATAATATGAATTAATAACATTTCTTTCCCATATTATAGATTATTACTGTCTTTTTTAAACATTTCTTCTAAACAACGATAACATTTTATATTTAGACTTGGAATAAAGAAAACACCATATTACTTCTATTTATAACCATTTTAGATATAGAAAAAATATTTTCTACCAATATGGATTAACGTTTCTTTGCACATTTTCAATTATGACAGCAGTTCTTGAAACTAAATACTTATGCTTTAAGAAAACAATAATAAAAAATGTTAACTTTGGATTTTAGGCAAAGAAGACACATATTGTCCATTACATCAAATTTTATTACTTTTATATCTTGTAAATAATCATACAAATCAATTAATCTTTTGCATTTCAATTTTCGGCTGGGCTGAATTTGACAAAACAAATTCTGCACAAAGATTGGGTATAATTTAAGAACTAAGTATGAAAGTTAAAGTGCTTTATCCATAAAAAAAGTCATAACACCCAATACCATAAAATGAATAACTATAAATGCTGAAAACGGCACAAGGTCATATTTAAATAATACGTGTTGAAAACGTTAATAAACTTTTTATGTGTAAATATTTCATGTTTAATGATCTATTATTATAATTAATAAAAATACTTTAATTATTTTTACTTATCAATAAATTAATAAATAAAATATAAATACAGTATTTTTCAAATATAAATAAATATATATTTTATATAAAATATTACGAACTCCTACACATGTTTGAATAACAAGGGAGTAAATGTGTCCACGTCGCACAAAAAACTGCCGAGAAAAGACTTAACGTTGAATAATTCAAAAAAATTAAATATGAACGGGTCATTCTCTTGATATCGATCCGTGTGCAATGCATGTTAACTATAATGAAACAAAACCAAACTGATTTTTTACTAAATTCCCAAAAGTAGAAATTCAAAACATTTACAAACCGAGGTCTTATTTTTGGAATTATTTTTAGGTTGTAACATCAATAAAAATATTCTTTTAAAATTCAATTCTTTATTTAATCTTTTTAGGAATATTTTGATCAAATCTTACACATTTGAAAATAGAATATAATCGTGAAAATATTGTTGTAATCTACTGTGAATGGGCATTAAATTATTGAGTTCAATTTTCGAAACTGCACTCTAATTACATTGTTTTTATAATCTTTAAACTATTAATTTAAAAAAAAAAACATTAATTCGATCATTAATAACATTAACATAATTTTCTAAATTTGAATGCAGTTTTTATCATAATTTCTTTAGAGTGATAAAAAAATATCATCCAATTATTTAGTTTATTTTCCCGAATATTTTATTCTAGATAATTTCATATTTTTTGTCTACGATATTTCAACTCTTGGTCAAATTCCAACATCTCATTAATAGATATATGTTATAATATCAACTATACGCTAACATTAACATCGTTCAGCAGCACACGTTTATTTTTCTACAAATGCACTGCATTCTGATGATACTATTTTTACACGCCAAATATTATTTTTACTCTTCGTGAGTTATAATAAGGTTAAAAAATCACGTAACAATATTGACACGAGTGTCTTGAATGAACTGCGAACAGTTTCTAACGTATATTAAATTTAGAATGGCGTCAATGGTACAAGGTATTTTACAATAATATTATATACGGATTAAAAAATAGGTTTCTTACTTATTGCAGTACTTTTATATGTATGTAGGTATCTTGTATAAATATTATTATATAAGAATATTACTGAAAAAGTTTTATTAATATAAAAGTAAAACTACAAAAATTAAGAAAGTGACTTGTCACGTACGTAACGAATCACATTAATAGCGTTTAGATATTATAACTAGAGAGAATGAACTGTTTTGTTTTACTATTTTGGTACAGTTTTTTAAAGTACACAACTACATATATTTTCAGATTAGAAATTTCAGACCTGTTTTTTATAATTTCGAATAATTTACTAACGAATATTTTAATAAATATTTGAAAAGTATTTGATTTTAAATTACTATTTTTAAAATGATTTGGGTAGATATATTATGCTAAACTCCAATTCACATTTTCTCACATAAAATATATAAACTATAAATATTCGGAACATGTGTACGAGTTGGTTTCCGTACAAATAATAAGAATACATTTATTTTCTTTGTGATTTCAAATTTCAATAATATATTATATACAATAATTTGCATGAATGATCATAAATGGAAATTTGGAAGGAAATTAGCATTTTTAGATAATGAAAAAAATATGGTATAAAATATATTTTATGAAAGAACTGAAAATTGACAAACTATTCTGAAAAGAGTTTCTAAAGATTGAAAAATATACCTGCGCAATACTAAAAATAGAACAATTTATTAAAATAATAATAAAGAATAACTTAAGTATCAATACCAGAAAATTTCATAACAAATTTTTCCTAAATAAAACATAACCAACCCATTTTTGAGATAAGTAGAAGTGTTTTTAACTCAGAAGAAATAAAAAAAATATTTACTATTTTTGTCTCCAATTGTGGAATACAAATGTTCATTTTTTACATGAATTAAATATATTACTAATACATTGTTTCAAATCTTATTCATTACTGTATTTAGTTGGAAGTTATGAATACTAAATCAAAAATATAAACGAATGACAATACATAGCCAAGTTCGCAGTAACAAAGAGATTGTTTCAAAAAATCTACACAGTTTCAGGATGATTTATAACAATGACTATGTTACATTGAAAAATAGATGAAACGAGAGAAATAAATTGCTTTAGACTTTGTTATAGTTACAAAACGATGACGATTAACGAATATAAAAAAAATATATATAAATTTGATAATATTTTACAAATACAATTTTAATAACAAACGATTTAAAAATACTCTAATTAATAAAATATTATAATTCTTCATTAATAAAAATATAAGACATAAATTAATCCGTATAAAAATTATGTATAACATTTCAAAAATAATCAAAAACTATTAATAAATTAATTTTTACTGGTTTTAATATTAAAACTGAACTTCATGTATTACAAACATTAAAGAAATATAATTTAAATTGTAAATAAATAATTGCATACTTTTTTATATTTCATTTGTGTTTTAAAATTCCAAGGTTGTTATGTATAAAGAATTTGGAGAAAAAAAGTACAGCATTTCAGAAAGTCTTGGCAAAAATTCAAGTCTATGAGTTGTAATCTTCATCTTCATTGCATCTTGCCAATAAATTATAATGAATAGCAGACAGAAAGTTTTTAAGCAGATACGATTTAGTTTTTTTTTTCAAAAACATAAAAAATATAGTACTTTTAATTAAAACAGATTTGTGATGATTATGAATAAATTATATTTAAAAATAATAAATGATTATTAGAATACTAAATGTAATATTCTAGATTATTAAAAAAATAGTATAGTAAGAAAATAAAACAGAAACAAATAGAAATAAAATTCATGTCACAGAACCGTTTTCCAATTTTAAATCGAGTTAAAACCTCCCACGCATAATATACATAAGTATAAAGGAATATAGGATAACTAATTTACTACGTTTTTTAAAATTCCTCGGAGTGTTTAAACTGGAAAATATAAAAAATAAACTGAGAACGTGACAGAACAATTTTCAAGAAAAAATCAATACTATATTACAAAGGAAATATATCATAGGTGATTGATAAAATCGAAAAAATACATTAACAAAAATTTATCGCTTTTATTCAATGTTTATCTACATGACTGTGTTTGCCGCCCGAACAAGCTTTCAACTCGCAGAAAATAATCGTTCCAAGTAGAAAAAAATGTACCTTCGTCAATAAGATATTCATAAGGAATTGACGCGAACGTGGCAAAAAATACATCTATTTGAATAATATGAATAATTGAAAAGACCTCGAAAGACGACGTGGCAACCATATAATTTCAATCACGTCGTATAATAATATAACCTAACATAATAGATCAACATAACCTCAGTTACCCTCTCATCAATGATGCGTAGCATTTTATCTACGAATTCATTTTATCGAATACAACACACGCAATGTACAATTTGGATTATAAAGCATAATACAACAGATATTAGAAATAAGAAATGTAATTACACCAAATGAAAGTATATCAAATCCTAGTCCAACAATATATATGTACCATGTATGTTGTATACTAATTATATATATATATATATATATATATATATATATATATATATATATATATATATATATATATATCATTCATATCGTATCATATCACATGTCTATATGATTATTGTACCGTTCGATTCGATTCTAGAAATGTCATCGAATCGTACGTGCAATCCAAAAATAAATAAATAAATAAATTATACGCATAAAATGTTATTACAGCTTGTCTCGTCAGCTGTCAAACGCAGTACCGCCATATTGTGACGTCAGTAGATTATGATTGGTCAAATATTAATATCTTAATAGCATATTTTCCATGTAAGTTGAAAGTTGATCGACCTACAACTCAATTATTTTTTTAAGTTCGATTATAAGAATATTTTTTTAATACTTATATATATATATATATATATATATATATATATATATATATATATATATATTTCTCAGAAATGAAATTTTCAATGAAAAAACTTGTTTTTTTTTTGTACTTCTATTTATAAACACTGATTAAAAATGAATAATCAATTAAATGCCTTCATATATAATGCGAAATAAAACGATAGCAAATTCTAGTTCTTTTTAAAATTTAAAAATTAGATGATTTATATTCAAAAGGAATAGTATTGGAGAAAAAATGTTAATACAGAAATGGAAGTAGAGTTGTTTAATTATTCGAACATGTATTCATCCAAATAAATCTATTCTGTTTTGTACGCATATAAAATAGCATAAAGATTTTTAAACAATAAACAATTCATTGATACGTTCGTTACAACAATGTTATACTTAGTAAGTATTATTTTAAATCAGATTAAATATTTCTTCTGAATGAAACTGTACCTTTTGGTGTTTTCAAATTGTAAACTTGTGTTCTTTGCTTTTACAACCACAATGAATGTCAATCTTATTTGAAAGTCTATGATTCTCTTTCAGTAGGTATACTTATCAGAATTATTGTTGTGCTATCTTTCTGTCACTCTCTGTATATATTTTAAATCATATCCAAATTAATTATTAATTTAATCAATAAATTTTATTTTTTATTTACTGTTTACTGTAGTCATCAAAAATCACATATACAATTTTAAAAAAAATATATAATTTTAGTTTCTTTTCAATACTTACATCATAAAGAAGATTTAAATGCGTATAAAGAACAATCAAAAATTGTCAATAAACTGTATTATACAATCAAAAAATAAAAACAAATGTATTAAGAGTTACCAATACCGACATGAAAACGCCGATAATAAATATAGAAACATGTAAAATGAATATATACTTATGCACATCAATCTTAACAAAAAGTAAACCATAACTACTTAATAAAATAAATAATAATATATTTTAAAATTCGAATATATATTTGAAATATTTAAAATTCACCAAATACTTATCAATAATTTTATACTAAAACAATTAATAAACTCAAACAGCTGTACTGCAAATAAATGACTTCGGTTTTTGAATTAACGACAATGTGTACTAATTTTAATTAATTATCAGTGTTTAGTGTTAATTTAACTTTTAATTAAACCAAAGACGAAACAACCATTTAGAAAAGGATTTAATCACTGTATCTCATTAGCAATGGTGTGAGGAAGACGCAATTTAAAACATTTTCTTTTACATAATGTCAAAACAGAACATTTATTTTTAGAATAAAATTAAGAACATTTTGAATATTTCCAATAACTAAAAATAAAATTATATGTACAACAATTGGGTAAGTATATTTATAAAAAATGATTCATATATAAATTAAATGAAAACACACCTTTGAGATGAGCTCGTCGTGATTGGCGAGGTGTGCCCTGCAATGGATGCACGAGTACGTGCGATGGCAGTGTGGCAGGTAGGCCTGGAAGGTCTTCACCATCGTGGCTTCGACGCCCGGCCATGCGAGCGTCGTCACACCTGCTGTAAAAAATAAAGTATTTATTATACATTGATGAAAAATGATACTTTAACTAATTACCAATAATGACAACATACATGCAAGTATTTTAATGATTGCATAGATATATTAAAATCATATTAAATACAAAATCTATTAGTAAAGTTACATACACATAATTTTTATAAAATCCCCATCTATTTTAATGAAATTATGAAAAATTATGATTAATGAAAAAAATCTTTTAAACCGGAATGTGTAATGGTGGTATTATTGCCTATATATCTGGATATATTCTAAAATTTCTAGAATACTAGTTGTTTGGAAAATGGATTTTGAACACCATTCTCTTTCAGCAAAGTTACGCATATTCTCGTTTCACAAATATTCAAAAAAATATTCACAGGACATATATCATATAAAATAGTCCTAGATTATTTAAATCAATGATTTTATATCAGTGGATCAAACATGATGGACTAAATATACTATATCACATTATATCACCAAATTAAAATCTAATATTTCTTTGTATGAGACTATTAAATAGAAAAAAAAATCAAAATAAGGTCAAAAACTTGAAACATTTCACGTCCAAAAATAGTAAAGGTAGTGAACAAAATAATCTCTTAGATGCTCCAGAAAGTGCTCAAAAATGCAATAGAAATATTTAGCATATATAGAAATGTAGAGAATACACATTAAGAACCTTACTCTTAATTATTTAGTAAATATGTGCTATGTATTGTTCTATAATAACAATTTGATTCGCCTATTTCTTATTTCACTAAAATAAATAGAAACTATATACATATATATATATATATATATATATATATATATATATATATATATATATATATATATATATATATATATATAACAGAGAGATTTTTATAGTTTATAAAAATCACAAAAAATTTAAAACGTAACAACAATAAAAAATATCACAATTATTTTCTTTAAAACAGTAGCTAAATTCACTTTTAGAAATGTATTCTCACTTTCTACACACAGTCGAATGTTTCTGAATGTTTTTCTCATGTTATTTAATTGAAATGTTTAATAATTTATTACTGATCATTGTAAATGCATTTCGGTGGCAATATTAAATGGCTTATATGTATTTCGATGGCAATACCCTTATCATCAAGGTACTAAAATACAGAAAAAAATTATAATTTTAAAATCAGAATTTCTCTGCCCTTTATGGCTCAAAGGATGATTCCATCACCATCCAAATGGGTATAAGATATTATCAAAATGATTCATAATCAATTATTGAAAATGTTTGATCAGAAAATATTTTGCAATATGAAGATTAAAAATCCACTTGGAAAAATGAATTTGATCACAGTTCCAAAAACTATACTTTGTTAGTTTATAATACAAATGTAAATAAACCAGAAACGAGCAAACCACAAAGTCAAGATAACAGATAATATATACCAGAAATCTAAAAACATAGATTAGTAATTTCTATACAAGTAAATAATAGATAATTATTTCGAAAAAAATCTATTGGGCTAGTAATAATGAATTGCAATGAATTTCAGTTAACAGATTGGTCTAATCTATTTACTTATATACACTGTAACCGAATCATACATTTAATTAAACGAACGTAGTGCATAATTAATTCAACGTAGCGTTAATTGAATTGAACGTTGTGTCGGTAATAAAAACAATCAACTGATTCATCGGTTTGACTTTTAAATGTAATTTGATGCCGACGCGTCTCTGGCGCGTCTTACATTTTCATAGTGTTATTCTTTTAGTAGAAATGCAAGACTGATACAATGTATCATTAAATTTTATAACTATCTATTGTCGGAAAGCATGAATGCAAATAATTCATTTTATCTCATTCTATCTATCTACATTCATTGATTCATTGAAAAAAATATTCGTCATCGACTAACTTTATATTGAACTTTATACAAGCAATTAATAAAATAACATATAAAATACAATTTGATTATATACTAAGGAATCATTGCATTTATGTGATAATATATATATATATATATATATATATATATATATATATATATATATATATATATATATATATATATATATATATATATATGTAATTATCAGGACAAGTGCAAAAAAATCGTCTGCGCGCAATGTCAATAACCTTAAAATATAATTGCAAATATTATAAAGTAATTAACTGATTTTTTTTCTTTTTGCTGAGTACCAATACCAATTACTATATAAATACATATTTTTTTACATTAGTTTATCACATATTTTACAAATTAATTATTTTGATATCAATCAAATAAATTTTAGATCAAGTATAAAAAGTTATAAAAGATTCAGGATTTTATTGATATTTTTGTTATAAAATTAATTCCATTAATTATGTTAAAACATTTTTGAATAGCCAATTAAGAACAAGAAAAAATAAAGTATATTATACATTTTTGCTTGATTTATATATATATATATATATATATATATATATATATATATATATATATATAAAATAGTAGTTGGTTGAACCCTCGTATGTATAAAAGTATCTACAGGCGGGCGATCCAATGTCATGTCAGAGAGATTCTAAGTCTTTTTTTATAATTGAATTCGTCTGTTGAAGATATATTAACTATTTTATTTTTTGTTTTCTGAAAGATACTTCATTTCTAATTTCATGGTATATTTACACTACATATATTTCTTAAAAACATGTATTACAAGCAGTCATCATTATTCGAAGAAAACTGGTAGAACAAAAAAGCTCATTTAAAAAAAAACTGTTTAAAATGAGGATCAAAAAGTTAAAATACAATTTTATTTTAAAAAGTTGAACTAAATTTTGAAGTAATTATTTTATTTTATATCCAACAATATAATTTCTCATCACAAATGATTTTTCACACCATACAAACCGTGCAGGGGGCTAATATACAAAAAGATCTAGCAGATTTTTCTTTATTTTTGTATTCTGAAGATGATCGCCGTTGGAAAGGTGTATAAGCAACAATCAAAATAATGAATTATTAATAAACATTTTGAGAAAATTATTTTATACGTGTATGTACGATATATGTACATTGAGATTTTCAGTACAAATATTTGTGAGTTTTATCATTTTTATATAAAGATGAACTTTTATGCAAATATTTACAATTACTATTGTTTATATGCCAACATTCTCAAAAAAATGATAATTTTATGAGCATACATTTATACACCTTAAATATTCTATAAAGTTATTGTCATCTAATTTCTTGTATACAAACAATCGAAGTAGGAACGGAATATTTTTTAAAAAAATCTTATTTTAAAAAGTAACAATTTTATGTTCCAGTAATACATATATATATATATATATATATATATATATATATATATATATATATAGAGAGAGAGAGAGAGAGAGAGAGAGAGAAAATGATTGGAAGAAATATATCATTCGTTAAAAAAATACAGAAGAGTACAAATAAACCTTTTTGTCCTCTCAGATAATACGCTTTAATATTTAAACTGAAGAGTCTCCATTTTGTTTAAAAAGTATTCGAATAAGATGTTTTACGTCACCATGTAGTTTTTGACACTTCTTAAATTGAGTTTCACAAATTGACTTTTCACACGGCCTACAAATCATAAAGCTTTTTTCTAATCAAAAATGTTCAATAATTGATTATTGATCATTTTTGAGTGTTATTTATCGCATTTAGATAGCAATGCCATCAAATTTCAACATTCTCAAAGCAGTAAGGTATAGAAAAATCTGAACATTTTTCATCAGAAAAGTGTTTGTAGTTTGAGAGATACGTGAAAAAATTAAATTGTCAAAAATGTTATACTGATAAGTGAATGGATCCTGAATAGTTAAATAAATTACAATGGCTATATAAATGTTACAATAATATTCTTAAAGTGTTTTCTAATTGTAAAAATAGTATATATATATATATATATATATATATATATATATATATATATATATATATATATATACATATATATGAAAATAAATTGCAGGAAAATGTTCAAAAGTATTACGCACGTCATATAAGGCAACAGGAACAAAATAGAGTAAGGGTTCGGCAAAATAAAACTGCCTGTATCTTTAATGATCGGATGGTTGGCTGGCTGATGGTCCGTCTAGCTGACTAGTATCCGCCAGCGACGCATAAATTATTCAAAATAATACGAATTGTCGGGGTTCAGTGTCTTTTACGAAGCGCGATGATTGATTCACGGGTCGCCGAACGATCATACAACGCGTGGGCGGACGAGCATGTCCGCTAGACTCTTCTTGCGCCGCCTCGTATGTGCGTGATGTACACAATAATTTTTTATTCATGGTAATTGCGGCGGGCTCGTACGAAACGACATTTGACGCATACATATAAGAATACAGAAATAATTGTCACAATTATGTAGTGTTATAAGTTCGGTAGGAAGGTGACTTTTTCCTGTCAATCATAAAATACTGTTATTCTGACATTGACCTTTAAGATATACATCTGACATGCATTATAGTGAAATTAACTGGTATATAAATTTAAACAGTATTTTCTAAAGTATCAGCCATAATGTGCCATTACGTACATCCTTCAAAGTCTAAAAATATGAATCCAAAATCGAATATTCTCGAAATATTAAAAAAATGGTTTTCAACCAGCACTTAATAAATAAAATAATCGAGCTCTTTTAATTACTACTGGATATTTTAAAGTAAAATATCTTCTTATATTTTAAAATAAAATATCTTCTTAAATTTTAGATTAATAAAAATATTTTGTATTTTATAAGGCATATAAAATTAATTCATAAATGGACAATAATTAGAAGACAATTATCAGAGAAGCAGCTTGATTCTCTTATCTTTCTAACAAAAATAAAATTGTTCATGACTTAATAGCGCCCTCATTTAATAAACCTTACCAATGAAATTGGAAATAAATAAAATTTATTTTTAATTCATTTCATCATTCATTTATATATTCACCTCAAGCAAAAGAATATAGTTTTGTTTTAAACAATTCGATACAATTTAAAAGATGAATCATATTCTTTAACCCATTTTGTCTTAGTCACACGTTTGGAAATAAGTTATAATTAGCGTATATAAATATACTTTCTTCAAAAACCCAATGATGAATGGATAATGTTTTTTGAGGAATTGTGATTTAAGTTAAAATATTGTAACACTCACAAGCAAGTAACAAGAAATAATATAATTCATATATGAAAATATAATGAAAAAAGTGATTAAGTTCAATTACAAGTTAACCCGAACATGAGTGTATTTTGGACTATCATGAATGCAGAAGATGTCAAGAATCTATTTAATTGAATTCAATAGTAAAAACAGTATCTTTAAATAAATTGATACTCAAATAAGAAAATGATAAATCAATTTCAACTATAAGGACAGAATCAATTCTAATATTTTTGAATTTACATTTTATGTATTATAAATATAAGAGACCTGATAGAAAAAAAACACTAATAATACATAGTTATTATAAGCCAATCTATTGCCTATATATAAAATTGGTATTCAAGTAAAATGAAAAGTAATTTCATAACGTTTTCTAATTTTAATATGGGTGTAAATTATAATTGAACTTTTTTATACTTAAGACTCGATTGATGAGTTATTTTAATGTTATTCCTTTTGGATTTCCGGAGTTTCTGTTCTCCACTAATAGTTTCAGCACGTGCCCTATCTTCAGGTACATTTTAGAGACTCTTAATAGGGCCTCCTAGAATATATATATATATAAAAAACGGTATATGTTCCGAAGCTAGTAGTGAAGAACAGACACCCAGCTAATCAAAAATGAAGAAGACCATTAGGACAACGCATAAATGTACATATTTAAGTAACATGAATATAAGAATGCTACTAGAAATTTTTTTTAAAAATACATACAATTATTGTAAGGTAAATCAATATGTCTCTATAGAGTTTTAAAACAATTCAATGCCTCTCTAACATTAGTAGTCGAGTGCAAAACCCATAAGTCATATGTAAGTATAAGGAGAAGTGCTCTACTTGAAATAGAATGAATAAAATAGTATCAACAAAATATCTATGACAATAATTATAATCTATATATATATATATATATATATATATATATATATATATATATATATATATATATAACTGTCTAATGTCTGTCTATTTTTTTACGGAATTGATACTTCAATGAAGTCTTAACAAAGATCTTTTAAATATAAGACTACGAATAAATATGATTCAACAAATATGTAAATACTAAGAAACACAATTGATTAATATCAGACAATTATTCCGAATATGGCAGTTTTAATTTATTAAAATCACACAGGATGCATAAAACTATACATCTAAATTGACCAAGTGAATATTTGATACCAGTGAAACATTATACTGATTTAGAATGAAAATAACTACCGTCAAAGCACAATTTGTTTCATCTTATTTGTATTCTAGTACATACTGACTCTTCAAACAATGCATATTTGAATGAATGTCATAATACATATTCACAATTAAAACAAATATTCAAAATGCTTAATTAAATCGCTTCAATATGCAAATCAGGGTTAACAAAGTAAACATATTAAAAATGTGTTTTTATGTAATATAATTAGAATACAAAAGTGTGCGTGTGTTATACTTTTAAAGGACGCGTAAAACACAATTTAAATAAAATGTGTAACAGCAATAATTCGCAATGCATATATATATATATATATATATATATATATATATATATATATATATATATATATATATATATATATATACCGTAATCTATAAAAGAATGCCATACACGTGCCATTAATAGTACTTATTACTCATGGTCCAAACAAAGTGGACGGTAACTAACGCACTGCTTTATACGACTTAGTACTTTATCATGTGGTTACAATGACTCCAAGGTTATAAATTATTCATCACTGTTTACGTATTTTCATGATATATATGTATATATAAACATATATATATATATATATATATATATATATATATATATATATATATATATATATAATCCAAACATAAATATAACAGTTACACGAATCACTCGATTCCTAGGTGACCTATGAAAACGGATTGAGTTTACAATTATTGTTATATATTTGCGTGCTCGTTGAAGTTTATTTTTTATTACTTGTAAATATGAACAGTGGTAGTTTTTTACTACATAGTGAAATTTTAAAAAAAGAAAAAATATTAATGACCTATGTAAAATATCCATAAACGAATTTGAATAATTATTATATACACACATCTTAATTTCTTATTCATTCGTTTCAGTGCTGGGCATTGAATTTATACATAAATTATAAAAGTGTACTATATATATATATATATAAATAATTGAAAAGGACAGCTTTATAGGTTTGAATTATGAAGTATAATTTTATCTTTTCTCATTTAATAAATATGCAGATATCTATATCATCAATGCAAAATTAAATCAATGCAGTGTTGCAAATACAAATTGTTTACTTAATTTTCTGTGAAACGTTAAATCTTCACAAATAGTTCTAACAATGTGATTAAATTCACTTTCACAAATCAATTCTTTTTTCACTCCACAAAACAGACCAAAAATTTTTGATCAAAAGTATTCAATAAATTATTTTCGATTTTCTTTTATGCCCATTTCAATGCCAACTCCACTATCCTCTAAGCGTCCAGATTGAATATTTTTGATTAAAACAATTTGATGTGGTTTGTAAAGCGAAAAAAATAATCAATTTGTGAAAATGTCAAATTTTTCTTTCACTCATCAACACGAAATGTATTCTTTTTCTGATACTATATTTTATAACTACTTTAAAGGAGGATATTTATTTTAACCCTTACGGTCGAATGTCGCCATTCAAACGGCATCACACTTCTATTCATTGAGTAAATTTCCTTATTTGCCAACAGATTGTTTTAATTTGTCAATAGATTGTGATAATTTCACTTTATACAAAAAGTATATTTGACCCAGCGAGAAATACAGTTGAAAAAGTTCTCGTCCGGAAAGAATTAAGTTGATCCATTTTATATATACCAAACCAACTTGTCAGTAAATTTCTCCTAAGGACTGATAATTTTACCTATAGACATTACATTTCTTATTTACATCGTTTTATTTGTTTCTTCACTCCAAAGAAGACCTTATCAGAAAAAATATTTGCATTCCTATTTCTCTCTCTCTCTATAAATATATATATATATATAAATATTTATATATATATATATATACATACAAATATATATATATATATACATACAAATATATATATATATATATATATATAATTAGGTTTTTCACAATATAATCTACTAAAAATGGATATCAAAATGTTCTTTTAAGATATGTTACCTATCTTGAAGAAAATATCTTTACGAAGAGAATAAAATACGACAGAAAATTCCAAGTGTTCCAAGAAAACAGAGGTTGTGCACAGGCTAACAATTCTGTCAGGGAAAATTAATCGTTGTGAAGTTTCGAGA
>CM068313.1:13818011-14063011 GCA_034766995.1 Acanthacorydalis orientalis | reverse complement strand
TTTCTTCATTTGTAATGTTATAAAAAATTAATAACACGAAAACGAGCTTTCAGAAATAAATTGTTTACTATCCCACAGATTTTCAATACACGATTATTGATCTTTTTCAATCAGAATTTTTTGTAATTTGTTGAATGGATAAGAAACTCATTTCTGAAAGTAAATTTATCCACAGTACCAAAACTGTATTCTAAAGAAAATACGTATTTTTTATCTAAAACTATCTGAATATTGATTTAGTCTAAATCTATTATTAATTTATTTAAAAAATGTAAGAAGTAACTTTTTAGTATTGCTTTTTTTATTTTTATTAAATATTACAAATCTTGAATTATTATGTAAATTTCGTCTTAAAAATAGTTATATATATATATATATATATATATATAATATAAAAACTTTTTGAAAATAAATAATCATTTACGGGGGATTTTTTCACAAAAATATACAACTTTATTTGTAAAAAGTAGTTATATATATATATGTGTGTGTGTGTGTGTGTTACATAAAAAAAACTTCAAATAATATTTATATTTTCCTTGAAAGATGCATAACTGTAAATGTAATTCAAACGAATAGTTACACGAGTGATTGCAACAATTGCGAATGGATTTTAATTCATATCTTACTATACAAGCCTTTCACATGCCTAGCAACTATTTCTTAATATCTCATAAAAACAGCACTGCGTTCGTATTATTTATTGCTATGTCAAGAAATTATGTTGTACTTTTTGAGCAACTCTCAATATAAACTTTTCTTCAATGTGGCGCTTTACATATAAAATAAATTCCATGAATCAATTCAAATTCTATTAACCATTTATATAACATAAATGTACAAGTATATTAGAAGTTCTCAAATAACAATCGTTATCTACATCCATATTTAACAAAAATGAAATAAATATAGATATGGTAGACAAAAAATATTTTATATCGAATAAAAAGCTATTATTAGAAGCTTATTTACAATCACACATTTTGTTTTTTTCTTTAAGTAAAGTCGTTATAATTTTTATGATAGTATTTATTAATTAAAACTTGGAGGACTCGGTTTTCAATATTTATATATGTAAATTAGCTATATAGTACGTTATTAATAACAATACTGATTAGAAAAAAAATTGTAATTAATGACGCCAATGAACAATTCATTTGTGAATGCGTATTTAAAATTTCTTGTCATTTTTAAAATCAGTCCTGTTAAAGTTACTCTGACAAGTAAATTGCATTTGCCTTACCTGTTTCTCACAATGATTGATGCCGACACTAACGATTCTCTTCGAATAGTGAATTTTAATAATGAATAAGTCGTTCGTAACTAATATTGACTATTATCCTTTAATTAATTATTTATAACTATATTTCATTTTCAATCAATCCTAATAGAACATCAGATGGTATGAAAATATATATAGTACAAATATTACATTTTTAAATATATATATATATATATATATATATATATATATATATATATATAATAATAATAACACTATAATAACAATTAAACATTATTTTGAAATATATTTACTTTTGCAAATTCAACATATCTTTATTATATTATGTTTACATCTGATAACAAAGTGATATGTTAACTCATCTACTTCCGTAAACTAAGCAATAAATAAATAAATAAATATATATATATATATATATATATATATATATATATATATATATATATAATAAAACATACTACAAATAAATATATTAAAAAATGATAACAATAAATGAATTATTAAATAAACAACAAAAAAACAATATATATTAATAGAGTAAACAAATTCTACACATACCACAAAAAGAGTACCAAAATATATATAAAAAAACCTATACAAACATTATTAAAAGTAGCACTGAATTTTAAAAAATACGTATTTTTATAAAGCCACTAGACTTTTAATTCAACGATGAAAAATATTTACTAATACTATTTAAAATGCATTTATAGTTAGATTATTATTATTTATTAGCTGATGAGATATGCGTGCGTACACATTGCAATCATTCCTTATCAGTGTAATAACCTAACTGCGCAGCTAAATGACAACAAAAAAATAATATCCATATTGTCTGTGTTACTAAACGCAATAAAATAATAATAAAGACGTAGAAAATTAATAATAGAAACAATAAACTGTGTATATATACAAGCATACATCCATTCATACTTTATTTATACTCATATATGCCTTTATCTATCTATATAAATATGCATATACATATATATATATATATATATATATATAATTTCACATATACACCATATGCACCTCCGTACATATTACAAACATACTAGCACAAAGGTTTTTCCCAACAGAATAACATTTTATTACTTTCTACCTAACCATCGTTTACTGAGCTTTCGTTTATAATTTATGAACAAAATACGGGATATTAAAGACATAGGGTTACAAAGAGGGATCCACAAATCTTATGACGTCTAATTAATATATATGTAAGGGTGTTGTTCAAATCTTCCAAAATTAATTTCGTATCTACATTCACTAGTAATGCACTATGAAGCTAATTTTATATCACTGACAGGATTCATAGAATTTTTTCCAAGTTAATAACCTGCTATAATATACTTAAAGTTGAAAAATTGCTGGTTTTAAATATATTGATTGACAGAAGAAAAATATTAAAATATCAGATTGAGATAATAACAGGAGTTTAATTATTTTTTAGTATTTTTTTTAATTTACAATATTTATTATAACTAAATATTTTAATTTATCAAATCCTACATTTATCAATGTAAAGTAAAGAATATTAAAAAATATATAGGGGGAGGGGAGATAGGGAGAGAGAGATTCAATTTAGGCTTCCACGTGGAAGTATTAAAGGGGGCGCAGGGGTCAAGAAAAGTCATTTTATTTTTTATATAATATTTTAATTCAATTCAATATTAAAATACAATTGTACTAAAATACCAAATAAGGGATAGATCTTTTTTCATTTTTGAGTTTTTTTAATATTTTCATGTGAAAGCCTAATTGAATCATTTGGTATATATATATATATATATATATATATATATATATATATATATATATATGTATATATATATATAATGATAAAAAACGGACAAATTATAAGATTTGTTCCAAACGAATCATAAAAAGACAAGAACCGTTTTAGAACGATAACACACATTAAGAAACAAAAACGAAAATAGAAAGCCAAATTTATTTCTTCAGTCAATCTGATTTCCTGAATTTTTTAACAATCTCTTTAAGCCTAAATGTGTGTTTGCGAATTTAATTCTTTCACACGATTTTGGTTCTCTGTAAGAGGAAGTGAAAATTACAAATAAAAAAATCGATATATTAAAAGAAAGTTATAGTGTCCATTGACATAAATAAATCGTTCAACTAGTTTTAAAAATTAAGCCGAATGATCCAATGCATTAAATACACATACACTTTACAAATTGTTACTTTAAACGATTGAAACATATTCAATGAAATGAACATTCAGTTTACATTTTTAGAAAATAAAATTAAGGAACAGATCGTTTTTAACATTCAATCGAATCTCTAAGCTACATATATATATATATATATATATATATATATATATATATATATATATATATATATAATGTATAAATATACACACACACATACATATAACATGCTTTTAATTTTACTACAATAATTCTTACTTACTAAATTTTACATGACACTACCATTGATATAAATTAAATACATAGTAAAATCTCGATCCTTAAACAAGTCAAACCCCCAATATATTCATATGTTATCGAGTTGTTTAACTTATTGACAACATTTTTCTCTAAAATTAAATACAAAAGTACACGAAAAGAATAAGACTTAAAGAGAAATTTGGTTTCACAAATTAATTTTTCACTCATCACAAACATTTTTTTTCTAATCACAAACGTTTAACTGATTATTGATAATTGTTAAATGTTACTCTTCGTATTTTTATGGTAATTCCATATCATTCTCAACGCGCTAAGGTGCAGATTTTGTGATACCTTAACGCTCTGAAAATAAAGACATCCATCAAAATTTGCAAAAGTTACAAATAACAAATATATATATATATATATATATATATATATATATATATATATATATATATATTTATGATTTGTGGGGTGAATGAAGTTTATTTCTGAAAATGAAAAAAACAGTATATGTTTTAGGGTACCAAATAGTTTTAACATTAAACATTTACTGAATATTTCATTTTCATTAGCCTAAAATCACAAATGTAGTTTTCTGTTTCAAGATTTAGAAATTAAACTTTTTTCCTTTAACTAATTGCATGATTTATTTGCATTAAAATATTTTTTTAAATACACACACAGTTTTTGTAGCTATGACAAAATTCACTTTCACAAATAAATGTTTCACTCCCCCACAAACCACAATTTTTCTCTTCTCAAAAATGTTCATTTCTAATTACAAGTTAATGATCATTTTTGATTGTTGCTTATAAACTTTTCGATGGAGATACTATCATCCTCAAAAATACAGATTTTTTTCAATAGATTTCCATGATAAACTAAACACACCAGTGATAATTTTTTGGCAAATTTCTCAAACCACACAACGATATCAAAGAAATTAAATAAAATAAATGATATGACAATAAAATTAAGAAAAACATTCTCTAATAACAGTTACACACTAATGAAATATATGTGTGGTCAAGCTATAAAACACTTTTTTTTCATTTTTAAAAAAAGTGTTCTTTTTTTAAAAAAATGTTTGTTCAACGTACTGAATGATTAAAATTACCACGACTCTTTTGTCATTGTTAAAAAGATTAGTTCGTAGTTTTACATATTTTTTTCAATAAACTATAAAAAAAATACCGTAATAATAATAATAAAAAAAATGTATTTAAATAAATAATGACCTACGTTTACTAGAGTAGTTATCAACTAAACTATTTGATAAAATAAGGAAAAGGAAAGTATAAATTATTAAAACATTCATAAATGATTTTATCTATAAAATCAAAAATATAAATTCAAAAACAAATATTAGAATCTAAATCGAATAGTTTCGTTTCTTCAATGAAAAAAACATTTCTATAAAAATTTGTAAGCAGAATAAATTTCATACTTATTGATTATTTAAATTATATTACACTGTATTCATTAAAATAACAAATGTATTTTATTAATGACTATATTTGTATAATGGTTATTTAAATAAATATACGAAATGAATTATCGAGATCGAACAAGACCTTTTAAAAACGGGTTGAAAAAATATGAAAATTTCGTTAATCCATCAAAAAGTGACGTATTGCGTTCAATACACGATGGAAATTTTTACGCTGTACTCGAAAACAGACCAGATGTGCAGAAACTGGGAAAAGCCGAAATGTAATTCAAGGTCGGAAGCACATAGTTGTATGTAATATGCATATACATGAAAATAGACTTTCAACTTTCAATATTGTATACAAAAGCGTTGTAGTTGCTGAAAGTGAGTAAGACACAAGTCTGTAATACTATTAACAGAATGTACACGGTGTATACATCATACAGAAACATGTATATACAATTGTATTCGGGCATACGAAACTGTAATCGTTGTATTACAATCCACAATGACGTACTTTTGCATTTTCAGTGTAGGTAGAGCACAGTTGAAAATACACGTAGATAATTTCTATTTTTTTTTTATTATTCTGTTTAATGAAAGACATTCTCGGAAAAGCAGGTTAATTTTTGAAAATTGGTACAGACGTGATACGAAATGAATCACGCAGTGAAAACTTTTTTCCGGAAAAACGAAATTAACAGTTGTGCGAATACTAGCAAGTGTCAGGTACCGCCGTATTTCCATGTATATTTTTTTTGTTATCCGTTTTTACATGAATAACATAATAGAGTAAATTGAAATTCCTGGCACGGATGATGAATCATAATGTTGTTGTGCTGCATATGACTTCTGAATATTTCGTTCCCTGTTGATCTCTATCACAAAGAAACATATTTTTTCAAGACATATATGCATCGTCTTTTATTAGTGTTTTTTTTCAGTCTTCGTACGTGTTTTTTTTCCAGAAGAAAAGATATGACGCGTTTTTATTTCTTTGTGAAAAAAGAAAGACATATAATGATAATATATTAAAAGAAACTAATCAACGCAATTCAAATCTATAAAAAATTGTTCACATCATCTGTAATGATTTATAAAGTGATATGAATAAACTGTTAACATATATCATATTTCTTTAGAAAAAAATAACTGTCTTATTAAAAAAAAATAATGAGATTTCATATTAACAACGTAATAAAATATTTATATAAAAAATTAGACAAACAAGCAATATTTTTCCGCAAGAAGACAAAGCACTTTCTCATAAGTTTCAAGTTTTATGATAATCAATGTATTTAGAATTTCAGGGTTT
This sequence comes from Acanthacorydalis orientalis, assembly GCA_034766995.1. Classification (NCBI taxonomy): domain Eukaryota; kingdom Metazoa; phylum Arthropoda; class Insecta; order Megaloptera; family Corydalidae; genus Acanthacorydalis; species Acanthacorydalis orientalis. Next base: position 14,056,601 of record CM068313.1, on the reverse strand, counting down.
TTTAAGAAATGTATAATTTATTCAGTTTTATATTAATGAATAATAAGTATGAAGCGGCATTTACTTCAATTAAAAGTAAAACAAAATACAACTATATGAGACTTTATACAGAATATGTCTCTCTTGAATTTCAAACATTGAACATTTTTTTTAAAAAAAAAGATATTAATATTATTATACTCCTTTATATTTCCTTCTGTGAACAGAAATATACTTTTAATACTCATAATTTTTTTCAACCGAAAATACTTTATATAATATTGATTAAATACCATACAAATACTTTCATTATGAATATATATATACATATATATATATATATATATATATATATATATATATATATATATATATATATATATATGTATGTATGTATGTATATATAATTATTTTCTAATAAATCTTTTGCATTTAATTATTGTATTGTATTATTTTCTTCCAATGTAATTCATTTATTATTCTTTCATATACCCGGTTTCAGGACTAGGGCCATTTTTAGGTATGTATATTTTAAGTTTTTTGTTCAATGGGTTAAGATTTCGATTCTAATAAAAATGTATTAGATTAAAAGGAAACAATAATAAATTTTAAACAATAATTTAACAATAGCATAGATTGCTTTCATTCTAAAATAATTATAAAATAAAGAATTCGTATTACTAAATGCAATTCTAGTTTAAATATCATTTAACATTATAAAAAGAAACGATATAACATAAAAACAAACATGAATAACATTCATACTGCATCAATCTAGTTATAACTTACTGAACGTACAAAAAGTTCGTATTTATTTAACATTTGCGATAGCAAACATATTTAAAAGCATATTTGTTATTTAATTTACATAAATCTATAAATGAACTTAACCTTAAAGGTTATAACGTATTGAAAACGATCGTTTTATATATAAAAAAAAACTACTAAATTAAAAAATAATTAACAAAATCCAGTTTAAATTATAAATTCGCTTGTTTTATTTTTATCTGTTATGCTAATTATATGATTAAAACTAATTCTTTTCTAATATTAAAATTTCTTCACATTAAAAATCAATAACAATATCACATCACACTCAACATTGAATGTGTTTGATTAAAAAAAATACAGAGAAAAAATAACGACACAAAAACCGTATAGTCGATGTTGTAAAGCTTGTTAAAAAAGAAAACTCTGCAAAAAATAACGATCAATCTTTCGTCTTATCAAAACATCGATAACAATCAAGATTCAATATGAAGAAAAACAGTCAATTCATAATTGCTATGTCATATGTCACACGAGGAGCTTGGTTCACTTTTATAACTAGAAGTAGCAAGACGCCGACGCTCTGTGTCACGTAAAAATAAAATACGATATTATCAAATAACGGGCATCCATTAACGACACGCATTTTTGTTATTCTTCTTTTGATGATAATCACTTTTTTAGCAATATACCACTACACTATAGACTTTCTGTCTCTCTCTCTCTCTATATATATATATATACATATATATATATATATATATATATATATATATATATATATATATATATATATGTATGAGGAATAAAGAGAGAAACACTTTCCATATATCATGTTCGTAAAATATCTTCAAACTGTTGCCTGTCGATGTCACCTAACCTCGAACTATTCACCTATTCTACTTCTGTTGATAGAGATCTTAACTTAACCGCACGTAAAGGTCCTACCTACTCGATTGAACTGTTTGAGGGTTCATTAACACGCTAAGGATGCATATCTATTTGGAAAAGCCGATATTACTAAATGTCTTAAACACAGGTAACATTAAAATCATGGTCGAATTATCTTAATCGTTTCGAATTTAGTTTCGTGCAGTTTTCTTTATATTTCGATTTTATAAACGGATCATTTATATTCAAATACATATATTTAATAGCTTTAAAATAAGACCGTTTCGTATTTCAAACTGTTTTTTGATTAGATTGTTGTTTTAATTTTTTTAAATATATATAATTATTTTTTTTTTAATTTCATGTGTAAAGTGATATTTCAAAATACACGAAACTGGATTGATAATACATTTTTAGAGCAGTTAAGTAACTGTTATAATTCCCTTGCAAATAGTCTCCTTGGGTGTTGATAAAATAAGCGAAGCAAGAGTGCAATTGTTGGAAATAATCCAGGAATTCTTCGTTCAAGATAATGTTAAGAATTTGAGAATGTTGTTAAATTAGTTGAGTGTCATTAAATACTTCTTCAATTTTCATTTGAAAAATATTAATAAATAGATTTAACGATAGATATAACAAAGAAGGTAAGAATAAATATTTGTAAAAAAACAATGTTAAGTAACAACATTTACAGTAGCTGCTTGATGTTATTTATTAAAGAATTTCTGGATTACTTCCAACGATGTGAATATTGTATTGTTGTTGCATCAACACCTAAGAGAATTTTTTGATAAAAATATAATATCTAATTATGTAACTATAAAAGTGTAGAATCAATTCAGTCTTTTTATTTTTAATAACACCATAGGTTATACGTTTTAAAAATCAGCCCAATATAAATATAAAAATCATATAACATCTATAGAGTAATGATTAGAGATATAATTTATGAAAAAGTATACAAAAAGCTACACAAATTACTGAATAAATATTCATAAATATTAAAAAAAAACGTTTCTGTAGAAATGATAATAGTAAATCGATAATTGAGAGCATAAATATTATATATACATTTTTCGTTAAAAATTACATTAACATTGTTTTATGTCTATATAAATATTATTTTTATAATACACAATCATCTCGAAACAAATCACAAGAGCCAGCAGAATATTTACAATACAAAAAAGAAATATCTTCATTTATTAATATGAAAAGTTATTTCAGAAAAACAAGAACATTTTTTGATGAATTTACACCTACAGGTATTGTTCTTTAAGAGAAAAATTTCTATAATTTTTTTAAAATAAGTGACTTTAAATTCGTTTTATTTTCTCCTCGGAAGATGCCAAATATTACAATTCATATTATTCAGAACAGTGTATATGAATATTTTAATAAAATATACTTTTTATAATTAATTGATTTTTATTTTTTTGAATTTACTGACAGTAGATGAAATAATGTAAACTGAATGCATAAAGAATTAATTTAACATTAAAATATAATTTTTCATTTAAAAGTATTTGAAATGTACAGTATTTTTGATTGCAACAAAATGCTGATTCATAAAACATTTTTTCAGTAAGAAAATCGATTACTGAAAGTATTTTATAATGATATAAAAAAGGTGTTTTTTTTTTCTTTCAATATTTCATTTAGAAGATTATAAAAAAATCCAAGCACGTAAAATACCTTACAAAGTATTAAAGTAAAATAATCTCATATAGGACTTTTTAAATCAACAAATATTTTTTTAAAAAAAAACATAAAACAGCGACTGTATACATTAAAAATAAACTATATCTGGATGTCGATTAAAAAACATTTATGTTTATTTTATTACAAAGTCAACCAACTAATAATTTCAATTAGAATATTCATATAACAAAAAATAAAACGATTTAAAAACTACAAATTCACACATATAAAGTATGTGATCTCTACTAACAAATTCTTTGTTAAAAAAACCCAATGAAAACAATGATGAAAAACATTTTTTTCTAACGAAGGTTATCGTCCCTCATTTATATACATATCACCTCCACATCTACAGTTCAGCTAAGAAAGTATAACATAATACAATTAAACACATTCGAAACACCGCACCAGGTGAACTTAATTATTCATAACATTTTAAATTTTCAAAAAGCGAACAATTACTGTTTAATTCAATGACGGCACGCCACTGAATGCGCAATTATATGAATCATACGTGTGAATAGATAAGAGATACCTATACTGTGCTGTGTCAGACCGAACGGTAACAATAAATGCAGAACAGTGAGAAATATATGCATAGAATGTTGCCATGAGAGAAACAGAAGAGTTTGCACAGAGTATTGACTTACAAATGCATATATATATATATATATATATATATATATATATATATATATATATATATATAAATAAAAAAAAGAAAGAGACACAAACAGACAAACAAGTCTATAAAAGAACGTGCTGCGATATTTCATCTGTTAATTCGTTGTATAACACAAAAGTAAATATTTTCTTCTAGATATGAGATAACCGGGTTTGTTTTTTATTTTAAACATGCCGGTGGTTTAGTGAATTTTTTTACAAATTAAATGAACAGTAAAAGTGGTATTTCAAAGTTGCATTTCATTAAATGGTATTAATTTAATAAAATGCGAAAAAAAACTAAATTCATTCGAATTGGAATTAAAAAATAAGTATCAATTGCAAAATAAATACACAAAATTGCGAAATAGATATAATTAAGAAATTTAGATACGTTATTGAAAGCATATAAATTTGAAATACAATTATGTTTTATATATATATATATATATATATATATATATATATATATATATATATATATCTGAATTTACAAATTTTTAAATTATCATTATATAGTTTCTATTTCAGTTTCACGAAAGAAACAGATAAGTCCATATAAAATACTGACCTGAAACAAGATTTTTTGAACAAAAATAATTTTAGACATACAAAAATTTTACAATACTTATCCGAACATTATCTAAATTAAAATAAAAAAAAATCAAAAAAAAATGATCAAATATCTAATGAGTTAACAAACACAAAATGTAAGTAAATTAAAGAAAAAAATGATCAAGTACGTTTATAAAAAAAATACAAAAAATGATTCTTGCGATTAAATTACCGAATGCATTTTATTTTTTTTTACTTTACATCAATATTTGAATATTGTAAAGTACACTGTATTTTCTAAAATGAGTATTCTAAGAATATCTGCCCATTGCACAGATATTTCTATAAATGTTAAATATTCTAGAAATCAACTGAGCTGTATTTTGTATATAAAACTGAAGAAAAACAATTTATATTATAGAAGCATATATATATATATATATATATATATATATATATATATATATATATATATATATATATATACTACAACCTTATTTGCTGGTAATTACTAGAAAATAAGGTTTGTTTATATTCGAACAATCAAAAAAAATAAATTTGTCAAGAAGATAAACTAATTTCTACTTGATTAGGTCAAAATATTCATATTTTTATACCAATTTGAAAATTAAACGCACACAAAATTATACAATTTTAGATAACTATCAGCTTAAAAAATATAAGAAATAAAAACTTGTAATAAAAATAAACAGGAAATAATTTATTGTCTTCATAATTAACTACTAATTGAACAAAAGAAACCAGCTGAATTCCGATGCTGCCACGTTGTGTCCCAAGCAAAACGTTTCATATTTTTAATAATTTTTTTTAAATATATATATATATTATAAATCCTATAAGCAACATACTACTTCCTTTCTCCTACGACTTGTTTTGATTTTCATTATCCTCGGGTAAAACTTAATCCTGACCATAGAATCTAACATCTATTTGAGGATGACTAAAGTTTAAACCAATCGTATAAGAAAGGAACTCGTATGTGACCTTCAGGATTCGTATAGAATAATAAACAATAGATACATAAGAAAACAAGACAATGAAAAAAGAAACATTTAATTAGAATATATTATATTTATATGGTATTAGACGAGAAACATAAATGGGAGGGAAAAAATAAAAATACCAAACGTTGTTAATTGTAGGTTAACAGGAAATAAGGAAATTTGTTATTATATTCGACGAGACAACTGTCTAACCTCGCCTAATTTTCGACTCAACCATAAAATATCGGTATATTTAAATAGAAGTTATTTTTTTTATAACGGACTGGATGACTCAGCATTATTGCTTTTTTTGTAAACAATTATGCAAATGCGTTATTTCAAGATTTGTTTATTAAAAATTGCGAATAAAAAAGGAACGACTGTTTAACCTCGCTAAATAAGTCATGAAAATGGAAAAGCAAATAATATTAAATACATAAATAAATAATAATAAAACATTGATTACTTTTTAGAAAACGAATTATAGTCCCATCTCTTGTAATAATACACTGCATTTTTTTATTCTCCCACCCTTCATAGACGTACACAATTTAACACATTGTTCTTTCTGAAGAACATAAAGAAGTTTCAGCGTTCATTTTCTACTGTTATTATTCATTCCGAAATAATCATACAGTCTTTACTAAAGTTGCTTTTGAAAGCCCATACATTGCTATAATTTATTTTATTTTATGTCTTTCGTCTTTCAATACTTATGTCTTAATAAATGAATTGTTTCTAGAGTGATCGCTTCAGCTATCGTGCCTTTGTACGCGAATCGTCTTTGGGAGAGTCTCTCCGAAACAGAATCGTTGAATTCACTCTTTACTGTTGAGCACGATAGGAAAAATTTGCTATACATATATAATTGAGAATCTAATCTCGTTCAACTGTAAGCTTTTTTTGTTAGAAATTTAATTACATCCTATATTTTATAATTTTTTACTTATCTGCAGTAATTTTTTTCTCGACAACTATTTTCCAAAATGTACTTTCCAATATAAACAAATTTTTATTAAAATCTAACAAAAATAAAAAAGTATATTTAAAGAAACAAATATAAATGTTGTAAATAAGGAAATTTAACTCAATGAGTTAGTAAGAAAACTCCATGTTAGTTGAATTCAATTAAACTAAATCATGCTCTGAAAAATCTCGTTATACTGTTCCACTATAACGAGGTCAGGTCGAGTTAGGTCAGGGACAGACGTAATGATCAAGCCGGGCCTGTTATCCTGATATATATATATATATATATATATATATATATAAACCGACCCGATAATAAAAACTGTAATGTCATACAGGCATGCAAAAACAGACGACGTATGTTTTGAATTTTAAATAAAAGTTAACACGCGATCTATTACATTTTTTTTCTGTACGGATTTATTATTTCGGCCGTTCTTTGCTTTTAGTGGAATATATAGAAATGAAAAAGCATTACTGACGAATAAAAATGTCGCTTTCGACAACTAAGGACAAGAATAAATAATGAAAATACCAATATAATAAAAGCGAACATTAATAAAAACGAAATATATGAACTAGTTTTTTTTTGTTAATACGTATGTATACATCGGCAATAAATAGTAATTTTTCAATGTTAGTGACATTTTTTTTCGTTTAATGTTTAATGGAGATTTATATATTTAAAAGTATTTACGAAATGAATAGAATATATTTATATACAAAGATTGTTCTAAAAAAAGATACACTAGTGTGAATGAATTAGTTATTTTTATTTTATATTTATAGAAAAACTTGAAATCTTCTACGATGAAACACACGTTTAATTTATTGACTGAAATAAAAAATATTGGTGAAAATAAATAGTATTTTAATATGAATATTTTAATATGATTTATTAGGAACTCAATAATTTATATTTTTTTTTGTAAAACAGTTTCAGTAATTCGCAAACATTAAGCTAACAACTGAGTAAGATTCAGAGTCATGATCAAAATAATCATCGACTCATTGTTCTATAAATATTAAAAAAAAATCAAAACAAGTAATTTCAACAGAATAATACTGCAGCTTATTTGCCAAGTATCTTTTAACAAAAATTAGAGACCACGCCAGAATTTTAGCCTGGGACTTAATGACACAAACCTGTGAATAAAACAAATATAACAAACTTTTTTATCATCACACAACGTTATTACAACTTTAACGGATACAAGTTAGACAATTTGCCATTAAACGGAAGTTATTCTCGTAATACTATTTTGCGGTCAAATGATTCAAATGAAACATTTCCTTTTATATAATTTTAATTACAACGTTTAATCAAGATTCAACACCTGTCTCTAAACACCTGTTTCCATTATATAAAATATATTATATATGCAATTATTTAAAAATGTCACAAACCGATGTTAATGTCAACAATGACCTAACATAGACCGAACCGTACAAATCCATGACATGTATGCTTCCTACAGTGAGTAAGCAGGTAATCTGTATTATTGATTCAATACGTTTTTCTCGGAAAAAAAATGATTCCAGTCATTGTTAATCGTTTTGGGGTTTTAACATGGGTCAATTCCATATAAATGCTATTCACCCGTGTGTACTTTATATGGACGAAACTTTTCAACCAATTATAGCATTCATTTACCTGCAGTTAGTACATACAACATAAAAAAGAATCAATACTCTGTTGAAATTTAAATTCAATAACAGTGAAATAAAACAGAAAAACCATATTTAATAAAAAATACAATATATATATATATATATATATATATATATATATATATATATATGTATATTAATGTGTATGTGTAGAGAGACAAAGAAAAATAATAAATATCCAAAATGTAAAGCATTAAAAAACATGAAAACGATTTACAAAAAAATAATTGATACATCTGAATATTTGTAAAAAATGAATAAAAACTGTTTATATTATTTTTAGGTCAATAACAGTAAACGGTCATTTCAATTCGAGCCGTTTGTAATTTCCAGTTCTATTTCTTCAACTAAATTTCTTAGAAATGCATCTCTATATTAAGAGAACGTTTTAAGTACTATTCGCTTAATGAACGTTCTTGTTGTTTTTGATTTAAATAAATATCACACGCAAAAAGTTCTTTGTTCTATCGAGTCATTCCTACTAAATATCAAGATTCTTTCAACTTACGAGTACTACAAGAAGACATGAATCTACATGCTTTTTGTGTTTTCGTCATAGTTTTATTAATAAGCAGTAACCTTCCTTTGAGTTAACTTCAGTTTAAAAAATTGTGCTTAGTATTTACGTATTTCTTCTTTGCTAAGAGCCACATATACACTCTTGTTTATTTGTACTGTCGATCTGTTCAAACATTAAGTCGACAGAATTATATATTTTTTTTTCGCAATGTTACAGTAGCGCAGATGTTTTCGTACTAATAACACTTGGAAACAGTTTATAATGTTACTAGAAATATTAGTATTCTGCAGTAAGATGCTTCATTAGAATTTAAATCTTTAGATAATATAAAAATATATATAATCTTATTATAGTTATAATAAGAGAAAGGAAAGAGAAAGGAAGAACGGAAAAACAACATGAATACAATTTTATATATATATATATATATTTTTATATATATATATATGTATATATATATATATATATATATATATATATATATATATATATATATATATATATAATTAAAAGACAAAATATTTTTCAATCTAATTTTTCATTTAAGCAAATCTGTAAAATCAAAAAAAAATATAATATAAATTGTTAAAAAAATATCAAAATATCAAACATTTTAATTATGATACTAAATATTTGTTAATTTTTTGTAAAATGAATTTTATAAAATGAATTATTAAAAAATCAGATTCTCACTTTATCGTGGTTGATGATAGAATATGACACTGATTTGAAAATATTTATTTAATTTCACATCTGCTATTTTTTTTCTAACATCCAGATTATTATTTTTCAATTAATTTATATATACATTCATATCACACATAAAAATACATTAATTAAATTTTTGTAGATGTTTCATTTTTTTATTCAGTGAAAATATATAAAATATAAAAATACATGGAACGTTTTTTTATTCATTTAATAGCATATATCAAAATTAAATAACAATTTTCTTTCTGCTACGAGTCTTTTTAGACCTATTAATGTCAAACGAGATTTAACGGAAGAAAAATAGAAAATTTTCAACTTACATTCAATTCTAATCTGATTTGGTATATAGTAAGACATTTATTCTCTATAACAGTGAAATAAATGCTTGAGAATTAGTTGTAGTCACTTTTTTTGGAACGTTTTTTTTTTAAAAAATAATATTATTTTCTAAATATAAAACATTAAATAGTAAAATATTAACATTTTTAACAATGAAACTAAATTAATAACTTTTTTTAAAACACTAATTAACAATCCTAGCAACATATCTCTTTTTTACAATAAATATTTAATCCCGATCTCTTTATTCACTTCAAATTAAATTTCGTGTATAATATTCACTATTTCGTTTCAATCTATGCCTATAGCAATATAAGGATGGCTTTTGAAGCATTCGAACCCTGTGCTCAGTTACAAACAATGTCATTTTTTTTTTAATTGTTCGATATGTATTTCCAATTTTTACATAGTTATCAATATTTTGAGAGTAAATATTCCTGACATGGCATGAGTACACTTTTAAAAATGAGTGATTGCTCTTTCAATCAGTTTGATGAAAATCGATTTGAATTTTAATTTTTCATACAATTCTGTAAAATGAAAATGAACATTTTTCATTTCATTCAATCGTGGATTTCTACGTTACTAGAAAACAATTCCTTTTAAAGTTAAATACTCTGTCGTATAATAGGGATACATGTTAGTACTCGTATATAGGGTTAAATATAGTTTTCATTTTTTTATTTCTTAAAAATCAACAGGATTATATATACTTCTCTCTCGTTATATAAAGAATATCTTTTGATCAATTGACTCAATCCATATTACCGCAAATTTAAATATATAAGTAATTAAAAACATATCTTATAATCGAAATTATTTACAATTCATGAAAACAAAACACTTTAAGCATTTGAAATAACTGTTTTTTTTAATGAAAATTTAATGCTTAAGAATGTTTTTCTTTAATAAAAAAGAAACATGTACACAAAAGAAACAAGGTCAATCGTGTGCAGTTAATTACACTAAGCATTAGATGAATAATAAATTAATACAAGTTAAATGTCAATAAACAAGTATGCATTATTATAATTAGACACATAAGATAATTTGTAATACAATTAGTGGTTCTCTGTATTAAATTAAAATCAAGAAATATTTAAACACATTATAAAATTATTAACTATATAAAAATGTATTTGTTACTATCGTGTTTTTGTTATTCAGTATATAAAATATATGTTTATGTTTAATGAATGGATATCATTAATATTGATTTTGCATGTTGAATATAATTTAGAAATATATTTTATTGTAGTTATGTAAATAAGTGGAAACAATTTATTACAATTTAAATAAAATATACTTTTATACAAACTTATAATTAAAACGAAAATTTACTTTTTATACAGACGTGTATATTATACTCAAACAGATATTGATAAAAACATTAAGAATTATTACTAATTTGAATGAGCTATTAAAAATAATGAGTAAATTAATGAAGCTTAATAATAAAACCTGAATAATGATTTTGTTATCTATTGCGATAACAACTTATCGATTATTGAATTAAAGTGGATATTATGTATACATACACACACATATAAAGCGTCCCAAAAAAGTGAATAAAAATAAAGTACGAAATAAAAACAATTAAACAAGAGACAACAAAATAGTACGTATATCACGTTGTTTAAAAAGATGATTAACAAAGTTGATTATAGCTATAATTTTGGTCACTCAATTTTTTTTCGAAATTTCTCAATTTCAAAAAAAAAATTAATACTGAGAAATATATTTCTGAACTGAGAAAATTGTAAACGATTTTGAAAGAAGATTCAATAACTTTTAAAACATAAGGTACTAACCTATTTATTTGTTATCGATTTAAATTTCTTATAGATATGAAACGTACTGCATAAAAATTACTTCCATATAAATCATATGGATAAAATATTAGTGGAAAACGAACTTACTACATTCCGATGTGAAATTTTTCTAAAAGCTGGATCATTAAGAAAATACTTTTGAAAATAATTTTGTTTGGAAAAGAACCTAAATATAAGAAAATACCCTCAAAGTTAACATCCTTGTATCACAATGGTTGTTTTTGTCTTTCTGAACTAGTTGAGTTTGTATTTTCTACACAGAATTTATGTAATCTTAAAAAGTATTTTGATAACTCTGCGTTACTTAAAACTTTGAAGATGATGCACGTGCTGAAACGAGTCTTTAACGATAGAAAATAAAGTTATTCAAAAGTAACACGATCACTAGGTCAATACATCGACAGGATCACGGATACAAACACGAACAAATATCAATTTATAATTAATCTTTATATTCAATTATATATTACATTATAATCTTTATATATCAATTTATTATAATTTATAATTAACTAGAAAATCATCAATTTATATATAATTCATAAACTGTTTTAATTCTACATGTAAATGAATCACTTTTTTTATATTTGAAACAAAGAAGTCATCTTAAAGCATTATCCGCGATCGTGAAAGTTTTGTGGATGAGACAAACACAGAAACTTCATATTAATTGAAAATGATTTAAGCATAAATTTAAAATAAGAATTACCAATTGTATTTAATCTTAAACTTAATATTTTTCAACGTATTACCCTGATAGTCTTCGTACTCTTGTATCACCTGAATTTCTGTTCTCTGTTAATAGTTTCGCCACGTATGACATCTTCAGATAATTTTCAAGATTGTAAATCTATCTAAGTGTCTAAAATCTGCCTGATGATGTCATACATATCGAAATTAATAGTGGAGAACATAATTTTCCAATGTGTTAATTAGCTTTTTTTGCTATATGCAATGAATAAATAAGATATTTCATCTCGCATTTTAAACACTTGTAGGTCCTAGTCTAGTAATTTGAACAATTAAACTTATTTTATGACGTTTTAGATCTAAATAAATGCAATAAATAGTAAAAATTTACATAATCATTGCATACATTAGTTCAGACTAATATAATAGAACTAAAAATTTAATAACACACTTAACAGTTAATAATAATGTACTATATTTAATAAAAAAATATTATATTTAATAAAAAATTATTAATTAGATATACAATGTTTTCCAATTGACATTTGCACTTGAATATACCTCAACAGTCAATTAACGATATTAACACAGTTTAATAATAACATTTATTATTCAATTAAATTATAGAAGTCTCTAGTGACATTAAAATAAAAATAAATTAAAATAATATAATTAAAATAATAATAAAATAATAAATTAACCTGTTTCATAAACCATAAAAATAATAGAAAAATATAAATTTGTGCTTCATCTATGTGACCAAAGAAGAAAGTAAATCATAACATAAATTAAGACGGGATAATAAGATTCCTTAATATGTCATTATTTATTTTCATTATTATAAAATTACTTAATTAAGACGGAAAACAATCTGAAAAACAAATTTATTGTATACATCGAATGTTAAAATAAACAGAAAATTTAATTAAAAGAACAGAAATAAAATAACTTACAAACAATGGGAATTATACACAAAAAAAAACCACATATTTCAATTTTAAAAATTAAAGCATATCTAATAATAACATGGATAAATGGTCGTCAGCCATTAGTTTACAATTTACAAACAAAATATAACAATACCGATTGTAACTACAAAATAATTACAAAACAGTTTCATTAATGAAAACATGATACAGTTTTTAACTTAAAAAGCAAACAATGAGTTTATCTGTTTTGAAAAATTTTTCAAAGCATCAGTTAAATGTCCGATTTGGCTTGTAAAAGCTATCGTGATGATGTTTAATCAATCATATACATACAGGTCTTAAATGAATGAGATTACTCTTTACGCATTTAAAACATGCAATTATTTGTTGACAAAGTTGTATCTGTGGGAATAACGTGTATATTTTTTATATAAAACTCGTGTGACGCTGAAATTTAAAACGTTTTCAATTTATGTGAAATTATTGTAACAAATGTAATAAAAAAGTGTACACTTTTCGTTAAAAATTAAAACCGGATATGATAAAAACAAGTTGATATAATCAGATACGAATATAATCACAAAACAAATAGAATTCTGAATAGTGGCACAGTCATCTGATAAAACGTTTACACCAAATCAAATACAGGTGGACTAACAGATAATGTATTCTATTTGTAGCTAAAAAAGTTGAAAATGAATAATGGAAAATAGTTTTTTTCTAAACTGACGCATTTTCAAAAAAATGTACATCATATTTTTTTTAAGATAAAGATGGACTTTTTTAAGTCTGGTAAATACCTACTTTAATATCAATTTTAAATCATAATTATTATAATATTTACAATCTTTCGCAAATGAATTTCTTTTTCATTTCACATACTACGAAAAAATGTTCTGGTTAATAAAATTCAATAAATTATTACTCGTCATTTTTGATTATTGTTTATGCAGATAATGGAGAAAAAAAAACAAATTTAGTGCAACGAGAATGATAGCATCATCATTGAAATGCGCATAATCAAACATCAAAAATGATCAATAATCATTTATTGAAGAGACCTTAACAGAAAAAAAGTGTTATTGATGGGATGAAAAAGAATTTATTTATGAAAACAAAAAGCCAATGTCTGAACTGTATTGTGATATTTATAATCAAAAGAGACCAAAAAAATAACCGAATGCAAGACACTACAAACTATAAATCAGCCGAGTATATTTCTATTTTCATCTGAAATTAATTAAAGTACATTTTTTTTATCCAGAAAGAGATTATTCCATTTCGAACAACTAGCTCTAAACTTCAATTTAATTACAATAAAAACTAGATTAAATTATTGACTCTATAATTGTAATTGCTTTAATATTTACCTTGATATTTGCAATAACATACATTATTCTCGTCTAAATTATCATTATTACCAAAAAAATGACCATGGCTCGGAAATAAATCTACACATACGTCTTAAATAGATTGTAGAAATCCAAATGATACTCTATGTAATGGAGCAATAAATTATTTTCTTAATAATTAATTCTGCTTTTAACTCTAAAATTAACTACTTTTAAATGTATGATTTTATTTCTATAATTATTCATGATACCGAAATTCTTTTTTTTTACTCTGTAAAAATGTATATAATTTTATTTAATGTTTATTTAGATATTAAAATGTTTTCTATATATCTCTGATTAAACTTGCAGTTGAAAATAAAATTAAGATACATTATAAATTTACGAAAAAAAATGTCTTCTATTTTTTTAATCCCGTAGATATTATTTATTTGAGTGAAAAACAATATTTAAGATTATTTAAAAACAGAAAATACGATTTATTGGTTTACTGATATTGCATTTGTTTAATAATCTCGACAATTTTATGGAGATTAAATCTTAACCGATACAATAACTTTCAAAAATTATACGAATCGAAGAAATATCGTTCGAGATTAAACGATTAAAATCTGTGTCACTCTTTAATATTCATTAGGTTATGCTGGAACAATCAATATTTATTTCTGCTTTCTGTTCATTCGTAGTGGATAAAACACGAGCAGTAATTGTAATGTGTATGTGTTTCGTTACCAAGTGGTCACTTGTGAACAGAAATTTTTACAACGAGCGCTAGGTGAAGGTTTCTAGGTCACTGCCTATTACTTTCGGTTTGTCCACCAAACTACAACTAATCTTTATTCCGTGTTGAGATTGAACGCTTTAGATAAGAGATATAATAAAATACGTATGTATTTGTTTGGAAAACGACGACGGTGGGAAAGAATACGAAGAGAAAGAGAGAGTGTAATGGGTGATGAAGAGGTTTCAACTATTGCGACGGACGAACGGGCAGGTAGATTTATAAGTTATTGAAGGTCACGTGGAAACAAAACAGTTGAATGAACCAGTTCAGGAAGCATTGCAGGTACATTCGTTGAAAATAATGGAAATTACAAGAGCGAAGTAGAGATAAATGTGAAAAAAAATCTAGTTTCTTCAATGATTTACTTCAATTCGCAAGATAATCGAATAAGCACTGCATACGAAAAGAATATTATTTTAATACTTTTGAAAAAGTTATCTTAAAGGGAAAACTATCTTATTATAAAATGCAAATTTTAATCATAAAAAATATACTATTATTACTTTTTTACATTATTTAAAATTAATCTATACGAACATATATTTTTTATCATGCCACGAAAACTATAAATATTCGCATTTTCTTTATAAATATATACAAACAGAGATATAAATAATCGTGTAGGTGTCATAAAAGTCCGTTCTCATGGTGAATATTGTCATCCCTTTCGACCTATATAATAAGATCGAAAAAATCGTATCACAAATAATAATTTTAAGGAAATATACTTATTTTACAATTACGTCTGTCTTCTTGCCGAAAACATGCAATAACAGTTGTATCATTCATTCAACAATATACGGAAAATAAAAAGAATATGTAATAACTATTTTTAATGATAATAAGAATTGATTCGAGAACGAACTTGGGTAACACTATACATATTGTACAATTCAAAAAAATGTCAACACTAATAGGATTTTTTCCTTTTTAATACACTGAAATGGCAACAAGACTAAATTGTAGAAAAGAATAAATACTGTTGTAAGGATGAAAGTCCTTTCAGGCATACACGCAGATTCGAACAAAATATCGAGAGTATTTTAACTGCGATCCATCTACATGTTGACCGTTTATCGCGTTTACAATAAGTTAATCAATATAGGTTCAGTTGCTGTCAACAATAGAAGGAATACCGATCGATCACGAACAAGCTCTAAATTTTAGTTAACTTTATAATTTCCTTTGCTTTGAATAGTTATGTCAATCTCAGCATGAAATTTACACAGAAAAGAAATAACAGAAAAGAACAATCATGTTCACTAGACCTTACATCTTGTGATCTCTAGCTGTGGGACTCAATAAAACAACGTGCTTCTGTTATCAAGTTATGTGATGTGCAAGACCTCTAGCAGATAATTAAAAATGTAACTGAAACAATACCGCATGACATGTGGATTCATTATGTGGAGACCCCCAAGAATAGATTCTTAATACATCTTGAAAATAGTGGTGAACAAGTAGACTCTGAATTTTATATATATATATATATATATATATATATATATATATATATATATATATATATATATATATATATATATATATATATATATATATATATACATACATGCAGAACTGTTTGAATAAGTTTTTTAATGTGTTAATACTTTTAATCAAAATTACTGAAGAGTTTAAAAATGATATAACGCGATGAAGATTTGATCTTTGCCAGTAATTTTCGTTAACCTTGGATAAACTTGTTCGTTGGTATAAAAATCCAAGTTCATTGAAATAATCTAAAGATTTATAAAGTAATTAACAATGCTTTTTATTCACAGTGTAAACCTTTACATCTTTAATAAGATTTCATTTTAGTACCTTTTTTGCAAATATTTGCTCTTTGAAGAAAGAAAAAACTACATTTTTAATAAAAGACATGCTTGCAATTAATAAAAAAAAACACGTTTTTTTATGAGCTTAGTACTACTTAAAAAGGCAGTAAGAATACAAGGACACTTTAGACACGAACTAGATAACATGGTAGACCATAAGGAATACACGACAAACACTACACAGACTTCTATTGTGTTTGCATCTTCATAAATTAGCGGATAAATTGTAGAAAATTGTAAAAGTCAACAATATCACTACGATATGAGAAAACACGTTGAATTAGTTCGAGTATCCCAATTGTGTCATTATAACAGACCACTGGGAATACAATAGCACGTTAAAAGCTACGTAAATAATTCATGTGTTCTGTGTGAATAGACGAAATAATTGCTAAAAACCACATAATATAATTAAATAAACGCTAATTATTCTTATTATTTATTTATATATTTAAACATTTTTTTCTGTCACATTTTACAAGGTTACGTAAATTATACTTTTACCAGACATTGTTTTTGTTATGGACGTGATGTTTTGCCAATTTTGAATAGATAAGCTATAATCGAATTATGTTTAAGCAATGCTTATAACTTGTTGCATGAATAATTCGTGAAACAATTATTATTCAATCCGTTTTTATTACATAAACACTAGTGTTCGTTTCCAAACAAAGCTTACGAAAAATAATAACATTTAATTATTATAATTAGTAGTGGCAATAATTTAAAAAACTACCAGACTATCAACTATTATAACATTAATTTTGCAACTTTTCGACATTTTGTGTTTAAAACTTTTCATAAAGTACTAAAATATAATCTTTAACATGAAAAAGTACAAAGTAAAAATATACCCTTGTATAAAATAAATAAATCTCATTAGTTCATACTCATATTTAAAGTTGGATTATAAAAAAGAAGATTAAATGAAACTAGATTTGATAAAAATTCATATAAGTTAATTTCGTTGCACAGACATTAAAAACAAAGAAAACTTCTAAATTAATCCCAACTTAGATTGCAAAATTACGCTTTAATAATTTATAATTATGTTTATAATTCCTAGTACACGTCTAATGAATACTTCAGAGCTTGTACTGTTGGTTTTCTCATTCAACGGTTTTGTGTATACTCTGAGTAATTTGATTTTTTTAAATTGTCAACTTTTTTAAAGAGAAATTAAAGTGTATTTTGTAACAAATATTTTAAAAAGAAGAATTTTTGGTGACGCACTAAAAAAATGCATTTTTTTTAGATGAAAACGAACTTATTTACATTTTTTAAAACCTTTTATATTTTTAAAATTTATTTAGAGTCTAAAAAAATAAAAAAAAAAAACAATATTTAAACATTCCTATATGTATTATATACATATTTTTAAAATACGCAATAAAATATTTTCATATTTTTTCTGATTTGATTTGTACAAAAAATGTTTGATTCTTTATGTCATTTGTAAGTTTTTATCACATAGTAAAAGATTTTTCTGTATTCGGTGCTCTGAAGATGACAAAATTAGCATGGAAATGCGCATAACTATTATGTAATTTTTATTACAAATAATCAAAAATACAAAAGTAGACTAGATAAAAAAATAACAATGAAATGATCTTCATTACCAAAACTATCAGCTGCTTTAACCATTTCGGGCAATGACTGTTATACTCGTCATTAATTCACAAATTCAGATTATTCTATTGATTTGGAAAGTACAATCCTTTCCGTACATTTTTGTTAAAAAATTGAATATTAAATTTTCTTTTTTTTCACTAACATGAAGCTAATCCTAAAACAGATCAGTGATCAAAAAACCTCTGAAAATATAAATACATTTTTTTACTGGCTCGGAAGTAATGCAAATTTAAAAGAAAATAACGTTAAAAATAATTACATCACATACACATTATATATATATATATATATATATATATATATATATATATATATATTACATAGATATAAATCGTGCTTGCTCATTGTTAACTCGTTTGATTACTTTAAAAAAATACGGTTATATTTTATTTCGACTATCGTTTAAAATTACAGACTTAACTGGGCTTTGGATAACAATCAAAAAATTAAAATGTCATGTACGCTAAATATAGCAATAAAAACACGAGTATTATCTTGATTGTTCTGAATTATTTAATATAGACTATAGAAAAATTCATACAGTGATTTTTACAGTGTCAATTTTAAAACTTTATGTAGATTTCTAAATGTCATGTTTACGTTGACTTACTACTGACATTGTATAATTTATTTTCTTTTAAAATAACTGTTATTTTGTATATTTGAATAGAAAAAGTTAAGAATATTCCTTATGAAACACACTTGAATGCAAATATGCATTCGAAAATTTGCAATGCCAGGTAGTTGCCAATGACAAATATCTGACAAAATCTATTCAAATTTCAAGAGAGTTTTATGAAAGGACTACAACCTTTTTTTTCTTATTTTTATTTTAATAGCAGTATTTAAAAACCTTTTTTTTCTTCGAAATAGAATAAGTGAGGTTATATTTTAACAGATATTTTATGACATGTCTAGGTTTACAATATAATAAATCTATACGTTTTTGTTCAATAAAATTTTGTTATAATTTTTTTTTAAACATATTTTTGTCATATAATTCATATATGAACCTTTAAAAGTTGTTTGCTTGATGAACGGTAATGAAACGGATTCAGTGTCAAATTAAAATTTCAAGTACAACTCTATATGAAGCAGGTACGTTCACCTGAAATTGAAATTAATCTACTTTGTATTGATTATTTTATATTCTTTTCTATTACGACACAAAATATAAATAACATTTTGAAAAAGGTTTTTGTACTTTTAAAACAGATTTTTAAACAGACTTTTAACAGAAATTTTTTTTTAAATACGAGCTATTATTTTTTTTAACTACAAAATTTCAATTCTGACAAGAATTAACGTGGATTTATTATATAAAATCATTAAAATTATTAAAATATCTATAAAGGAATCATTTTAATCATACTACTTCATGTGTAAGATTTTATTTCAATGCAGTTTGACACTATGAATAAGTTCAATTTCAGAAATGATTTTTTTTGTGTATATAAATTATCTACATTATTATAGAAATGTTTGTATTTTTTGTGATGAAAAAATAATTCATTTGAGAAAGATTTTATTCTTTATATTTTATAAATATGGAGTAGAATATAAATAATAACAATAAAAATAATTATATTGAGAATAACAATAGAAAATATTTTTATAGAATGCAAAGAGTGAAAACCCCGAAATACTGAAAGAAATATTATTTTCATAAACTTCTAACCTTTACTTATAACCAAGGCAACAAAATGTATATAAAATACAGCCAAACGAAATAATTAATTATTTTTGTTATGGCCGGAGAGGAAAAAAACAGGTTATTAGAGAATAGATTTTGTATAACATTTATTCGTATTTGTAGTTTGAACATGGAAGAATTGTATGTTTACCAGAAATGTATTTTTGGCTTTTAGTGCATAACCTTTTTTGTTTGCTGCTCTACAACATAGAATCTACATGACCCAATTATAAAAAAATATAGTTCCATAAATGATTAATTTAGACCTAATTTAGACTAATTCATGATATTTATCTCGACTCCGATAAAAACTTACAGTGGCACATATTGTATTTCAAAATCAAAACTACTAATTGAAAGAAGGTTTATTATTCAATCTTTCAGATCCAATGGTACCTGCAAGGGATAAAATAAAAATAATGAAATAAATAAAACTAGATTAGTGTATCTTAATAACAGAATAATTTCACGATTATTCTATTTCTGAAAAATATTTCATACCTATCCATAAAAACGGTGATTCGAAAAATTTTAATGTGACTTAGAAATATTTAAAATTTACTATTTTTTAACAAGAAATTAAGTCTTATATCGTATTTCTTTCATATTTTGAACTGACAAATCTAAAACTGCCTTGAAAATAATATGCGATGAAAAATAATAAGAACGTTCACTTTCATCGATCAATTTTCAGTCCGGATTAAAATTTAACAATTTGCCAAAAATATGGAAAAACAATTATTGAAGGAATCGTTTCAAAACAATAAAATAAAACACATGTATATTTTAATATATTTTTATTTACAATCAATATTACTTTCGTCCTAATCATTTCAACAAAACAGACATCAAAATGGCGTTTCGTACTATAACGTACATTTTAACAGCAATTCCGTCATCACAAAAAAACAATTAACTGCAAAAATGTATACTGTAATTGTTACATATTCATATTTTATACTCGAAAAAAGATTTCGTCCGCCACGAAGTGATTTTTAACTTATTTTTGCATTTGCGTGTGTGTACTTGACTTGCATAATTTTACATTTTTTTATTAACTCCACTCAACAAGAATCTATTTAAATAACATCTAATTAAAAATTCATTTTCTCAACTTATTTTTATTTCCCCAGAACATTTTATATGGCTTTTTTTGATTTACAGTTACAAATAAAATTCATCGATTTTTGTAATAAATATAACATTTTATTTTTTAAGAAAAAATATTACACTTTTCAACGATTCTAACATAATTATTATCAAAAAAGAGAAAACATATTTTCTAATAAAATCGTTTTATTAACGAATAAATTTTCGTTGATTTTATTCGTATTTTCTCTCTTTCTTAGAACGAGTTTATGGAGAACAAATACCCAGGCCTTAATAATAACTTCAAGCGGTTATCAGCACGTTTTCTGAATAAATAAAATAAAAACAATATCTGGCTGAAAATATTGAAATTATATTTATATCCGATCGAATATATACTTTTCTATTTTTTTTATTAAAAACTTCTTGTGTTATAGATGTTCTATATATACTACCAAAACTGTCCTTTTACTGTTCACCATATTGTAAGACGCAAAATAGTTATTATTTTTATGACATGTCTTTATTGACTATTTATGTATGTAGATAACATTTATTTGATTTCTTATATACACAAGTAGTTTGGAACGAATAAAAATGTATAACAAACTTTATTATTGTATTTTAGAAATCGAAATTATATTTATAAAATTATATATATATATATATATGTGGTATGTGAAATACTCGATAATTTGCTCAAACAATGCATGTGCCCTGGCAACAATCAATCAATAAAACAAACACATATAAAGGCAACACATGAAAGCAGGACGAAGTGTAGTCTCTTACAATGACCTAACGAATGTCACGTACAAAAATAATCATTTCGAGTACGAAAATTCATGAACGAATGCAAAAGCGATATAGAAAATTCTGATAGAAATACTTACATGACGTCTCAATAAGATTTTAGCATTAATATTGCATATTGCATCAATTTGTTTACATTGACGTATTAGCAAGAATATTTTCTAAATGTGCACAGGTCGAATGAAATATTTTCGAAATAGATATATATTTATATATTTGAGATTATATGCATGTACGCCACGATCTCACTACAAATGTCAAATCTTAGGTGTTCGGATAATAAACAACACACCAGCATTTACACTGCAATTTCTTGTGTGTGCTAAAGATAAACATATCTTGAAAGATATACGATCGGTCGTAACGCCATCGCATTATCATTCAGCGATAAACACTGCCCGATTTCTTTATGTTTTTATTATGTTTCAACAATGTTGCGACAGCGCTTTTTTCACTAATAATGAAGAGCAAGAATAATAATAACAGAGCGTGTAGAACAACAACAGTGTTAGTTCAACTGCGTGTCTGGATATGCGAACAGATCGAAGTTCGATACGAATGTGTTGTATACCAGGGCCGTACCTCAAACATTTGACACCCAGAGCGAATCGTTCACTCGATACCTCGTTCAACCATAAATTCAAAATTTAAATACACAGAAAAATATATATCTGCAAATAGATTTTCAAACAGTACAGTACTGTAGAGAAAACTGAAGATAAGAAAACGACAGGATATTAAAAATTCAGTAAACTGAATACTGTAATTTTTGAATACAGAAAACAGGATATCTGATCACGAAGCAGCCTATTCTTTAGAAATAAATAAAGAAGATTCACATATCCTCTTTTTCTAACCTCAATTGCTAAACACCAATCAATCAACATTTACATAGATTTGTAGACCTTCTCTGACTCATCGTCGAGCGAATTTTTTTTATCAATTTTAATGTGTAAAAATATTTCACATAAAACAATAGGCACATAAACAGTCAAAAAAATCTCAAACAGTGATAAGCTTAACAGAAATTAACAAAAAAATCTAGAAACTGAAATCCTACCTATTTCTTTATCTATTCAGCTTCAATTTTATTAGCTTTTATATTCATGAAACTGTCCAATTCAACGAACATAGCTTTATCCGAGAATTTATTGAAAATTTGGTTAAATTCGGAACATAACGCGGAAGCTCTTCCATTAAAACGACCAATTTTTTAACTGAATGAATATTAATGAACAATGAAGATTAGCAGAATTTCATTATTTTATACCCTACATTTTTTTGCTAGATGCGATAAAGACATGCAAATATAGTCCTCTTTACTTCCCCTAACTGTATGACCAGAATCCTCTATCATATTTTCTGTTATTCTCGAAACCGAAATTCAATACGTTGTTAATAAAGAAACGTCAGTGTGAGTAGTTGTTATAGAAAATATTACTTTGAACAAAATATCTCAATATTTCTTGAAACACAAAAGTTATACTGTCAGAAATATGTCTCGGACAAATCAAGAATTTATTTAAATACTTTTTTGCTTTGTCTGATCTTTTAGCGCTTTTTCTGATTGTCATTCGGAGTGGGTGAGCCCCCTCACACACCCTTAGTACGTTACTGTTGTATACCCTCGTGACGTCAAACCATAGAGATAGAAAAGACGCAGAGTGTAATCTGAATCTACAGAACACAGTGAAAACGTAAAGAAGAAAGAAATGAGACGCGACATCGGTAATGCAACGAACGTATTGCGACGAATAAGAATGCAAAACAAAATGGCTTAAACAAAGCGACGCAAAACGACTGGAAAAAAAAAACAAAGCGCTGTCATGGGGTCCAGAACCTAGACGTAGGGGTCAACAATCTGCCAACAGTCGCGTCTCTCTTTGCCGAGAACCGTAACACAGCGCGACATCAAAAAAAATGTCTACACCCGTCTGTCTGTCTCTCGTAGACGGTAGACGGCACGTTGCCCGTCCTCGTCGCGCAATCCACGCTCACGCCAGAACAGCGTTCTACAACACAAAGAAGATACGCGCGACGTACGTCTGAGATGATACCGAGGCACAGAGAACATAACAGCTGACTACCATAACAAAAGATACAGTCAAATTTTTACAGGTAAAACGGTACGTTGCTGCTGGCTGACCGTGAGACAGGCGTTTACTACGACGCTAATACCGAATATAAAAAAAATCCAACATATCCGGATACTTACGGACAATCAACGATGACGATAATATACGAAAATAATAATAACGTGCTCGAAAACACGCGCTGCGTAATCACAAGCGAAACAGGATTTGTTTTTCTGTTACACTTGTCAAGTTTCATAACAAGAACAATCGATTGAATTTACCACCACTGTGATTGATTCTACACGACAAACGTAAACAATCGTCACGGGAGGGTATACGTGACGATCAGCAGAGGGTAAAATGGCTGTGTGGAGACACACGGGCAGTTAATGTGACAAACAAAGGAAACTGTTTACGAGGACAACAGACACTGTCATGTGTGTAGCAACATCGGAATGGATTTCACTTACCTTCGAAAACATCCGAGAATCAAAGAAAAACGACAGCTGTTGAGCCGGCAGCTACGGGTCAATCGCTAAATACACTTATTAGAAAACACGACAATGATATTCGCACATAAATACACATCCACGCGAATGAGACAACAATGCGAAAAACACACGGATCCCGAACTCTGCAGACTCGTTTACTGCTCGTGTGTGTTACTTGTCTTTTGACACACAACAGATAGACACGGCTAGCCAGAGCTGCCTAAGATCTCTCTATACAACACAACACACATACAGACAACCGTGCATGCATACACACGCACACGAACACACATTTATGCACAGACAGCTGTGTGACCTGACGCGTGCGCTTTCCTCGTACCTGCTCGTTCGCTCTTGTTACCAACACCCGCGCACACAATGGTTGGTCATGGGTTCGACGTCCTCAATCAGCCCAATACAACGAGTATACGCAAAACGGTTATATTAGTCAATTATTATTATCGTACAATGTACATCATATTATTTTAGCTCCTAGTCTAAACAACTAAAACTTAAAATTTAACATAGTAATATTTTATGTTTAGTACCTTAAAATTCACGATTTGCGTAGAGGGTTACGAAATTCGATATGCTCTGTTTTGTTCGAATTTATACAACACAATACACGTACATAGTCTTACGATAAATAAAATATATCTTATTCGATACTCTAGAACGTTACTCGTAAAATGTTCATCAAATGTCATTCAAACATTCATTTCTACCTTATCATACTATAAAAATTCATTCTCGTATTTTACTTTAAATAGCGGTCTATGTTAAATAGGAAAAATATATATCTAACAAATCATATATCAATACTAAGCATGTAATCACTTGCCATGTGGAACAAACAATAAAAATAGCCGTACAAAATCGATATTAATGCGCGAGAACATAATTTATTTTTGTTAATGTTTGACATGAAGAGAATAATTCACTTCTTGGAATGAATTTAAATTGTACATTAAAAAATAACTATATATATATATATATATATATATATATATATATATATAAACGCTCGAACTGACAAATTTTAAAACAATTTAACAAAAATTTTCTTAAGTAATTACAGACCTTGAAAAAACTGAAATAATCAGTATGAAATTGAAGGCAAATTCAATGTAATTGTCATACTTAAACTGAATATTTTTATATCTTAAATCCCACATAGAAAATGATAACTACTTAATATTATATAATGCTATACAATTAATAAAAATGCAGTACTTTGCTGCATTCCACAAACATATTTTTGTAACAAGAATTTCAAATTATATAATTGTTAACAGATGAACTGACTGAATTTATATAAGAGAAATATGTATATATATATATATATATACATATAACTTTTTCACTTTAAATAATTATTCAATAAATCCAAAATCTATATATGAAACCTATTAATTTCAATAACATAATCAGAAAAAATAGTTATGAATACAAAGAATACTTTGACTAAATCATTATATAAGAATCAAATAAATTTCAGCACTACAATTTATATAAAATTATTAACTGAAGTGTATTCTATTCTAATAAAATGATTGTCAATGTTTACTTCATATTCTGAATTAAAATATAAAAAATCATATCATAACAAAAAAAATACATAATGAAATATTAAATACACATAATAAAATATTAAAAATTGCCTATATGTATTGCATGAAAGACATTTTGTTTCAAATACTTTTAAAGATGTTTTTCACATTATTTTTCTTCATCCATATATTTTGATATAAAAGAAATATCCATCTGATTAATTACTTAACAATCACTCTTCAAACATATACACTATTACTTAAACAAAACTGAAAAATAAACAAGTAACAAATATTAAAGAAAGTAAATTTCAAACAAGAACTTCATTATTATCTTTTCTATTTTAATACTATATTAACAAACATAATTAAACAAATAATAATATGTATTTATTGGAACTTAAATTCAAATACTCTGTTAATTATCCATCGGTTCTTGGATTTAATCAAGTCAAAGAGTAAGCTTCAATATTTATATATATATATATATATATATATATATATATATATATATATATATATATATATATATATATATATATATATATATATATTATTGACTTTAATGTTAAAAAACACCTTGAAGTATTCACTCATAAAAAAATAATTTATCTGCCACATAATAATACAAATGTATATGAATAAATACAATTTAAATGATAAAAATAATATTTTAATAAATATTATTATTGAAAACATTCATTTAAAACTTAATTAAATATTTTAAAAATATATAATTAGACATTTAAACTGAATTAATAGCCTTTCTGTAAATCATAATCAACAATATTGTTTATTGATTTTGTTTCATGTAAACTTGTTTTTAATATCAAAAAAATGTATATTAAATTATATACAATTGTACTTATTCATATTATCAAGTCTTTATTATATGTGAGCTGCTAATGATTATCAGAACAAATAAATATGAATTTATGGATAACGTTTATTTAATAGTTGTTATAGAGCATTTAAAATATTAATAAACAAAATACATACTACTGGTTTAAGTACTCAAAACAATAATATTAAACACTTTTGATAACACGGTTAATGAATTATAATCTTGTGTATAAATTTGAATTCACGTTATTGTTTTTAAAATTTAGTTACTGCAAATTATAATTCATTATTTAAACTTTAGATAAACATAGATCAGATTATAAAAGTAATCAAATACTTTTATTGTGTTAAAACAGTAGCTTTTCTTTACAGACATGTGTTGTGATAAAATATATATATATAAAATAATTTCAATATATGAGTAATAATTGATATGTGAATTATATTTCACAAACTGAATGAATATAATATAAAAACGTTTTTTATTCTATGACTACAATATAAAATGTATATATAAGGCATTATTGTATTTATTTGTTTCATTTAATAATAAATAACACTGTATTATTGCATAAAATTGTAATTAATTTTAAATTTTTATAACCAATTAATATGAATACAAAAAATTTAAAATATATAGAAATAAGTTAACGGTTCTATCAGGCACCAATGATAAAAAAAATAAGTTTTCATTTTTCTACTTAATCAATTTAATATGATTTTCTTTGAATACATGATCGTTATGAACATTATGTTTATTGTCCAATATTATTATCTTGTATAATCATTTAAAAAAATTTTTGATTATTTTTTCCTTATACAAACACACAAATACATACATACATATATATATATATATATATATGTATAATTATATACATATAAACATACAAGTTTTTGTATATAATATATGGCGCTCTCTCTCTCTCTCTCTCTCTATATATATATATACATATATATACATACATATACATACATACATATATATATATATATATATATATATATATATAACACTAATGTACATCAACACAATAAACAAAACTTAAATTACATATTTATACAAACAACCTTCATATTTATGGCAATGATATAAAATACTTTATTTAAAAAATATTAATGTTCTGCTTGTGATATATACAATTATCTGATCAATATTTTATACTGTAAATGTTTTTATAACAAAAAATTCTGAATATAAATTAAAATAAGCATTTTTTTCATTTTGTAAATATCTCTAATTTTCATATTTGTTTGTTCTGATATTTTTTTAAAAAAAATATATATACATAACCTATGAAATAAAAGTAAACAAAATGAATACAATCAAAGTTGTTAAAATATATATTTGCAACATCAAATTATTTGTTTAAAAAATAACAAATATTTTGTTATCGATTATAACTTGTTGAA
This sequence comes from Acanthacorydalis orientalis, assembly GCA_034766995.1. Classification (NCBI taxonomy): domain Eukaryota; kingdom Metazoa; phylum Arthropoda; class Insecta; order Megaloptera; family Corydalidae; genus Acanthacorydalis; species Acanthacorydalis orientalis. Next base: position 14,027,809 of record CM068313.1, on the reverse strand, counting down.
ATATTGATAAATGGAAATATTCTAAAGTTGATACATAATAAAACGATCATTAAAATTGTGTCTGGTTAAAATTTTACAGTATTGAAAAATTACATAATGGCCAAACTATAACTAATTTTTTAAAACACACATATATATTCATACATATATATATATATATATATATATATATATATATATATATATATATATATGTATATATATGTATATATATATAATCAATATTAAATAAATGATTTTTCAGCCATAAGAAATCATTTACTTTGAAATAAACATTTTTTTTGTTCTTAAAAAATAACTTAAAATATTATGTAATTAAAAGACAGCCATTTATATAAAAGTGGTTGAAAATATAGCTAGTCACACAAATCTCATATTAACTAATGAATGTTAACTTTTTATTGTTATATATACTGTTAAGAACTAAATTCATAAAAATGCATGAAAAAACGACATAATTTAAAAATAAATACAGCTGATTTTATGAAATTATTGTGTAACCTTAAGTATACAATAGCTGTATCAAAAAAACAGGTTAAAATTGTTTTGTGTGATTTTTCGATGTTAAAATAAAATCATAATGAAATAATTAATGAAAATGAAAAATAGACAAAGTCTTTATTTTAAATTCTTAAAATACAATAATATTTAGTTCATTTTATTAATGTTTTGTAAAATTAAAATAAAATTATTTTTATTATAAAGATACTTCAGTTTTATATATATATATATATATATATATATATATATATATATATATAAATATATGTTTATTTGTTAAATTACTATAAACAATTTACATTTGATAATAAAATTAGATGCACCGAATATAATAAAAGAAAAAACAATGTTATGAAATGAAATGATTATTTCCAATTATAAAATCAATGTGTACTATTTTTCCTTAATATACTTATATTATCCATAAAACTGATTGATCGGAATTTTCAAGAACACGGAACTACCAACATAATTCTATAATCAAGTATAGAACAATACTGTTAATGATGAGGTTTGTGCAAAAAAATGAAAGTAAATTATTCATCAAATATTTAATTAAAATTTATTCCTAATTAATTATACATGTGTGTAAGTAAATATACATGCACACATATAGATACTGTGATTTCCTCAGAATTTTATGTAGACAAATTCTGTATATTTTATGACGAACCAACAACTTTAAAACACTCAAGTCTATATTAAAAACTGAATTATATACATACAGTAACACACATATATGTACATACATGTATATGTGCGTGTGTGCATGTATGCTTGCACGTATCTAGTGTATATACAAAAGTGTATGTGTAGATATTTATAAATATATATGTATGTATGTGTGTGTATATATATATATAAATATATATACACGACATATACAAATATTCATTACAGTATACACATATACACTGATTCTGAATATTAGCTATTTAATTCAGCTCAAATCATAATCACATTTACTATACATTAATCGAATTAAACAGAGCATCACGGTGCCATTCAAAACCATCTACAAAATATATATATATTTTTTTTATATCAAATACAAAAACATATCTAAGCATAATAGTGTCTAATTAATAGTTTAAAAAGCAATATTCATTTATCGTAAAATGGCTAAAATTCACTAACGATTAAAAACAATCCCTTGGGGTAGCACGAACAAATCAATAATGATTTATTCAGCACGTCTATCTCATGTAGTTATTTCCAATATTTTATATATTTTCATATTATAACATCCATGTTTGAAACAAACGAAATGAACCACTGGGATTAAACAGTTCATACTTAAAATTCTAATAATACGTCGAGTAAAAAACGTTTAGAAAAAAAAATAGAGGATTTATATACCCATATATGTACATAGACATATTTTACACAATGCACACACTCATACACAAATATATACACACAAACACATGCATATATATGTTCGTGTATATATATATATATACACACACACATACATACATACATATATACACATAATGTATGTATATAATGTGTGCTTACATACGAATGCACATATTATGTATTCATAAGTGTTTAATATATATATATATATGTCCACACATAAACACACATACATACACATATAATCTTTCACATACACAAATTAATATTAAGTATGTTTTTAATGTATATATACATACATAGATATATATTTATGTATATACATATATATCATTAGAAGAAATATGTTTGCTAAGATAATTTTTTATTAACGCGATACCGGACGCGAGACATTTACATTGCTGTAAGTAATTAAAATAAAACACTTTAAAATGTCGCGATTGCAACTGAAAACGAACACGTCGTGCGTCCGGAAGGATGTTTTTTACTGAATCATGTACCTAATAGACACGACACCCTAGCTTCGATATTCACGATTCAAAGTTTTTGAGATTCATTTTTAGCTGTGTATAATGACTCACTATCAAGGCGAACGAATTATTCGTTTCACGCACCATGCTGTTAAATTAATTATCAATGTACCGAAGCTCAAGTTACGACCGGGACGGACTTTAGAAATCCTAACTTTTTCCTGTAACTGATAACAAGATTAGAAAAAATTAAGTTAAATTTATATGTAACTATTTTACATAATCATAATTTAATATACGTAACAGTTTGAATATGAATTATATGTAAATTTTATTTCATGGTTAAATATATTTATATACAAATTCATAACTTTTTAAAATTAATTTTTGGGATAACTTTTTGTTACTTTTGTATTAAGTTAATTCAGTATAATTAATATATTATATTTTCTAGTTCACACTGATTTTTTTTATTTTAAGATATTTCGAAATTTAAAGTAACATTCTGATATGTTTATATTGTATTATCATATTTCATATGTAAATATATTTATTTTTCATTAATAGAGAAATGTGTTTCTATTATACTTATGTAAAATACTTCATTTTTTCTCACTTTAACAAACTTGAATGTTGAAATCAGTTACAAGATACTTCTTATATTTCATTTCTATTAATGTACTAAAGCAACGATTAAAAACTTTTACTTTTATAATAAAATTATAATTTCCTAGTTTATGGTGTGAACCCGTCCCGCTCGTTTAAATATTTTCACCACGCATTACGCGCATCTAAGACCACACCATTCGCCTGTCAGTACTTCATTAGTGCATAAAGATGTTGCACAAAACTCGCCGGAGGACAACAGAAAAACTAACTCGAAACGTTATTTTGCTGGTGCTGGTGTTGTTGGATGACTTGGGATACCTGTGATTGCTGCTGTGATTGTTGCTGTTGTGTTTGTGTCTGTTGTTGTTGTGTCTGCGTTTGCTGATGTTGTTGGTTTTGCTGATGCTGCTGAGTTTGTTGGTGTTGCTGCTGTTGAGTCTGCTGGTGTTGTTGCTGAGCTGCTTGTGCAGCACGATGCGCGATGCTTGCTGAACCGTTGTTCAAATGCTCATTATGTTGACGTTGGTGCAGAAGTAGATGGTTCTTCTGGAAGAAGGCTTTGTTGCAGGTCTCACAGACATGTGTCCGGAGTGTGCAACCACCATCAGGATGCCGCTTGTTGTGTTGCAACAGCCCGTGTTTTGCAGCAAACGCCTTACCACAGTGTGGACAGACATGCGGTTTTGGTTTCGGTGCTGTCACCGCTGAAGTCGTACCAGCAAGACCGGCTGTACCGGATGCCGAGTGCCCGTGGTGAATGTGCGCGTGGCTGGCGGCTGCACCCGTCAGATGCTGCTGGAAAGTTTGTGAACTCTGTAGCGAAGCTGTCAGCATACACAGGTCGGTGACAGACGCTTTGTCGGGCGAATGTAGACGTACGTGGAATGCAAGTGCTTCACGGCTGTTGAATGTACTGCCACACTCGCCGCACATCGGTGGTTTCTCGTTCGGTGTATGCTGGGTCTTTGAATGCTGAGTTAACTCTGGTTTCGTAGCAAACGACTCACCGCATTGAACGCACGAAAAGGGCTGATCGCTGTTGTGAAGCCTTTAAGAAAACAAAGTATAAGAAAAAGGCCCTTAATAGATAAGTACGTTTATTCAAAAACATATAAAAAACAATATCATAATACTACTTTTACTATTATTTAAAAACCTCATGTTTATTTAAAAGAGATGTAGATGATTTTATGTAAATATACCAACCTCATATGAGCGACCAATGTTCTTTTTTGAAGAAATTCCTTATTGCAGACAGGACATGAATGTGGCACACGGCCATGCAATCTCCCATGGTTAACAAGTTCAAACTTACGTTGAAACGTAGCACCACAATCAGGGCAGACATAAGGAGTAAGAGAACCATGAAATCTTGCATGCATAACAAGGTGGTCCTTTTGGGCAAATGATTCTCCGCAAACAGGGCACACGAAAGGGCGTTCACCTATATACATAAAGTTACGATTAAATTTTGCTTTTTATATTTTTGATAACTCCCTTGGTTCAAAATCAATGCATTTGGAATTCTAAAAAAGTACAATTTAAAACTTACTATACAAGTGATACTTTTATAAATCTATCGTTTATTACTTTCAAAAATTATCGCTTCTTTTCACATCCTTTACTTCTATATAATAGCAATGAACATATTAGTGGGCTTGTATTATTAACATTTAAGTATTAAATGAAAAATATTAAAATAATTGAAAAACAATATGAAAATAATAAACTTGACAAATTGAAAACAAAACTGAATACAACATAAAACGTATCAATTACAATGGACTTATAAAATCTGACATTCTTTTATAATCAAACTTGTAAATTATCAATATCTTATAAATACTTCTAAGGAAAATTTACAAAATTCTCACCGGCATGAAATTTAGAGTGTGTGACAAGATGTCTCTTGAGCGGAAAGGAACGACCACACTCTTGGCAAATAAACGGACGTTCACGGCTATGAACGCGTGAATGAGTCAGCAAATGATGCTTAAGCGTAAAGCTTTTCTTGCATTCGGGACATTGATATGGCCGCTCGCTACTATGTAGCAATAAATGTGTGTTCAGGCAGTGTTTATGCGCAAATGCTTTTCCACAGTGTGGACACGCGTGTGGCCGTTCGCCGGTATGTACACGTGCGTGCGTCGTCAAATGATGCTTCAACAAGAACGACTTGCCGCATTCATTGCACGAATAAGGCCGCTCTTTCGGTACGACCGGTGGTTTAACTATGGGTTTAACGTCAGGGGGCTCGTCCGGAGGACTGATCTGTATGTTCTGCACAATCTGAATCGATTGCGAATTCGCTGCAGCTGCCGCACGTTTCATTAATATCTCATTACATTCTTCAGCAGTTAGTTGTAAGGGCCCTAAAGGCGTCATAAATTGTTTTGAATCGTTACCGTCACAACAGTTCTTATCGCACGCAATACCGAACACGTCGTGGCTTTGTTTATCATTCATTAGAAACACAGGACGTCTACCAGGTTTGAGCTTCGCAACATCCTGCAGCGTGCTCGCGTAATTCAGATGCTGCGGCACTTCAATGATGGGATCTGAACGTGAAGGTTCACCAGAATGCCAATATCCAAATGTCGTTGCGACATTCGATGTTGTCCCCATCTCACCTACAGGTCTTACAGCTCCTAACATTATATATATCACATCGGTCGCGAAACGAAATTGTTTACTTCACTACCCGGGAGATATGCACAAATCGTAGGACGCGCAAACGGACGCGAAACACTCTAAAAACGTTCTTTTCAATAGTCCTTCACTTCGAATTGATTTAGACGTCTGTTATAAGAACGAAACGACATACTCGACATATAGAAATTACGTTTACGATTAAAATGTACAAAAATACATTAGAAAAACAATAATTTTCGACCGAGAAGCCATTTTAATTACGAAATTTGACAACACATATATGTGGAGTGTAAGATGCTACACCCTGTCGACAATAAATAGCAGTACTAACGTCGATTATGTAGACATCTTTTTTTCAACGAAAAATGCTTGGATATATCTTAAGTTTTTTAATTTCGCATGGAAGAAAAACGAAAAAAATCGAAAAATGTATAACTAAGTAGAGCATGAATAGATTTCATAACGAAACTTTTTGTACATAAAACACATAAAATGAAAGTTCAGTCGCCATTTTATACATGCTAAAGGAGGAGCTTCCATTCTATCTACCAATACAAAAACAGGTTCAAACTTTACTCTCAAATAAATATAAATTTAAAATAAAATCATTAAATATGGATATTTAATTATATATAATAAGAATATAATATTCAATAACAAATATGGATATTTAATTATATATAATAGGATATAATATTCAATAACAATTATCTCCGATATAAATTAATTACACAAAGAAGTAGTTGCCTGCTTAAAACATTACTACAAGTTAAAACATCTTTTTTTTAAAATCGTTTAACTTACGTAATACATTTAAAGCACTCAGATTACAATTATTAAATTACTAAGATAATTTAAAAGTTGTTATTTTATAAAACACATATTTATATTTTTACTTTTTTAATTAAAAATGTCAAGCTATAGAGAGACCTTATTATTTATTAATAATCTATGATAAAATTATAAACCGTTGTTTCACTAAGAACATATTATTTTACAGAATGTAATAAATAATGAATAAAACAGATTAAAAAAATCAATATTTGTAAACACTTTAATTAAGTTTACCTTAAATTACAATTTTTTAATTGTAAAGTACTTTATTCAGTCGAAAATTGTTTAATTTTGAAAAGTACAAGCAAAATCAATAATGAACAATAATGATCCATTAGATATTTTTAACCAGAAAACAATTATGGTTTCTGAGTTGAAAAATAATTCATTGCACAAGTGAAATTAACCAGTGTCAAAACTGTATTGTAAAATCATCACTTTTTGCGGAATTTTGAATTTTGAAATTTTCATTTATAAATTAATTTGTATGAAAAAAACTCGTAATTTTTTATCAATATAATTCGTTGAATTTTTAAGCCAAAATTCGAAAACAAAAAATAAATTTCGTTATTATAATTTTAATTCGATAAGAAAGTATTTTAAAATCTAAACTTAAATTCTTTTTTCATTAAAGTGACTCTTTGCTCTAAGTAAAAAACAAAAAAAAAATATAATTAATACAATAAAATCACATTATTCAAATTTCAAATACACAAATGTAATAGAAAAATGTTTAAAAATATATTTGTTCCATATGTAACGAACAAAATTATAATCGAAATCCTTTTTTGGCCAGAGATTAGAACTCTTCTAAATATCAATACTTAAGCAATGGATACCTGAAATAATTTTATTATTTAGTTAACATTTAAATGATTTTGCATACTTCAAAACCAATAAATATATTGACTTTCAAACGAGCTGTTTTCCAAGTATCATTAAAACAACAAAATGTTAGATTATTTGAAGAGTTGGATCGCGTTCTTCACGTAGATAACTTATAAAAATCAACTACGTGACACACAAATAAAAACAAACATTTTATTAAAATTAATACAATCGATACGTTTTATGTGTAGCTAGTTACATTACATGATATTAACATAACAACGAAACCAATTCACATGACAATACATGTCCAACCTTATTTAATATAACATCTATTCAGATGGGACTCTTAGCGCCGTCTTTTATAGCTATTTAAAGCCAATATACATACATTCGGCCGTGTAAGTACCTATTGATGTAGCTTCAATGCCCACACACGTACAATAGATAGACACACGTGTACAGAACAATGAATTTTAAAATATGATGCATTTTTGATTCGAACGGTAAAAAAAACTTGAGATTACAAACGAAAATATTTCAGGTTATTTTTAGGTTTAATATGCTAGATAAATGTCTTAAGAATGATTTTTTTTTGCTTAGATATTCACATAATTCGATTTATTTCAGTGAAACTAAGGATGAGTTATAAAATGTTACACTTCTTTAACTGAAAAATTCACAGTATAGTTCTGGCACCATGGCTAAATCCATCTCTCCGCACAAATCGAACATTTTTTTCTCATCAAAATAGTAAATCATTGATTGATCATCATGATTATTGCTTATGTGCATTTTAATAGCGATACCATAATCATCAGAGCATCATAAATCAATCGTATGTATCACAATTCAATAATACATCTTTTGATTTTTATGCCACACTCATAAAAAAATCCGTTTTAACGCTCATCCTGTTCTATTAACAAAAAGTATGTCCTTCGGGATTATTGCTGAAAATAAGCTATCATTTACAAATCAAAAAGCCGAATTTAAAAAAGTTGACTGGAAGTGTATTTTTTTGAATGTGCCATATATGGCACGTTGGGCTTTAGGGGTGTAAGAATTGGCATGTTTTTTCAAATAGAAAAACTTAATTTTTTGTATTTTTAACGTTTTTACAGACAATTTACAACAAATTACAATAATTACTTTGTATTAAATTCGTAGAAACAGTTTTTTTTCGCATTTAAGCAAAGTGCTCCGAGGGCTCAGAATCGGGCTCTAAATCCGCGGGAAAATGGTCTGCTTCGTCGGACTCCTTGTCTAAGGCTCAATCCGGTTCTTCGTCGTCTCGTAAGTCGATAGGCGATGAAAAATAACAATTTTCTTCGTCATCCGAGGTATCGGAGTAAACTGAGACGCAGGGATTTGGTGGATAGACGCAGGGATTTGGTCTTTGCACCATTCGATTTGTTTCCAGTATTAATTTTATGCAAATAATAACTAAAAAATTTAAGAAGGAATAACAAAAATATGTTAAAAATAAGTTTTGGATTTGCACGAGTTACCCCTCGAAATGCCCAACGTGAAATATATAACACATTCAATTTTGACCTCGTGTCTCTTTCTCAATTTTGATAAAAAGAAACATATCGCCCATGTACGTCATTCGGGCAACCTTAATTTACAAAATTCATGCGTTAATTAATATCTACTTACATTTTTAACAACAAATGTGAGGCCATTTTTACGGAAATGACGTTACCGCTAGGGACGTCTCTGTCAAAAAGGATTTTTGACCCTTAGAAGAGAGTTTATAACGGTTTTTCGAACCCAGGTAGGGTCATCGGGGTTGAATTGAGGGTATTATATCTAAACTACTTACCTGATCGATACATTACTTTTTACAGCACTTCAAAAATGATTCTACCAAATATGGAACCTATCCTCGAGAGGGTTAAAGGTAAATATTGATAATTAAATTCACTGATTTCGAGTCTCAATTTATTCACATCGATTAAAGTTCATTTTTTTTGTATATTTATATTTTTAACAACATTCAGTACAATGACAATTTGTTTAGGATTCACAAAAGTCCAATTTTAAATTCAATTCTGTTACTGTGGCTAAATGTACATTTCTCTCGTTTCACAAACCACATACATTTTTTGATTCACATTTTAAATAAATAATTTTATTGATTGTTGCTTATTTTAATGGTGATGCCTTCTTTCATAGAATGCTAAGGTACAAAAGAAGAGAAAACATACAAAAGAAGTAAAGAAACAACTTTTTCTACCTGTTTTTGTGTGTGTTTTTTTAATATTTTTATTTCCATATCTTAGCGCTCTGGGGATGGTAAAACCCTATCGAAATGCACAGAATCAATTATCAAAAATAATCAATAATTATTTATTGAACATTCTTGATAAAAAATATGGATTGTTGGGCAAGAGAAAATTTCATTTATGAAAATCGAATTTCACAACTAACTAGAAATGGTAATGATGTCCATTTATTTGTCTCATTAATACATATTTTGGCATCTTTCAAATGTCCCCGAAGTCGTTCTTGGATTATGATATCTTTACCCGATAATTTATCAAACAAAAACCTGGATCTATTATTTAAAATTAATACTTTAGTAAAAATAATAGATTTAGAAAATAACATAGTATTGTACATAAATTGATTCATCAATCAATTACGTTTGATTATAATAATTAAATTAATTTCACGTTTCTATGCACCTAAAATTGAAATGAAATTGTTAAATACGTAAAGAAGACACAATGAGGCTAATGTTTATGTAAAATAAACGCGTGGGTAAACAATAATAATAATGTTATTCGTGTAACACATTGGTACTATGTCGCAACGTAACAGATACTCCTCATTCAAGCACATATATTTATTATTATTTCCATTTTTTACGATCAATATATTGTTTAAAGTCACATAAAATCGATCAGAAACGAGATGAATCGCGTCGAATATTTTATTTTACATGGTGGTCTCAAGTGCCCACGCGAGACGAGAATACATTTACACATGTATTTGTGAGTTTTGATGGTTTAATTAGAGAAAATTGTATTGTATTTGATTGCTTAATGTAATATTATACATGCGGTGAACATTTACACTTTATATGAAATAGAATCGAACTTCAAATGTTTGAAAATTATATTTTTATGGTAGACATTATCATCGATCAATGAAAAGAGATTGCAAATAGTGAAACATCTCTAATTAAAAACTGCAACAAAAATCAAAAAAAGTAAATTGTGTCACTGATAAAATCTAAAAAATATTTTATAATTATTAGAATCGATTTTCTTTTAAAAAATAGTCGTATCCCTAAGACGATTAATCTTTTATAGAAATAAAACACTGTTATTAAATTTTATAAAAAAAAATACTACAAGGCTATGGAGACGATTTTATTGTGAATAAAGAATATGAAACTGAAGTTTATCTTGTCATTGAAAAATTAATTAACTGCAGTGTTTATTTTTCATTATAAATCATTAAAACATCTTTTTTTTTATAAAATATATTAAATATTTCTTTATATATATATATATATATATATATATATATATATATTATTTTTACTGTATATAATACTATTATGTGCATTGCAGGGATGTCAGAGTAGAGTTTACTCTCAAATGTCTATGACCTGTTCTGTTTAATCTTACTTAGAGGCTATTAAATTTTTTGACACAAAAAAATATTGCGCATAAATTAAACTATAAGAATCATTATTTTTTGTACTAAAAAACTTCAACGATCCTGTTTATGATCAACTCAATTAAAAACGAATCAAACTGAAATCCACACAGCGTACTTCAAACCAGATATCTAATCGAATCTCGCATTAGCATCATTGCGAATGACAGAAACTAGTTTTCCTATCTATGTGTTTGCATATATGTACATTTTTTTAAACTATAATTATTGATTGTCCAATTAAAAGAATTTCGCTGTTTATAAAGCAATAGAATAGTGGAGAGATTCTAACGTAGACGCTCACGTACGCAAAACATACAGATGTTGTCTTTGAACAGAGATTGATAGTGACGAGTTATCTGTCCGCGACACACATACGCGTAACAGTGGCCCCCGTTCTTGTGATTCCGTCTCGCGATATTTTCGTCGTGCCATTATCAGGGTCAGGGTTAAGTCGATGACAACCGTGGATACAGACACGGCGACTGTGGTTATTTTGGTGCCGTGTGGCGTGATCCATCGTGCTTGCATTTATTTAATTTTAGATAACGACGCTGATGTACACGGCATCCATGAAAAAATTATCAGAACTGTTAGAGGAATCTCAGATAGTACATAAATTTCAAATGCACACATCTATATGTCATTATATATATATATATATATATATATATATATATATATATATACATTACACTCAACAATTCATTTGGTAAAGAATGTAAAGTAATAAAGCAAAATTTTATCTTAATTTCCTAAACCATAAGACTATTTTTTGATCAAAAATAATCAATAATTTATCTTTGATCGTTGACAACTTTTGATTGAAGCTTATGAGCAATATTTCAATGATGATATCATCAACCTTAGAGCTTTAAAGAATGGAAAATCCACAGAAAATAGTATTTTTCTGTATCTTACTGCTTTGATCTTATAATTATCATTAGAATGCATATAAGTATCAAACAAAAATTATCAATAACCAATTACTGAACATTTTTGATCAGAAAACCCTTAATGGCGTGTGAGGAGAGTGAAAAATTATTTTGTAAAAGTAAATTTAGTCGCAGCACAATTGTAATGTTTATTAAAATATTCTAAAATTGATATATAAAAAAATGATTTAGGAACATATTTATTTTTTAAGAAAAGAATCGCCATAACAATAAATAATAAAGGTCATAGAAATAGAAAACTTAGTTAAAAGAATAAAGAAGATTTTAAAGAGTAAAGAAATAAATAGAATCTGATCAATGTTCAATCAGAAATAAATAAATACAAACTCAACTAAGAGAATGAAAATGGGTGGAGAATAATATAAAAATATTTAAATATAAATAAACACAAAATAACAGATGAAATTATGATTTTAACGAGTATCAGAAAAAATATAGTGGATGAGAGCTTGCAGATGAAAAGGTAATTAGTAGATGGTGTGGATTAAAAGAAATATAAATTCAAAAAAAATATATATTTCGAAAATATGAATTAGTTCTATATTCACTAGTTAATTTTTCGTCATTTTACTAGAGTTCTTGTTCTAATTTAGATTTCTTATTGAGAAACAAATATTTTTTAACTTCAATTTAAATTTATTTGAAACAATTTTTATATTTTTTCATCAAATAATTTACATAAAAATAAATATTTATACAGAAAAATATATATAATTCTATTACAAAAAAATATTTTATCTTTTATATCATCAAATGTATTTTTCATATTAGGAAAGACACTAATGAGAATTATTTTTTTTCGACATAATAAAAAACCTCGATTTTAAATAATCCTGAATCATATTTTAAATTAACAAACTTATTAACTTTATAGAGCTGTCTAAAAAATATTTTTTGGTGAGATTAATTTATAAGGACATATGTCAGAGTTCTTGAAAGAAAATGGTGTAGTAATTCGAAAAGTTATGTCTCTTTAAAGTAGAATATTTTTATATCTTTTTTGTTCTGCAAAAAATTTATGTGTTTTTTTTTGTAATACAGTTCTGCACTGTGGCTAAATTCACCTCCACAAATGAATTATTTTTCATTCTACAATCTACAAATATTTTTTCTGAACAAAAATGATTGTTACTTATGCGCATTTGTATCCTATCAAAGTAAAGTATTTCTGTGCCTCAATGCTGTAAATGTAATGGAATACCAACCTAAATGTGTATAAGTAACAATCAAAAATGATTAATAATCATTTATTGAATATTTTAGATTATAATTTTTTGTGTAGTATTTGGAATGAAAAAATAATTCATCTGCGAAACTTAAATGTATTTATATAAACACTATTCGTATTGAAATTTTAAATTTCAGTTCTTGAATTACTTTTTTTGCAAAAAAAAGTAAATTTTAGTATTGGTATAAGATTTTTTAATTTTTTTCAATTATATATATATATATATATATATATATATATATACATGTATGTATGATATTCACATATATAACAATATAAGTGAATAAAAGTATAATTTAATGCATTGAGTTTTAGGAAGAATTCTTTAAAAAAACACTTTTCATTCTAATGTTAAAATAATATGCTAACCTAAATGAGTAGATACGACATGAAAAAGACAGTTTAAAATTGTATAGAACAATCCTTGGGGGGTATATGTTATTGACCCCAATAAATATTTGGTATGTCTTTGGGCCATTAAGACGAATTAAAAATATAACACTGCCATCTGTACAGATTTTGTTTTCAAGCGTTATAATTATTACTGTTGACATACATTGCAGATGATTAGGCAAGGTCGTACGATTTTTTTTCATCTCGATGCGGTATCGAGATAATTACTGACAGAACTAAACCGAAGGTATTATTAAGAAAAAATTCAATGGATTGTTTGGTCATTAGAGACGCGGTCATTGTATAAATGTATATCGAATGGCGCTTCGTCATACAAATGCGGTCTCGTGTTAGGTCGACATTTTAATTTGTCTTGTAGACTAAATTTATTTGATGAAATGTTATATATATATATATATACATATATACATATATATATATATATATATATATATACATGTATATAGGTATGTATAGATATATTTTTTAATATCATATAATTATATAAAATCCCTTTTCTACACATCTGCAATAATAACTAGTTTTGATTTCTAGGAAGCAAATCAAAAAGTATTTAACTATAAGTATATTCAGTACTAGAAAATATTTGTTTGTACTTGTTTATTTCAAGTTATTTATTATTTTTTGCGAAAATTAAAAAAATACTATTAAAAATAAATACAGAATTTCAATAAAATCTGAATTTAAGTTAAATTATCTCGTTTAATGTATAAAAATTAATTAATATTGATTTCTCGTCCATCGAAATCGGTTATTTTACTTAAAAATAAATTCATGTGTCTTTCCCACTTTTTTAAAACAAATTAGTGGTTTGATTCAAAAAATAAAATCTGAAAAAGTATGATTTTCACAAATTAAATGTTCATTTCTCACATGACGAAACAAATATTTTTAATAATTTGTTGTCGATCAATTTCGATTGTTATTTATGTATACTTCGAACGACGAAGACGATGTCGTCCTCAGAGCACCAAGGTACAAGAAAATTGCTATTAGCTATCTATATACAAAAAAAATATTCTGTAAAAAATCAAAAAATATACTAATTTTTTTTATAAAAATGTGTAGGAATTTTGTATTAAATTACTATTAACGAGAATACCCGAAATTACACGAAAAATTATGATATCATGCGACTTAATTTGCGGCTTTATAAAACAATAAGCTCACAATACACTTGCGAGAGGAACGCACTCACTAGCATTCATCAGCGATAATGATTATATAGACATACTAGTATAACACACAAACACACACACACATATATATATATATACATATATATATATATATATATATATATATATATATATATATATATATATTATGATATTGAGCAAATATTTGCGATATGAGCGAAGCAAGTGGGGGCGGAGCCCTCTGATCTTTGGAAAGCGTAGCAAGTAGGAGGAAGAGCCCCCTAGTAGACTATAAAAATTTTCTGTTCAATTTTTTCAGTAATTAATTCTTCTTCAATACATATCAATACATACTATTATAACACACATACATACACACAGACATATATATATATATATATATATATATATATATATATATATATATATATTATGATATTGAGCGAATATAAGCAATACAAGCGAAGCCAGTGGGATTCTGGATTCGAATGGCGTAGCGAGTAGGAGGAAGAGTCCCCTAGTAAACTATAAAAAACTTCTATTCAATTTATTCAACAATTAATTCTTCTTCAATTTTTCTGTAGCATATCGACTGAAGAAGGTAGCATCGCCGTCGAAATCTGTATAAATGTCAGTCAAAAATTATCAATAAACTTAATATTAAATTGGAACATTTCTAATCTAAGTTCTTGTGATTTGTGGGGCGGGTGAAAAATTTAATTTATTAAAATAAATTTATGCAGTGCCAAAAACGTTATTGTGAATATGTGACATATTTTTTAAATAGACATCAAGTTGTGATACTTTTAATCCTGAAATCATTTTTTTCTAAATTAGATTTGCTTTGTAAGACTGTAATAATTTTCAGGGATGAATTATTCATTCCTCCACAAATCACATATTCTTTCCGATTGAAAATGTTCAATAATTGATGAGTGATCATTTTTATTATTATTTATTCTGATTTCAATGGCGATGGTATCAATTACAAAACGCTAAGATAAAAAAAAACAATTATAGAATAAAATTATTTTTTATATCGAAAATATTATCAACAAAAAATTTTTATTCTACAAAAATTGTTTTGTTCTCAAAAAGTAAAAACTGACAGTTTTTAAACCATTTTAATTAATGTAAAAGAAAGAGCTCACTTAATCACTAATGATGTCCTTATTTGAATACTACAATATATTGTAGGATCCTAAAATCATTTTTAAATTTTGCAAATCTACCAACTGCAGAGAAAATTTATTCGATTCGTTCTGAACAGATTTTATAGTTTTGTTCGTAAAGGAACTTTTGCTATAAAACAGATTTATTGGAAGTAAACGTATTATTGTTATTTAATAAAATTATGTATTTATTTATGGAAACGTATATGTGTCTTATAGTAAATATTTGTGAAATTTCATTGGGAAAATCTTTTAAAGTAATGAATAGTATTTTTTAATTAATTCTTATAAATTCATATTCATATCGTATTCAATTAATGTCATTTTATTAAAATGCATTTTGATTAAAATCATTGTTTCAAATAATTCATAAAACAATGAATTCTGAAATTGTAATTAATCGAATAAATCAAATATATTCAGAAAAAGATTTTCTTATTATAATTATGAATTTTCATATATAAGAAAACATTTTTATACATATTTAATTTTACTAAAATCTATAATTAGTTTTTTTAATTGTTTATTATTTTTACTTGTAATATCATACATACATATATATATATATATATATATATATATATATATATATATGTATATATATATATATATATAGTATGTTTTAAAAAAAATCTCTGAGTAAATATCAAAAGAATTCGATTTTTAAAACTATGCTATACAAATTACATGACCAAACGAATTGAAATCTCGACTTTCACGACTAATAAGACACATTTTTCTGTTTAATATTATAAGTACAGTAGCCGAATAAAAAAATAATAAAAATTAAACATACTCAGCCAATTGTTGATATAAATACATCATCAATTGGTACGTTGTTTGAGTGCAGCCTTAATAGTTCGACGAGTGGTGTGTATTTTCGTTCGTTTGCGCTATTCAGATGACATTAAAATAGTAGAATTTCGTACTTGTGCAAGCTCTTCAGGAGTGTTTGCGCGAACATAACCTCCAGTCTCGTTGCGGTGTTCGAATGCTATTTCTGATCGCTGCATTCGACGTGCCATTCTTTACGATCAGCTCCCGCCGTCGTTATTCATTTTTATTTCGACTATGGCTGAATCGGTGTAACGTGTCGATTCCTATATACGCTTATATTTATTATCTTAGAAAATAGCCACGCATTTGTACACATACATATACAGATATGTACACTTTATAGCATGTTAGCTGTTTAAATTTCTGGTTGTCATATAAGGAAAATATTATTCAAGCATTGAACAATAAATAAAACGAGTTGAATTTTATTAAACACTTTATAGAAAGGCTATTTTACAAAAAAAGATTTCTGGTTTCTTAAAAATAATATTTTCCATGATATAAAAAGCACATTGAAATCTTATTCACAATACACTTCTGAGACTGTAAATAAACTTAAGTACACAAATGAATTATTTTTTTATTCCACAAGCAATTTTTATGATCAAATGAATGATTATAGATCTTTTATAATTGCTTCATCTTCTTTTTCTTCGATGGCGCTACAGCCCCAATCGAGTCTTGTCCTCCTCAATTTTCTGCCTCCAGACAACCCTCTTCCTGGCAGTCCTTCTCCAGTTCCTTACTCCCAACAGTTCCACTGCATCCTTCTCTATATTGTTTATCCATCTGAGCCTTGATTTACCCACAGGTCTTCTCCCGTCTGGTTGTTCATTCAAGGCCCTTTTTGGTACTCTTGAATCCGACATCCGCTCAGTGTGACCTGCACATCGCAGGCGAAGCATTTTTATAAAGACCGATAGTTTTGGTTTCTTACAGACTCCATCATTTACTGATACAAATATCCTTCTCAACATTTCTTCAGTCTTAGCTGACATGATCCACGATTTACCTCCATAAGATATGATAGTATGGATGAGGGTTTTATACAGTCGGATTTTGGTCTTCCTATGCACATTTTTGAATTTCACTATGGGAAAGAGCGCTAAATATGTTCTATTTGCTACTAATATTCGTTTTTGAACTTCTTGAGATTCTTCATTTTCACTGATGATGTTTGAACCAAGGTATGTGAAATTGTTTACAACCTCGAAATTGCAATCATCGATGGTGAGGTTTTGATCTAATCTTCTCCTTCGTCTTCTACTTTGTAGCATTAGTTTGTTTTATTCTCATTTATTCTATGGCCAATGTCTGCTACAGCGGTCTCAAGAGGTCCAAAGACTTCTTTAATAGCAAGTATAGATCTTCCCATGATGTTTAAGTTATCGGCATATCCCGCTATTTGTTGTGCTTTGTTGAGTATTGTGGTTTCTGATTGCTACTTATGTGCATTTCAATAGAAAGAGATACAAATGTATATATATATATATACATTTATTTATATATATATATATATATATATATATATGTATATATATACACACACTAACATCCTCTGAGCCACTGATCGTATAGTCCTCCAAATGTGCGTAATCAAGCATCAAGATAGTTAATCGATCGTTGACAATTTTAATCAGAGAAATGTTTGATTTATGAGAGGTAGCAATTAATTTGCGAAAGTGAATTTAGCCACAGTGTGAGAACTGTATTATGAATATTTCAATTTAAAAATTAAACCATATTAAAATTCAAATCCTTAGATTCGTCAACAAAAATTGAATTCTCAGAGAAGCATGGTACAGAAAACGCTCTGAAGATAATCAGATTGCCATCGAAATACGAAACAACAATCCGAATTGATTAATAGTCAATTATTAAACATTTTTGATTAGAAAAATATTTATGATTCCTCAAGTGAAAATAGAGTTCACTTGCGAAATACCCTTTTATTCATAACTAGCATATTTGACAGACTTCGCTATAAATCGTTATTAAAATATAAAAAAAATAAACCGCAATATCATTCAGATTAGAAGAAATCGTTTCCAATAATTATAAGTTTTTATATGTTATACCTACGTTTGTGTTGTATATTTTGTGACACATCATCGATTTGTAAATTTTTATTACATAATTCATATATTTATTACTTAGGTATTTGAGTAAGACACACACACAAACATATATATATATATATATATATATATATATATATATATATTTAATGTATCGACGAGATTTTTTTAACTGACTTATCTATTATCGAGAGACAAAATAGAGTTTGAAATAGATAACGTGTATGCAACGAAAACTGCAAAATGTGTACAGTGAGAAATTAAAAAATATATATATGAAATGCCACTTCATGTTTGTTAATACAAAGTTCACTCGAAATCAGCCGAAGTAAGATTATATTGCAAATTGATAAGATTAAA
The DNA here is from genome assembly GCA_034766995.1 of Acanthacorydalis orientalis. NCBI lineage: Eukaryota > Metazoa > Arthropoda > Insecta > Megaloptera > Corydalidae > Acanthacorydalis > Acanthacorydalis orientalis. The sequence goes on along the minus strand of CM068313.1, from coordinate 14,008,694 downwards.
CCAATGTAAATATAATTAGAAATAATCACGTTATAGTATTTATTCTGAAAATATTTAAAAAAAGCAATAATGTGTAAATTGTCGGCGATATCGGTATTGATTGTACTTAGCTCTCAGTCACACCATATAAAATATTTTTTTATCTTCTCAGATATTGTAAGGAGATACGATTGCATATTTTGAGAAGAAACATTTAAGTCCGATTCAATATGTCAGTAATGTTAAAACAATGTCGCTTAATTACAAACGTATTTATTTCAATAATTTCTAAACATAATTAAGATTTGTTATTGAAAGTAATTAAAAAAATCAGGGTGATATCTACATGAAGATGGTTCATTTGCTGTAACTAGTTGTATAAATTAAAACTCGAGTAATTTAAAATAACGAACAACATAACGATAAAAAATAATTAAATAATAATTATATTAAATAATAATGTAATAATTAATAATTATTAAGATTAAATGTCATAGTGAAAATGTAAATAAATATTTTTTTTTCTGTAGTAAGTTTTTTTTTTCTTTTCAATAAGAAGTCGAGATATTGAATAAGAAGTCGATTATTCGTTGTAAATTTCATTTGTATCTCAGTCTGATTTTAAAGATTATAAATTAAGTACTGAAGTAATTAAGAACACAGAGGAATTAAGACAATTATATTTTTACTAAAAAAAATTATACATATGATACAAAGTACCTTCTCATTAAAATATAAGATTTTTTCAGTAAATTTTAATTTACAACTTGTATTCTGCATATAATTTTTTAAACATTTTAAATACCATAAATCAATTATAGATTTGTATCAATTAATGAATCAACAGTAATGATTAATACTGTCATTTAAACTACAAAAATTTCCAACCACAAACATTTTTGTAGTGTCATTCATGGCTTTTTTGTTATTTTTAAATGATTTATCATGCTACAATTTATGTAATGTGATATCAATAATCGCAATAATTTCTAAATCGACAAGGAAAATTTAAACGCAATTATTTATAGTATTATAATGCGTTTCAAAACATAATATATATTAACATATATTTGTTATCTTGAAACTGACCGAGCATTAAACTATAAAACCACAAAAATCCGGATAGGTATGAATTTATTACAGGATTGATAAAAATGGGAAGTAGAATGCAGTATTGACATGTATTTATAAAAAAAAATATTTTTTTTTATAATTAAGTATACGAGTAGGCATGTATATGTGCATGACTAATTTTATAATTAGAAATTGTTATACAGTAATAGTATTTAATTCTTATTTGGTATGAACATTTTTTAACACACCATTATATTGAAAAAATCTTTCTCACTGTATATATATATATATACATGTTTTATGAGCCAAGAAAGTAGATTATTAAATAATATTACATGAAAATAAAATATTGTCGAACCGTGTTATATCGAGCATTAATATAATAAGCTAACAGCTAATAGTAAGCAAACGTGCGAACAGATTATGATACAGCTTTGATTCCTTGCATTAGTATCTTTCTGAAAGCGTATATAGAAGAAAAATTAGTTCTAGAGTTTAAGATTGTAATGCAGTCCAAATTATTAAGTTTTCATAGCATTAAAAAATCTCAAATTTTCAAAATCGATTTTTTTTTGCTTAAAATTAAAGAACCGTTACAAAACAATGAAAATCGACCATTAAATCGTATTTTCATTATAAAATTTGCATCTAATTGTCTCACTTGAATAATAATAAATTATTCTTTTCTTATTTTGATGTTCTTAGGAGAAAAATGAAAATTATCTAAAATTAATGTTCGGCTATAAAAATTGTATTTTCTAATAACCGGTATTATTTTTACTGGAAAATTATTATTTTCATACTACATGATCGATTTGTAACAAAAAAAAATAATTTAGAGTGAATTTAAATTTTTTTAAGTTTTGGACATCAAAAAATCACGACCTATTTTCGTTGTTTTTCATTAAATTTTTGATTTTGTTTGCTTAAAATTAAAGAAAGATTACAAAATAATGAAAATCGACCATTAAAATCGTATTTTAGCACATGAAAAGGATTTTGTGTACAAAAATATAATTTAAAAAATAATCCGTTTTTTTAGTAAAAAATTCATAACTTTCGTTAATACTATATATATATATATATGTATGTATATATATATATATATATATATATATATATATATATATATATGTCTGTATGTGTGTGTGTGTGTGTAATAATTGACATTATAATTTTAACTGAAAGGAAAACAACATTTGCATCACATGTTACAACTGCTTGCGAATGAACTGACAAATAGATATACTTTTTTTATAAATAAAACTCCTTATATTTATAAATTACTAGTTATATAATAACTAATAATCTATAAAGCCTTCGAATTAAATATACGTTGGTGTTAAATAAATAACGACTCGGACAAAAAAAACGAATAGTTTCAGTTACCAGTTGCGGTCGTATGATTTCCTGTTTCTCTAATTTAATCTACTTGATAAGTAGATCAATAGCATGTTATTTGATGATAATATAAAATATCGTTGCAATCTTAAAGAAAGTCGGCGGCTTGTCTTCATTACTGACTACGTCGTGAGAGAACAATTACGACTGTCGATAACATTGAAATCGTATGTATGATCTCAAAGGAGAAAACGTATACTAGAGCTACTACAATTTCCAACAACGATATTCATACCAAAGCTTAAAAAATCCTTCAAATGAACTCCTACCGAATATCTGTTCTCACTGTCTAATTTGATATTTGTTTTATCTTAGAATTCCTGGAACATTATCGCACTGAATATAATAGTATCATTATCAAAATGTAAATAAGCAACAGTCACAAATGATAAAAAAATCACAATGCAGTATTGATACTAAAGTTAAATTTAATTTCACGAATAAATTATTTTCGCCTTACTTAAATTACTATATTTTTTTCTGATCAAAGATGTTCAATAAAAGATTATTGATTATTTTTCATTCTTACTTGCATGCATTTCGATAACGAGCTCAGTCTCAGATCCAGGTCTGTAGTCAGGGATACGATAGAGGGTCATTGCCCCCATGGTTGCTCTGTTTGTCCCATCTAATAAAATCTGAGATTTGAAATCATGGGAAATCATTGGGAGAATTTTCCTGATGGGTTTACCTTGATGATTAAAAATGTTTCTATGCTCCAAAAAAATCATTTCTATGAGTGCGTTTTCATCGTAACCCCCAACAATTTTCACATAAAATAATTTTGCCCTTCAAAAATTGTATTCATTTCCTCTAATATGACAGTATGGCTAAGGGACTGCTCAGAGCATTAGATGCATAACATTTGTTTTTGTCGTAGAGAGATTTATCTGTTACTTAGCGCTCGGAGGATGACGGAATTGCCATTGAAATCCCCATAAGCAACAATCAAACTTGATCACTAATCATTTATTGAGTATTTTTGAATAGAAAAAAATAATTGTTTTTTTTGATGAGAAAATAATTCATTTATAAAAGATAAAAGATCAATTATTCAACATTTTTGATCAGATACTTTTTTTGATACAAATCAAAAAAGTATCTGATTTTTTCACTTGCTCTTGTGAGCAAGTGAAAAATGGATTTATAAAATTGACTATTCACAATGCCAAAACACTATATGTCAATAAATTGTTCTTTCATCAATAAGATTTTTTTTCTGAATCTAATTATCAGAATTTAATTTTTTTAGAACCATTTTTATTGCGATCATCTGTTCTGTTATATTAATAAAACTTATCTTTCTATATGAATTAATAACTTGAAAATAATTGTAAAAAATATATACAATTATGAGCTATAATTATGTAAAAACATACTTTACAAGGTAACATCTTCCACAATACAATTCTGTCGTTAAGGTTAGATTCCATTCCACAAAGAATCTTTTTCTCTTTCAAAGTATAAAAAAATCTCAACAAAAATATTTTATAAATGTCTAATTTTTGTGTACTGGTGGATTGATATCGTGATAGATTGGTAAATGTTTTATATATCTTAATAGGTTAGTACATATGGATGGATTGTCCAAGGAAAAGATTTTTTGTAGCTTATCTGACGGTTTGAAAGTAATGAAATCGCCATCGAAGCAGCGACTAAAATGTAAAAATGAATAATTTATTCGAAATTATTCATAAGGATTTTTTTCTGGCTTGTGCGATGAAAAAATATTTACTAAAGTGATTATTTCACATTTTAAGCAGAAAGTATTTGTATTTTTTAAAGAAGGTGTTTATGATATTGGAGGTATTTCATTTATATAAAGTATATTACCGACGATTTTTCCATTTTTATCTATTTAATAACTGATAAGAGTGTCGATCGTTTATTTTTAGCTTGTCAGATGAATCTACGTATGATATCTCTTGCTGTGCGCCCGTGCATTTCTTGTAGTGGACCCTGCCATCGCAAAGATCTATCGATAGAAACGTACACATCTATTCGCACACTTATCCAAGAACGCGACTCTCCCTTGCACATCGTGCCATCGTACACACACACACACGAACGGCGACACACATGCACATACATTACGTACACGTAGCCATCCACCCAAGCGCACGTTAAAAGTCTTACGATCTATGCCGAAAACGTCAGTTGTTGGAAACAAGTGAGCATCGCGCGGAAGCCAATAGCGCCTTGATCGCCGCCACAGTAGAAGGTGCTCAGCCAGCTTGCTAGCCAGTCAGTTAGTCATTTACTCACTGTCGGACTTGGCCGGCCGACTAGTTAGTCTATCCTAGTTGGCAACGATCGTTTCGCGTGTGTCAATTGTCGACGAATTTGAATTATTCGCGCGCGATCTACTTTTACAGCGCGTTCGAAATCCAATTCATTTCCTATAATTATTCTCTTTTCACATTCTAAACAATCTAAATCGTTTGTGTGCGTGAAAAGTCGTTGTGAATTTTCCGTGTTTCGACGTTATAAATATTTTTTCACGTGTATATGAATGTATTTATTGTTTTGTTTATTTCTACATATTTACATTAGTGTGAATTTGGAACATTTTTTCAAACATGGTTAGTATCTTTTTTAATATACATATATTTATATACATTCATTTCTTATTTATTTTAAATGTGTGACTATGTATAATTTATTATTAGAATGAGACATTTTTTAAGATATTGATATGAATATTATTGTATTTATTTTTATAAAACAATATAATTATCCTAATTATTGTAAAAGATCTTGAAACGTTTAAAAAAATATGTAAAAGTTTGAACGTTAAATTTTAAATTACAACTAAATGATTGATATGTAGTTAAATTTGATCATAGTTATAATTAATTTGTGTCAATAACTTACTATAAGTCACCTAAAAAAGTTATATATATATATATATATATATATATATATATATATATATATATATATATAAAAATCAAATATTAAAATTTATGAAGAAGAGAAAAATTCGCACTGTAAACATTAGCTAACAATGACAAAATTTATGTATGTATGTAATTAGTACTTGTTTATTTGGCTTGCAAACATAATCAGCAGGCACACGTTTATGTGATGAGAGTTTAAAGAAAATTGCTATTTCAATGTCAATATTTGCGAGATAAAGCTCAAATATAAACATAGAAAGACTATTATTTATTTATATTTTCTATGTTTTTGTTATCATGTTCATTTTTATAATCATGCAAGATATTTTATTAAACTTTTCATGAATTGTTGTAAGACTTTGTGAAAAGGTAAGTGTTGATATAATGCAAAGAAAAGTAATATATATATATATATATATATATATATATTTGATTTGGTCAAACTATGATTAAGTTTTTTCACTTTTTTAGATATAAATTTTCCGAAAATTTTATTAGTAAGAATTGTTTAATGTTAGTAATTTTTTGAAAATACAAAACTCTCTCTCTCTCTCTCTCTATATATATATATATGTATATGTATATATATATATATATATATATATATATGTATGTATATGTATATATATATATATATATATATTACTGATGTAAATGCATTTTTCTTATTTGATTTCTTACGATTGTTTTGTTGATATTAAAAAATATTAACTTTTTAAAAACTTAACTACTTTTAATTATAATAATTTCATTTTATTTGTGATGGCTATTAAGTAATTAAAAAATATCTAAACTCCGAGAGAAATAAGAGTTTAAAATAAAAGTTTTAAATTTGATTGTGGAAATTTTTATGATATGAAGGGTGGCATGTTAAAAGAGAGATTTTTTTTCCAAAACTGATCTAGACCTAAATTAGAGGTAATATGAGACCCCAAATGAAGGACTTTTCTTAAGTCTAAATCTATTTATCTATATCTATCTATCTGTCTATTTATATATATATATATATATATATATATATAAAAATATATATATATATATATATATATATATATATATATATATATATATATATATATATATATATATATATATATAAATTAAATAAAGATGTTATTAAAAAGTAGAATTAATACTAAGTTGAGTTTAAAATCAGTGGTTTATTTAAAAGTTATCATTAATTTTATTTTTAAATGCAACAACGTATTTTTTTATGATATAAAAATATCTTCTTAATCTATTAGTCCTGAATCAAAGTCATACGATTTCGATTCATTGATAATTTATATTTGAAGTTATCTAGTGCAAATAACAATAATTCCCAAACATAATTTATTAGGTGCATACAGTTTTTTTTATAATTAAGAAAAAAGATTATATACTTTCACACATACATACATATATATATATATATATATATATATTTATTTATTTATATATATATATATATATATATATATAAATGAATGTTTGTATATGTAGGTTTTTCCACTTGCATTTATCATAAATCCATTAATATAGATAAATGTGGATTATGTTTTTCCTCTTTATTATTACAGCTTGCATTAAACTTTTTAAATGACTGTAAATTTTGGTACAAAACACGCATATAGGTTCACACATACATTCACACATACACACATACATATATATATATATATATATATATATATATATATATATATATATATATATATATATATATATATATATATTTGAGTGTTTCATAAAATAATGATATTTAGTTATTTTTTGTCGAAATCATTTCCTTAAGTATATAAATTTAAATAGCATATATGTACATTATTAAAATTATAGAATTTGTTATTTTTTAAGCATTTTTTACGAAAAAGAATCGTATTATTTCAAAATTCCAGTTTTTGAACGTTTTATTGCCAATCGATTATTAGAATCATACGGCTTTTTATAATGGTGTCTCCAGTATACATTAATACGAATAAAAAAAGTTTCAGAAATAAATTTTTTACACACAATTGATTGTTCAATAATTTATTATTTATCATTTTTGATTGATCAACAATCAATTATTAAACAGTTTTGATAAGAAGTTTTCTGATTTTATGACAAGTGAAAATTGTGATTAGCGAAAAATTCATTTGTGAATATGTGTTATAGCCACAGTACCAAAACAATATTAAATAAAAAAAGTTTAAAAGTATCAATTTATTAAATATATAATATGATTGTAATTTAGTACTACAATATGAATATCATTCATTCTATTTACTCATCGACTTTATACAAATAAATAAAAAAAAACTTATATTTATGTAGTGAATGAAACAGAATTATTGATGAAGATAAATTCCTAACAAAATAATATCATTTTCCAGCAAATACTGCTACTAGTGACCAGATTTGTATTTTCAGTCATTGATTATACGTTTAAAATATTTATTTGTATTTTTAATCTTCTATTTAGAGATGTCTCTTGTAAATGTTATAACAGTTGATATGATAATTGTTAAATAAATATTATTATTAAATTTTTCAGTTCACTGATAACCATTAAAAGAAAAATCTTATCGATAGTAAAATATACATACATCTACATTTTTTACACACACTTATTACATACATGTTCGTATATATATATATATATATATATATATATATATATATATATATATATATATATATATATATATAGGTAAATATAAAACAACCACGTATGTGTATATCCATGTACGTATGGATAGATGATAAGAAGTCATTTTAAATTAACATTTTAAAAGTTTGATGGAAAAAATATTTTTTATAATATATGTATATATATATATATATATATATATATTCTTCTCTATATGTACGTGTATATACTTACATATAAATACAAAGGTATTTATTATTTTACAGTTTATTTTTCTATTAGAAAAAAACATTCATATTGTTCCTGACATATTTATAAAAATGGTGAATATGCTATTAGAATTATATTATACAACTGAGTCCGTCTTCATTCAGGTAAAAAAATATTCTTAAATGTTTCAAAAATATACGATTTGATGAGAGTGAAGAGACACCATTCCTCTATTTACAGGTTTTTTTTTCTTCATATTTTTATAATAGTGTTGATTTAATAACTGTGATACACTTCTTCAGCGAGTTTAATTTTGTTTATAATCAATAATTTTTCTTTTCTTAAAGATTTTATCGTATTTTTGTATGTAATAAATTTTTAATTTGGAATTCCTAGTTCATATAACAAATATTTGGAATTATTTTCCTAAAAGTTTAGCTAAATAACGAATATATTGCTATAAAGTCAGCAAAAAGACATTAATACATTTCATATATATTTTAAAAAATAAGTATGATTATAAATATATATTTTTCATTTTATTTAATATTTGTGTATGTAAAAAAGATTAAATAAATACTTTGTTATGAATTGCAAATTGCATTTTATAAGTTATATATACCAAGTATGTTTGTTAATCATTCGTATTAATAGTTCTTAATAAATATAAATTATTAGAATTTAAATTTATAAGTGTATATTTATCAAGAACAGTTGTTGATACCATAACCTATTTACTTTCTTATCGTATCTTTTTAATTAAATTAAAACAACGAATATATTACTAATTGAAAATTATTCTGGAACCCAGTATAAGTTTGACGTATCTATGAAACAAATAAAAAGGGTACAATTTTTAATAATTATCTGTAACGAGTGTTTGAATCTTGGTACTTTTTCTATGAAAAAATAGTTTTCTTTGGGAATTATGTAGTTGTTGTGCAACGCTTCTTGAAAAATCGCCGTATATTGTGTATTAATTTATTTAATATATTTTTATATATTTTTTTAGTTGTCTTCTATTGTATAATATATTAGGCGGACAAATTAATTCGGTGCTTTTTTTATAGGAAACAAATATTTATGGAAAAATGGAATACATTTCAATCCTCAAAATTTCTTCCATTATATATATAACTTTGTTCCATGTCAGGTAATTGACGAATTCCTTGTCAAAAAAACGAGAACGGTTTGGAGTTGATAAAATCGTCAATATATTTTCGGACCTTTTCTACTGTTTTAGTATTTTTTGTATGATTTATGTATTATAACACCTTCCTTCAAAGCTGAACAAATCATTCTTGCGGCCTCGATAGCATTTCTTTTCAATTAGAATGCGAAAAGTATGCAGTGCCAAATATACTGCTTTTTGGACACCATCATGTTCACTACTGCTTTGTGAGGTTATACCAACTACTTGACCAAGATGTATAGTGTTTTTAATTCTTAAGTTTGGTACTTTAAAATTTTAAAACGACGAAAAAATATTTTAATATAGAACAGAGTTACGATTGACTCAATTCAAAGGCACCGAATTAATTTTTAAACTTAATAGTTTTTATGGTAAATTTTCTATGAAGAACATGGTCTTTCTCCAGAATTATTTACGATGCCAGGGTATATTCCCAAAGAAATATCTTTTTAGATAATCTAATTGATTTAATATAAAAAAATAGTTGATTTATTTTAATTAATCAGGGCAGTCTGGTGTTTCTTGGGAAGCCGGTTTCAAGCGTATTACCGTATAAATTCACTTAAATATAACGTTGTTTCACATTTTAGTTAATCAATTTTTTTATAAACTAATATTTTTATTGTAAATAAATATATAAAATAACAAATAGTTTTCTTAACTTATTTTCTAATTACTACTTTAAAATATATTGTGATACTCGTATCTAAACAGGTTGAAAAATACATCAATCGTTAAAACTTTCCTGGTAAGTGTGTTTTTTAAAAAAAAATTCATTTAATTTTGAATCTTTATTTAAAAGTCTATTCGTATTCTATTATTTAAACATTTTTCCAACAATATCTTTTTTCAGTTTTATATAAAAACCATCATATTAAAAATGTGTTTATTTGAAATTAAATAGTTTCATTTCTATCGAATGAATGTAAATATAAATAGATATAAAATTAAATTCAATTCTGTTTTATTTTATACAATACAATGTATATGTTTTATTTCAAGTTATACGTAATTAAAAAAAATACTGTTCTTGTCAATCAGATAAGATAAATAACGTATAAAAAATTATGAATTGTCTTAAAGAAATGCACAGAAATATAACGACATATTTTTGATAAATGCTAATTTGCGATAAGATATAAAAACAGACGTATCGGAATGGAAATAAGTAAATAGTATACGACAGTTATATGAATACAAAAAAAAAGTATGAAAAGAAATAACGAAAATGCAATGTATAAATTTATATCAAAAAAGTGCAATGTGCACGCAACCTGATGGTCGGTCGTCTGTTGATGATGGCGTTCTTTTGAACGGTCGCATCGCGTGAATACGCGCAAAGGAATTCGCCGGATCGAATGTAGAACGGAACTGAAATAACGCGACGGGTCGCTGTGCACGCTTCCGGACTGTTCCGGTGAAGCTGGCGACTTCGATGACCGCGTGTCATACCTGCCAGGTGAAAATTTGAACTGTGCGTTCCGAACAACATTTTTTTATAATCTACATGTATATTATTTATAGAACATACGGACTTACTTTTATAATTTTTTAAAATTACTTCGAATGCATAAAAGAAAACTATTCCTTTCGGATGAATGTTATAAAGAGTTTAACTTTTCATGTACTGTCGGGATTTTTAAGTATCATAAACAAAATCTGATATTAAATAATTTACACCACGGGAATTCTATATCTGAAATAAAAAAACCGTTTTTAAGTCAGTTGTTTTTATTAGTTATTCATTGTTTAAACACATAGATTTAATGAGATATTTTATTTCATGTGATTTGGCTGCTTTAATTATATTTGGTACAAATTTTGTTAAAATTAAAATTTTCTGTTTCAAATGTACAGAACTGTTCTTTTAAAATCTGTAGTCTCCCTAAAAATATGATATACCCAACTCTTCTAAACATTTATAAATCTCAATCCGGTAGGGGCGATACATCCCCTGTAGAGAACCACTAGTCTATGAGAAAAGTTCGGTTAAAATTGCTTGTCTAAAACTGTACAGATGAAACTGTTACTATACACAAGTACTTATAACTTCTTCAAAAGTTGAAAACTGCTTTAACCGTTTTAGTTAATAAAATATGTAGCATTTTATTCAACTAAATAGAAAAATAAGACCAGTATTAGGTAGATTATTAATAGTTGAAATTTAAATAATCTAAAATTTTAATAATCAATTCTATCTTCGTTTTTATGCATAAATGATTTTTAAAGTTGCTGTATCTTTTGAATATGTGTATATATATATATATATATATATATATATATATATATATATATATATATATATATATATATATATGTATATATTTATAGAGAGAGAGAGAGAGAGGAAGGAGAACCTTTAGATTCAAAGAGGAAATTGAGAAATAATCAATAAAAAAATAAATAGATTTGAAATTGCATTGATTTATAAAAATAAATTAGGTAATCTATACAAATTGTGAATATAATTTAAAATAAATAAGATAAACATTTAAAAAAATGGTTATGAATTATAATGGCGGTTATAAAAAAAATATTCAAATTGTTATTTTTTTCGAGTTTAAGTAGTTTTAAGCAAAATAAAAATGTTTTAAACTTAATTTTAAGTAAAAAATTTTTTTTAGATTTTATTTTTGTCACACACACACACACACACACACATATATATATATATATATATATATATATATATAAGACGTATATAAATTATTGATGCCATTAAATATATTTTATTAAGAAATCTGTCCACCATGAAGGTTGCAACACCACATATACCATAAAACATTCAATAGTGTCCCATAAAATATGATTCTTTCTTAATACTCTAGATCAATAAAAAAACCTGCTGTTCAAAAATCTATAAAAAAAAACACACACACAAACTTTTTCCTGATATTTACGGACGAATGAATGAATATATTTATTGGAGGATGTAAATATTTGCGTACAAAAATGTGAGACCATTAGTGTTTGTTAGTACCTATATGCAAGATCGGTATTGACAATTTAAAAGAATTCATGTGAAAGTGTTAAATGGAAGAACAGAATTACGGAACGATTATTGGATTTGTGGCATTCGTTTGAAATGTACTAAAACATATTAAGTTATTGTATTATAAAAGTTGTGTCAATATTAAATGCTTATTTTTATTATTATCGGTCGGTTACTTGAATAACACTAAAGCTCGGATAAGTAGAAAGGTGTTTTCTTCCCAAAAGAATTTCGTATTATTCAATTTAAAATATATTAAGTAATTATTTAATTAAAACAATCATTTATCATGTTTTTATTCCTAATAAGTCTATGCAATGTGGATGATGTATAATTGTAAATATGTATTTTAATATTTATCAGTATAAAAAAAAGTTGAATCAAATTAGTTTTTTTTGTACTTTAATAATTATTTTTGATAGAATTTATCTTAATGCACAAATTCGAGCGCTAATGACCTCAGTTGTCGATGCGCCCTAAATCCCCAATAACTAACTAACCAATACACAAATTGCTAGACATAAGCACGAACTATCTGAGATTAACTGTATCGTTTTTTGCAGTGCATGATTTTTTTATCAGACCGTTTATCCTTGTTTCAGTTACGTTTCGATGACGATCCAAGCAGACGTCTTCGTTAGAAAATCAAAAACGTCTAGACGAAATGGTGCGGTAACACAATCTGAATTTATGACATTTCGAAGCGACCCCAAATGGAATTATCATCCCGGGCGGTGCTAATTGGAAACAAACGTAATTAAATATTACAGTGAACGGAGTCAAGATGATATCACAGAACTTTAAACAAACAGTGAACGCAAAAATGGTGCTATACGTTATATTCGCTTTGGCGTTATTGTTCAACGGACTATGTAGTGTCGATTGTGTGACAGTTAAAGACTTTATTGTTACGAACACGTTACATGATGGTGAAATCGAAACGAGAATACATTTTCGCGGCGTGACAGCGAAAGAAACGTCTTCAGCGTTGGGGTAAGTACAATGGAAACGTTTAGAAACGGATAGTTTTATTAATTTCACCATTGGATGATATTATGATTTCTAAATATAGAAAATCATGCGATACTGACCATAGAAATGTGAATCATGAACTTGTAGGAAAATTTACCTATTTCACAAGAAAGAGGAATACTGTGGTTAAATTCTGATAAGAATTTAATGATAATACAGAGTGTGCGATTAATTTTTCAGGAAAACAAACTGAAATGTTTTTTTAAAAAAATATTTGTAATTTCTCAAGTATAACTTTTTTCTTAAATTTTACTTAAATATTTTATTCTTTAAAAATTACATTTTTCAAATATCTTCTCTACTCATTTACACAATATTCGTATCGAATAAAAAATCTGTTCATAACGGATTTTAATATAAGCTGAGGAATGTCTAGTATAATGTTTCTAATGAATTCATTCGGGTCATCAGTTTTATATGGCCTTGTTCTGAATATATTTTTATTAAAATATTGTCCACAGAAAGAAACCCAGTGCAATGTGGTCTAAAGTCTAGATAGACAGCAAAATATGTACATCTAAAAGATAATCTGATCACAATTATATTTTTTGTAACTACACCCTCGCCCAAACCCTGTTTTCTTCACAAATCATACATTTTTTTCTGATAAAAAAAAGATGGATTAATTGATTATAGTTGATTTTATTGTTGTTTATGCGTTTTTTTTTGTACCTTAGAGCTCTAAAAATGATGCAGTCAATATAGATGCAGTCAAAACAGACAAAATGATCAACAGTTAATTATTGGAAAATTATGAAGTTTCTAAAGGAGTGAAAATTTATTTGTGATAGATAATCTTATTATCATTTTTTCTTTTAGTAGTGCTCTACTACTTTGTAATATAAGAAGTAGCTCCATATTTCTGAAAACACTGAACTGAAGGAAATTCATTTTCTGACCAGAAAGAAAAATTCTTATATTATATTCTTCATTTATAGAAGCACTCTATTAATATTCATCGACAAAAAATATATAAGGATTTTTAATGATCCAACTTCAGTAATTTTGTTTATTTACGTTTCCGTTTATATCAAAATATAATATCTCAATAATATCTCATTAATATAAAAATACATATTTATGAAAGGTTCTCTCAATCAATCTCTTAAAGAATCTCTTAATCAATCCGATCTCCTTTTTAAAAAATTCGAGACTTAATAAGATACCTGTTAAGTTCCGTTCGACTTTCACATGATTTTTATATGAAAATTAAATAAAGTTTATGTTTAAATCCAAATTTTTTTTTAGAATATTTCCAATAGTCGTTTTATTGACACCGACTTAATTACCTAGACGATGTTCTAGAATTACTTTGAATAAAAAAATGTACAGCAATAATTAGGGGTTTTGTAGCCAGACAGTTGCATTTTTATGATAAGAACTTTGATGAAGATGTTCTATGTCCATTAAAGTGTTTCAAAATCCTTATAATGGTTTAGTGATTTCGGAACTCCAATTTAATTCTCAATTGTGTATTTTTTGTACAGCAATTATAGTTTAAGTTATAGTACAGCTGTATATCAATCGAGTCCTGCTTATTATATCTTAAGTATCAATTTTTACCGATTTTAACAATTGATTTTATCTGAAAAAGGAAAACGTATTATCTAAAAGGATAAATTTCAAAAAAATAAACTTGTAGTACGATTAAATAAATATCTTTCATGTCTCGATACATTTTTTAACATTTTTGTTTTATTGCTTTCCTGTGTACCTGTGTGAATCCGGAAAATCGCATATGTATTCGTTTCTTTTACAGCCAGTTTCAACTTTTATTATCTTTCGTTAGATTTTGAACTTCAAGTTTAAAATGTATCTGAAGATAACGAAAATCTAATCTGGTTGTAGAAAAAACAAACTCGTGATCACCTCCAAAATTTGCATAGAACAGTCTTTAATTATTTAAAAATTTTCATTTTCCGATTCACTCTTAAAAAATATAAACACCGATTCACTTCTGTATAAAATAAAACATTTATTTTTTTCTTCAAAATTTAACAATATTTCTATACAAAATCAAATACGTTAATTCTAATCATTTCTCTTAAACAATTAAAATTTTTCCTGACTGTATGTTCGATAAAATTTTAAACTCATTTCCCAGATCAATACTAGGACTGATTTCATATATGCATGAAAAATTGTCGCAAACCAAAACGCATATAATGATATACATTCGCGAGGGATGAAATTTACCCGCATGCTAGCGTAATATTCGCATATAAAGAGTTACCATTATCGGACAGAAGATAAACGAATTGCATGCAAAATATGCATCTCGAAACGGAAATTAAATTTATGTTAGCAGATAGGCATCACCTATGTATTTACTGACTCGGAGGGTGACAAATAACGTTGATTTTCTAGTCAATTTTCATAGTATGAAATTTGTGTATTACTTAATAATTATTATATAACCTCTGTATGATATTAATTAATCAATTGATAAGAATATTATATATATGTATATATATATATAGATAGATAGATAGATTAATACTGAAATTATCAACATTTTAAACATAAAGTTTTAAAACCTGATCCATTTTCAATGTGTTCTTTTCATAGTTTTATTAATTTAGGTATTAAATTAAAAGTATAAAAAGCAAATAATTTAGTTAGGCCGCATTGATTTCATTTTCGTTTCATAAAAGTGTGTACATTTTTTTATGATATCTTGACATACTTTTGACAGTATTGCTGTTAGTTTTGTACATGAAAAAAAATATATAATTTCTTCTTCGCTCTAGTACAAGTCTCCATAAGGCAGCAATTAGAAAAAAATAATAATAAAGACAGTCTGATTATCTACAGAAGATCTTTTGTTACCTTTGTCAGAATACTTTTAAGAGTGAGTGTATGTGAATGAATCAATACCTTAGTAAAGATTTGTGTGAATGTGTGACAAGAAGTGTGGTAAATTTGAAATTGATATATTTTAATTAAAAATTTAAAATATACTTATAACTAATATATATATATATATATATATATATATATATATATATATATATATATATATATATATAAGTATATAGAATTGAAAAAAAAAACTTTTAGTCTGAGTATATTATTAAAACGACATCATGTCGTGATAATTAAGTGTATGTAATCAATAGAGTATATTTTCATTTTCATAATTACTATATTACTATAAAGTATCAAACGTGCAGAAAAAATATGTATATTACAAGTGTATCGATATAAAAACATCATTAACTTTCATTGACGTAAACAGTTTCGATACATTGATGATAAGGAACTGAAATAAAACAAATAATACATATTTATTAGCAAATCTCATATATTTACACGAACTGTTTGTTTTTTTGAAAAAAAAAACACACATCTATAGACTTGTTGGCTCATTTTGACGTCATCTTCCAGGACATATTTTTATGTAGAATATACTACACAATTACTACACAACAAACATACATATCAGAACTGTGTATTCATGTTTACGCCTCAATATGCATACATGTTTATTCACTATAAAAGCGTACGTCGTTGACGTAAGTTTTTACTTAAATGTAATTCAGTAAACAAATAAGCATATTTCGAATGAATCACCATGGAGTTATCTGATGAAATATGGCGTGATTTGACTTCAATTGAAAGTCGATATAATATTTATGTGTACTTTAATTATATTCATACACACATCAATATTATATATATATATATATATATATATATATATATATATATATATATATATATATATATGTATGCAAACATTTTGAATGCATGACTATTAAACATAAAAATATTAATAAAAATATGAACAGTGTTTAAAAGGAATACTAATTTTTTATTGCATTGTTGTTTGATAATAAAAACAGTTAATCACAACTTTGCATTACAAGAATAACATTTTTTTAATTAAGCGGTCCTTTTCCTCGTAATGCTTCAAAAAAATAAACAAATACATAGATTGAAGGTCAGCTGAAAATGTTTGTGAATTATAGGAAAGAAAACATAGAAACGTTATTATTTCTTAATTCACTTTCCTTGCAATTCGTTTAAACATTCCTATATTAGATTGATTGGAAAAAAATTGAAGTTCTTGTTTTCTGAATAATAACCTTAATTGTTTTCAATGAAAGTGTCATTTCATCATGTTCATGTTAATATCATTTTAAAGTGCATTTTTCAGTCTGTATTTTGGTAGCATCGACTTTGGTTTTATGATTAATTTTGCTTCGAACTGAGCTATTGACGTAAAGATGGAAAATAAGCAAATAAGAGCATTTTTTGTATGCGTTTAAAACGGGCGGTAAGCAACAGAAACTGATCATAAATTAAAATATGCTTTTGATTTGAATACTATTAAGGAACATACGGTACAATGGTGATTCCAAACAGTTCGTGTTGGGAACGAGAGCCTTGAAGATGAAGAAAGACGCAGACATCCTTCTTCAGTTCATAACAACCAACTGAAGGTGTTAGTTGAATCAGAACCACGCACGTTTCGAGAACTTGCACAAAAGATAGGCGTTAATCATCCAACAGTTCCGGACCACTTAAAACCACTTAAATTAAAAGATGTATATGAATTTGAAGTTTGTACATCACAATTATTTTTCTACCAAGCTAATATTCTTTTATATTATAAAAGAAATGTTTTAATTCAGTTAATAACGAAATCAATTTCTAACAGATTAACAATAAACTGTTGACATCCGATACGAATCTTAAATAATTAATAACATATTTATGTCATTTTTGTCTAAAAAAAGAACTTTTTTTAAAAAAATGGATAAGAAATCAAATTATTAAATAATACAAAATTTTTATGGTGTGTAAGAATTAGGATTATTACAATTCTCTTTTTTTCTAACAATGTATTTTGGCACTGTGACTAAATTCACACTCACAAATGAATTTGCAATCATCCCAGAAACCGCAATTTTTCCTATTATAATTTAATAGTTAATTATTGATCATTTTGAATTGTTGCTTGTAAATATTTAGATTTCGACGATACAGTGCTAAAGAAAAATATCTTTTTTATTTAAAGATTTTTTAATAAAAATATGGTGTTCATTGACATACCAATTCATTTAACAATGTTTAAGTCAGTATTAAAAATTATACTATGATAATATTTTGGGTCTTAGTGAACTACCTAAACATCAACAGTATAAAATATTTTTAGTCACAATTTTTTATATTTATTACATATTTAAAAACTGAAAATACAAATTTTTCGAAAAAGAAAACAAACTACAATCAAATTTACACGATATTTACTACAAATATTTTTATTCAACAAATTAGAACCGTCTGTATTTTATTTAGAGATCTTATAATGATATTATACAAGTATGCGTTTCTTTACAAAATCAAGATATGACAGATTAATCAAGAATGCATTAAAATGCATAAATAAAAGCAGAGGAGATTATTAATGGATGCATCACATCACAGTCTCTGCAGAATTGACCATGATTTAAATTGTTGCTTTAAATGATGAATGTAGGTCAGTCGTTTTGTTTGTATTTTGCAGTGTAAGACACCGACACACAGACAGACAAGTGTATACGTAAAGACGTGTACGGATGGAAACCCATTTATATATAAATTATCATCCATTGTACATTTTTATAAAATTTCAAATTATTTTTACCTTGGATGTATATCTGATTTTCAAATATAAGTAGATAAATTGTGTTTTAAGATTTATTCTTTAACTACTATTGTTTTATTAAAATATTAATTTCATATATTGTTTCTTAAATGTAGTATTTTAATATATTTCGATTAATTCAGTCAAAATTCTTTAGGTGGTATATTAAAATATTCGTAATTGATTGTAAAAAATTTGAAAAATTAAAAAATCCAAAAATTGAAATTAAAAAGCACGGCTATATATATATATATATATATATATATATATATATATATATATATATATATATATATAAACTAAAGTAGGCTTATACAAACCTCTCAATCCAACAATATGAAAATTAATTCTGATTAAACACCAATCTTTGCCAACATTCAAACTCAGAATTGCCAAATTATTTTCAATATTTAGGTCAACCTATTCGAGTGGGCTCTCTTTACTTGTAGTGGAAGTTATAGTATCAAAAAATCAGTTTCGTATCTAACACAAAAAATATCAAAGAGAAAGAATGTCAGCTATCACATTCTCTTCTAATCAATTTTCAGATATTTTTAAAGATAAAGAGGACCAATTGAGGAAATTAAATTAAAATGAAGGATTAGAAGCTCATATATATATATATATATATATATATATATATATATATATATATGTATATATATATAGAGAGAGAGAGAAAATAGAATATATGCGTATTTCAATATAACAGATTTTGTACATAATGTTTTAAGTATGACAAATTTTCTTGAATTCTCTTCTCTTGCGGAAAAAAGAAAAGTTTTCTATTGCGGTTTTAAATCATATTGTGGCTAAATTCATTTTCACAAATGTAATTTTCACTCACTTCGCAAGTTAAACATTTTTTCTATTGAAAAATGTTCAATAGTTGATTATTTATCATTATTGTTTATACCCATTACAAGGACGATACTAATGTAATTGTAGAGGCGAATTGTAAAAAAATCTATATATATAAAAATTAAATGATAAACATTTTATAAAGATCTAACAAAAGGTATCCATTATCGGTTTAAATACACAATTCGAAAAATGCAATACAGAATCGAACCTACGTTAATAGAAATGAGTTCTTTTTTTGTAAGAAAAGAAAATTAAATCAAGTATAAATTCTTAAAAAAAGATATAACTGCACAATCATTATTTAATTCTATGATTTCTCACAATATACATTTTGGCATTCTCGCTAAGTTCACTTCCACAAATGAATTATTCATTCACCCTACAAGTCATAAATTTTGTTCTGACTGATCATTTTTAATAATTGATAAACGATCATTTCTGATTATTTGTTATAAGATTTTCGATGGCGATGCCATTACAACTGTTTAAGTAAATTAAAAGAAAAGTAAAATTTTTCTATTTTAAGATATTTATTTTGATATTCAATTCAGTAATTCAATATTACTTATATATATATATATATATATATATATATCTATATATATATACATAAACATGTATACATTTAAAATAAATGTGTTATTTATTATTTAAATTTAAAACATATCTAAAAACAGTTCTTTTAATCTTACATCCTGTTTAATTTTTACGGATAAAAACCTAAAACAATTTAATTAATTTTCATGTCAATGACCATATATTAGTTTACTTACTTTAATCATTTTAAAAATTGCATAAACTCACATATATATATATATATATATATATATATATATATATATATATATATATATATGTATATAAAGTTTTATATAGGTTAATAGCTCGAAGCTACATTGAATAAAAACAGGTATGTTTATATGCGTACGAATGTTCTTTCAACAAATTAAACACGAATAAAAGGCACATGAAAACATCACTTTTATGCATGTTTTATTGAACCGTTCTTTCCTTTGATGAATGTTGATAGTTCTTTATACACTATTAATAAATATTCTACACAACACGTCAATATGTTGAACGTTTTCAAATATTTGGAATTGTTTAGACGTACGGATCGACCGAATTAATAATTACTTACATTGAATTCATAATGTCCAGGTGGAAATATAATATAAAGAATTTATAAATAGAATGACTGCTGTACTGGTCTAGATTTATTATTCATTGGTTTATAGTTATTTTTTTTATTACAGTTTGATTTTTTTTAGATTGTACTGATGTTGAGATTTGTGTTTTATTTCTGATAGAATCGTTTATTTATTGATTTTGACAGAAATGTGTATATAAAAAAATGTATAATATATATACATACGTACATATATATATATATATATATATATATATGTACATACATACATATATATATATATATATATATATATATATATATATATATATATATATGTATAATATTTGCTATAAATACTTAAGAATATTTTCACGAATATTTCTTGTTTCAATTTTATGTTTCCACTACTAGTTTCGGTAGGTGTGCCATCTTCAGGTATATTTAGTTTAAAATCAAGCTGAAAATAGCATACGGTTCTAAAATAGTAATGTAAACAGAAATTTAAGTAATCCAAAAGGACGAATACCGCCAGGATAACGGATTAATAGTATCAGAGATATGAAAATATATAATTATAATTTTCTTCCTTTTCTGTTTGGATTCTTTTAGTAACAATAAAGAACGCATTGATTAAAATTTATATATATATATATATATATATATATATATATATATATATATATATATGTCTTATACGTTGAATTATCTTATAATATTATTTATATTTCCTTGTTATGAGAGATTTTTCTTATTATGATTAG
This sequence comes from Acanthacorydalis orientalis, assembly GCA_034766995.1. Taxonomy (NCBI): domain Eukaryota; kingdom Metazoa; phylum Arthropoda; class Insecta; order Megaloptera; family Corydalidae; genus Acanthacorydalis; species Acanthacorydalis orientalis. The sequence continues at coordinate 13,986,914 of CM068313.1, read as the reverse complement.
ACATTGTGGCTTATTTTACTTTCACAGGTGAATTTTTCATTCATCCCACCAACCGTAACCAAACTCTTTAAAATCAAAACATTTTTAGGGAGTTTCTTAATCCTTTCCGTCATGAGTTGTGCGAAGTAAAGCTTTAGGTGTGGACTGCCTACTTTTTATGATAAAGTGCAGGTTGCCCTGAATAAGTTTGAAGTTTCGATGCAACGCATATTGATTGTACCTGAAATAATTTGAAAAGTAAACTCTAAAAACTTTAACAAAGTCATTAAACATTTATATCATAATCCACAATAAAAATAGTAAATTATATTTTTTAAATCGGAAATTTAATGATTTTGTTTTGTATGGTGAATCTAGAAATAAGGTTCAATACATAGACCAATGTTATACTTTTTGCATTCATAGCATGAGTCAGTCCTGATATCATGTCTTGCGCATACAACTCATCTTTTCCGTGAAGGACGTTTGTTATTATCTTTAGTTCTGCAGGACAAAGGGAAATGTCTCTCCGTTAATCAAAATGGAAGGTCATTTGAATGAACTTTTCCTCATCTAGCCTTTGTTCTGCATGGTAGATATTTTTGTAAAATATAAAAATCATTCAAAAAAATATTAAAGATTAAATATTAATCATTACATATTAAAAATCATTCTTACTATATTTTAGATTTTTATATCTAGGCATACAGGCATTGCTGGTATCGAACGCATATATGCGTTCATAGGCCATGGTGAACGATTTTTCAGAACGCATATATGGATTCATAGGGCTGAAAGGGTTAAAGAATGCAATGAAATCATATACTCAATTCAAGTTATAGAATTGTAATAGAAATAATTGTTCAAATTATATAATACATAATGTAAAAAAATCATGTGTTCAACTTACCGAATAACTCAAGTTATCGGATGTTCTATTTACCGAGATTTCATTGAGTATCAAAAACATGTCAAACATATTTTCTAGTAATATATTTATATGAACTAACAACGACAATTTTCTTGCTATTCGAATTATAAAATCAGAACTTCGATTATTCTCTTCTTGCAAATCATAAAACAATAATATATTAACTGATTAAAATTACATACATGGATATTTAGATGAGTATAAAGGAATGTGAATTGTGGGAAGTATGAGAAGGTTAACGGTACCATTTACGCTTGATAATTATAATGTGTAGTATAATGCAAGATACTTGCATTCAATAATCGCATATGACTATTTTTTCAATTAGTCATAGTGAGATCATTCACTATTTCATTCCGTGAAAGTTACATTTCTTTAAAGACACCGCAGACCATGAATTTTCTTTCTATTATAATTCATCGTATGCCAGTATCCATTACAATGTCAGTTAAAAAGCGAAACTAGACATAATTATACACAACTCGAGTATTTGGAATAATGAGATATCACGAGATGAAAAAAATGATACTATCAAATCCAGCGATCGTATCTCTCACTAAATCAAGAATATTAATCCCGTAGATCAGTCTCTGTAGTACAGTTGAATCGTTTCAATCCGGGTCGAAATTATTATAATTATCGCTTACGAATTATACATTTATTAAGACATATCTATCTCGGTAGATGTGGCTCCTAGAGACTTTCTATACACTCCGGTACCGGTTCTCTCGGCCGCATGTGAACGGTATCTGCGATCATGCTAATTGGATCAAGTGAGCAACGGGATTTTGACGGGGTGAGTCGGATTTTGTAAAGAGATATGTACATACAATGGGGTTGGACGCGGCACGCTGTGGCCTATCGTGCTTGACGTACAACTACAGAGGGTCACCCCTGAGTGTAATATCCGACCGTCGAGTTATGATCGTGTATCGAGTAGAATCTGTCGGTAATTGTTCTGTAACACTTTCAAGAGTGTAATTATTTTATTGAATGAGTCTAAAATAAAAGAACTTTTAATTGAAATGTAAGCTATTTTTTTAATATATACGATTTATTTAAATAATCGATTAACAAAATCATATTGTTCATAACAAAAATATTTTTCACTTAAATATGAAATATAAAAAACATTAATGTTAAATAATACCAAATGTTACTAAAATTTCATTTCTTATTACTACCAATTCACACCAATCGGTCGATACATATCGATTTCATATTCCAAAAAAACCAAGTTACCATCATAAATGAATAAAAATGTCAAAATTATAAAAACAACTGTACTACAAACACAGGTTTGATACAATTTTAAAAGACAAATATTATCTGAAAGAATATTCTTTTGAAAAATTACAAGACTGTATTTTTTTAAAGTTATTTTAAGATGCATTATCTTAAACTGCTTATCTCGTACACTTATTTTATTTTTAACTAGATTTCTTATTTTAGCAATGTATAACATATCTCAGTATTGAAACCAGTTTTATTTATTCCCCACTTCGTTGCTGTCTGCAATATTATTCCCATTCGATTGAGAATGAGACCAGTTGTTTTCGTATTATGACTTATATTGTTACTCGGATTTACCATTTTAAACTAATAAACAAAAAAAAAAAAAAACATACAGAGAAGACAGTCGCATAGATGTCAGCGGATAAAGCCGTGTAATTTTTTTAAGATATAAAATAATCTTTTTCATAATAACATACATTGTTTGAATAAATAAATTTACACTTCAATTATTTATACAGCGATTAATATTGCTGACTATTTTTCAATGTTATAAACCTAAAATAACATTGGTTTGTTAACCAGTATACCAAAAAAATCGAATTTGATATATTGATTTCAATTGATAAATGGATATACAGTAGAATCATATTAGCTTTGTTACAAATTTATACAATTTTGTACTTTCAAATACAATTTTTCACATTCTCATAAACCACAAAAGAAATTCTGATGATAAATAATAACATATTATTTTTTTTATTGTCGCTCATGCTTATTTTAATTGCGATGCAGTGTCATCGAATCGTTAAAGGACAGAAAAGTCTTAGGCACAGAAAAAAATAAAAATTACAATAGAAAATCGTTGGATTTAAAAATCTTTTTCACAATTTTTTTACTCGCCTCGCAGACCACAAATTTTATTCTAATTAAAAATATTCAATAATTGATCATTTTTAATTGTTACTCATGCGCATTTATATGACGATTTCATGTATCTCAAAGTGGAAAAGTATAGGAAAAAACAGTTAACGCTTTGCGAATGATAGAATAGTCATTGAAATTATGCAAATTTCTATAACAATTCCAACTTCTTCAGATTGATCAGGTACAGAATATTCGAAGACAGAGATTGTCCTGTACCTTAGTGTTTAAAAGATGACATCGTCATCGAACTACGCCTAAACTGAAATCAAAAATTAATTCATAGTCAATTATTGAACAAATTTTGATTAGAAAGAATGTCTGTAAACGCATTTGTTAAATTGAATTTAGAAATAATGTTAATAAATAACTTTATTATGGTTGAATTGTCTTTGTAAATTGATTAAATACTGGTCCATATTTTAATACCATTAATACTTTTTGATATTTTTATTAAATGGAAAGTGTTTGCATTTAATGAAAATTTTAAACTAATCAAACATATCTCTTAAGTAGTATACTTCTCAATATAGCATTCTTTAAACAATTTGAACATATTTAATTCCTTAATATTCAGGTTAAAATTAGGTTAGACATTTAGAAAAATACAGATGACTTTTCTAAAGAACATCCAGCCTCATGTAATCCATTTATCTAATCGTTAAAAATTTGGATTATTGAAGTCAGGTGGCTAGTATTTTTCCAGAAAATAATTTTACATAATTAAGTGCAAAATTATATGCCAAAATTTAACATAAAATACATATACTTCTTAATAAATAGTTTAATTTTTTAATTTTCATATTTAGAAATTATTTTTCAACTACAATTTTGGCACTGGGACTAAATTCATTTTCACAAATAAATCATTTTCTACTCACTGTAAAATGTTCAACAATTGCATAATTCATTAAAGCTGGTTTTTGTATATTTCGATAATCGTGCAACTATGTTTGTTTAACAACATTTCTATGTTTGTACTCTGAAAATTATTGCATCGTCGATATTTTTTTATTATTCAGAAGTGATTTAGAACTGGTTTTTAATATTTGTCTTTTTATGAAAAATGTAAAAAAATATTAATAGGTATTTATTTACTAATAAACATGTTTTTTTACATCGAATGATCGTCGTTCATTCGATACATTTTATAAATATTCTCGTTGAAGAATTTCAAACATTTTATTACCTCTTCAGTTTAATATCTGATACGTACTTCATCATAATTCGAAATGATCCCGTCGCACGTCACGCATTACGTATCCGAAAGGGATAAATTCCAGCAAACATAAATATTGCATTTTGATTCGAGCCGAGACATTCGATACTCTTGTGATTTCGAGCGACCAAGTCGGTCTGTCTGACTGTCTGCTACCGGGCGAGCGGGACGCAACGTGACGGCCTCCGCGAGTGTTGTTTGCATCGTCGGAATCGAATTAAGATTTTTGCACATTATGCAAATGAAGATTGAGTGTTTTATTCATGCTCGCATGTACTGCTATGTGTTTACATGCGAGGGGTGCACGCACGACGGGTGATACCGACGACGATGTCATGCATTATCCCTCGGGGAATGTGTCTATTTAGTCTCTATGTTTTCATTTGTCGTCCCTGAAATTATGCGACTATAATGGTCGGAAATATTCATTTGTTTGGGAAATTGTAATTCGATACGAACGGTGACCGGGGATTCGATATTGTTTATTTATAAGCCCTGATTTGACATGGAGTTCATTCAGTTCTATAATGAATTTAGATTGAAAAAAATACACACACACTGCTGCCTAGAAAAAATATCTAATTATTTTGATCTAGTTTTACAGTAGACCTATATAAAAAAACCGTTATTGCAAGTAATAGAAAATGAAACAGAATTAATGTCTTCCAATTCCTTTCAAATCATATAATAGAAAAATATTTATTTTCTTATGTAATATTTTATCATCTTTATATATAAACATGAGTATTTCTCAATTCATGATAAATTCCTGTGCTTTTGATCTATCGAGACGAAACTTTACAAAACTACTCCCTATGATCCTGCATAAAACATAAAATATTCAACAATCTCATCAACTACTCTGTTATTAAAAATATGATGATATTTGCGAATATCTTTATTCTTCCCATTCAAGTATACAATATCTTCGCTTCAAGAAATTTTTTCGTCTCGATTTAGTTCTGATATTATGGCTAGATTCAATTTTTTTTGTTCACTGTTACTGATTTTAATATGACTATATGTTTTTCAATAACCTCCCATCAGTAGACATAAAAAAGAATAGCAACAGTTTGATAAACGTTTAGATTTAATTCTATTTTGTTATATTGATATTTATTTTTAAATTTTCATATTCTATTTTGATCAAATTCTAGGCGACGAGTTTGAGAAGTTGAAATGTAACAATATAATTCTGCCATTGTGATTAAAGTCACTTTTACAAATAATTATTTTTCTTTCTTTCTCTCACACTATAAAGTACAAAAAAATTAACCAAAAATGTCAATACATGATTATTGATCATTTTTAATCATTAATTAAACACATTTCAGTGGAGATTCCGTTATCCTCAGAGCACTGAAGTACAGAAAATTCTGATTGATGATACATTTTTCTGTATTAATCAGAAATTGTATTCATGGTTTACGGTGTGAGATAATAATTCATTTGCGAAACTTATTCAATTTCACTCCGGATGACATAACCAAAAATACTACATCAAAAGGAATTAGAATAATAATCAAATATGGATTAATTATAATAATATAGATTGATTTTTAAATTGGTTTTCTATAAACTATAATTATAAGTCCCAGCAATGTTGTTTTTTTTACAGCTTGTACTTAACAAACGATATTCTTGTCATAGTTCTGAAAAATCATTGAGGAGTGTATTCACGTTACTCTCTATTTAAATAATTGAAAAAAGCATACACTGTATATTTAAAAAAATATTCAGGATGTTATTTATAGAAAGTAGTTCTCATTCGTTGGTATGTTAAAAGAGGAAATATATTAGGTACAATTAAAATATTTAAAAGAGCAGTCGGCATTAGTGAAAAGAAAAGGTATGTTTTAATAACACGAAAACGCATACCACATGTGGCGAAATTAATAACTGATAAACTCATGACACTCAAATTGGAGCTAGTACTATATGTAGTTCTACTTTCTCTCAGAATCTTTCGATTGTTCTACGGCATAAACATTTTTGAAACAGAAAACAATTCTAGTCTATTACTTTGATTTGTATCAAAATTAAAATTATATATTTTCAAAGAACTGTGTTCTTAATCATATGACAAAAAGATCGTGTAGATTTTTGATTTTTATTTATTTTATTATATTTATTGATGTGTCTTTACAGGCTAATTGTCACATAAAAGTAAATATACATAAAAAACAATATTTATGTTGATAGTAACTAAAAATTGTTTGAGATATGGTTTTCATTTTTAATTCATTGTTGCTTTTTTATATAGTTCTGTCATGTATGTGATATTTATACAGTAAACCCTCCTATAAACCAGTACTCTCATAACGCGGTTTCCATATAATAAGAAGCAAAAATTGTGATTGCTCTCCTCTAACGCAGTACTCTTATAACACGGGTTTTATATAATATAACTTAATATTACCTTAAGCAGTTTCTCTAAAGCATAAATTTTGCTATCACATTTTTACGGTTGAAATTAGGGGAAATTCTCCTGTTTTTTTCATGACGTACATCATCGCTTTTTAATTTCAGTTGTTAGGGAATTCTCCTGTAAACGCAGAAACGATGCAGCATTGCTGTTTTTTTTTTTAACAAAACTAATAACATGGTGCTCCGAGAATGCAGTTTTCATATAATTCAGAACAAATCAACCTGATTTATATGCACTTATTTCTGAGTTTCACTTAACGCGGTTTCCACATAACGCGGTACGAATTAATCGCGTTATAGGAGGGTTGACTGTATGTAATTTGTATTTCGTCCACCTTTTCCAAATTTAAAATTTCGTCAACAGTAATCAGTCCCTTTTTTATTTTATCTCTTTCCTTCCTTTATTTTATTTCTTTCCTTCTTATTTTATCCCTTCTTTTTAGTTCCTTGACAATAGACAAGCAGATGCTCAATACTTTCTATTCCCATTACATAAGACATGACTTCTCTCCTTTCACCCTCACTTTGTTTTCCCATCGAAATGCGTAATCTAAAAGTAGCTAAATCTCTTCTTTACTTCTTGTCTGTCGTCTTAATATACCATGCTCCTTCTTCAACTTGATTTAAGCTCACATAAAAACCAGTGATTTTTTCTCGGTATCTTTGAAATTGTTTTCTAGGTATATTGTATTTATTTCTCTTTAAATTCAGTTTTTAATAATGGTGTCACTTCTTTCAATATCAACTAATATTTGTTTGTTCGAAGTAAAATCTTATCTACAAATCAATAACACATTTTTTTCTTTAATTTCTTATCAGTTAACGTTTTTAAAACGAATATATTATCAGCAGTTCCATATTTCGGTGTGAATTCTATTTGATAATTAATGATTATCTTTTCTTTCTCTATCCACTTCTGAATTTTATTCGAAACGTTTCTGTATAGATTTATCCAACGGTTGTTAATAACATTAGACGTCTACTTCACTAATCTTTTATATATAAACATTTTCAAACAAATACCAAACATTCCGTATATGTCTTTATCTCAAGCGTGCGGCCAATAAAATTGTCGAGACAGAACGAAACGATGATTTGTAATGATGATCGTCGCGTAGCACATATTTCAAGTGAGAACGGAAGCTGCGATGCAATTACGCGTAGCGCCAATGCAATTACACCGTCTACTCTATTTGTAGAGCGATGGTGGGGCCGGATCTGGCCCGCAGCATACTAGTCAGGTCAGACGATGCAAAAAGTCGCATAGACGCCGAACAACGATCACCTGATCAGGTGAGTCGAGTTCCCGTTTTGACGTCACATCACCTGACGTGACGTGTATGTTTATCAAGACGATTGGCAATCGACTTGAACATCATCATATCTTGTTCGGTGTGTATAAGGCGCGTGTTGTACGAAAGAAATGGACATAATCTTGTGTACCTATTGATATCGTACTTGTTAAACACACACACACATATATATATACACAATCAAGGACATAACTGATAATCTGTTATCGATGTGGTGTGATCGAGATGTTATTTGCTAATTTTACAGGTCGCCAAATAATGATTTCTTACCTATAGACTTTGTACAGGTTAAGTTATAATCCGAAAATGAATCACAGAAGTATTCCCTTTTCCATTACTGATTTGTCATATTTCTTGTTTTGTTTATAAATATAGAGTGAGTAAGTAAGTAAAGTACTGTATTTCTAATAAAATATTCATTAAAGGAGGTTGGTACTTATATATTACATGACCTTATGTATACGGATACAATAGATTTAATATACAAATTGTGATTATCTTGGTCCAATTCTTACATATAAACGGTTACATAATGGTCATAAAAACTGAATTATTATTTAATTGTCAAAAATTTAATTTAATTATACATTTTAAACACTGATACATTCATTGCAATACACAATATATCTCGTTTGAGCAATAAAACGTTTTTAATTAGCTAGCTGGTAAATAATAACAGGGGAGATATAACAGAAATGAGAGTAAACGGAATAAAATATCATTTATTTGTACTTATACTTCTAGGTTTTAACATTGAAATGATAAAATAGTAAATATCTTTAATTTTCTGTTTGCAAATATTAGAGAGGATCTACATATGGATATTGTTGTTATTGCATTTTTCATTCAGGTATAAATATAGAGTATCTAATTAATGTGAATATATAGTAACTCTTAAAAGAACTTGGACAGGCAACTATATTTTTTATATGAAGTTTAACTATTAATTTTAGTTCAAAATTTATCCAATGTTATCGATAAGAGTGATCAAACATGTACTGGATTTTGATACAATTTATCATAATTGAATTGTAAAAACATATATAAAAAGTATTGATTATAAAACAATTTGAAAGATTAAAGTAGTCCTGCTCAAGAGAAATCAAAGCGCGGAAATAAAAAAAAATCATTTTAGAATTAAATATCAATATTTTTACGGTCACCTCAATGTAAAATAATTGTTCATTTTCTATTCATTCTATTTATAATACGAATTTCCAGATCGAATTAAGTCAATGATTCAGCTTTTTGGTCAAGTTATGTATTATTAGAGATAGATTGTGTTAGAGTTAGATATTTCTGTCATATATTTTCAGAAATACTTTTAATAAGGTAAGGAAAAATTTCAGAGAATCGTTATAAATTTTTCAGTACTTTAAAGAATGTGTATTACCATCAATTGAAAATATTTAGAATTGATTTATTAAACATTTTTAACCAGAAAAATTTTGTGGTTTGTCAAGTGAAAACAGAAATCATTTGTGAAAGTAAATTTAACCACAGTATTACAAAATCTATTCTTACTTAGTTCGAAAAGAGATTTAATAATCAAAATACATTTGATTTAATATCAAGTTCATGACTCAACAATTTTTACTATAATGTTGCATCTTTAGATATTTTTATTAAAAAATAAGCATAGAATTTACTCTAATTATATGATATTTAATCAAAGTTACAAGTAAATTTTGAAAATCACTTCAAATTGTAGTCATTTTAGTAAATTAATCAAAAACACACATGTATGCTTGTTAAAAGCACGCTTATTTCTGCAAAAATAGTTTTAATGCTATGTGAGGAGCAACATTTTGTTCAAAACGCATGTATAACGAAAATATATTAAAATTACTTAAGTTTATATCAAGGTTTTGAAGAAAATCTATAATTTTTGTTAAAATTTTAATGTTTTGATGGATTTCTTTAAAGTAGCTGTTAAATTTACAATAATTGTCTAGTGGAATATATATATATATATATATATATATATATATATACATATAAAAATATAAATAAATATATATATATATATATATATATATATATATATACACGAGGGTCATTTGCTAAATATGCTAAAAAAAGCAAGTTAAACACTGTTTTTGGAAAAAAATATTTTCAACATAGTCTCCATTGAGGGCTATACACTAGGTCCAGTGAGTCTGCAAAATACACATTGACGGCGATAACATCTTCATTCGATGACAATTTCTTCCCATCGAACCAAATTTTCAAGTTTAGGAAAAGGAAGAAGTTGCACGGAGGTAAATCCAGAGAATAGGGTGATTGATGAATCAATCAGAAGCTTAATTCGTACAATTTTGTCATTGCGACGGTCGATTTGTAGGACAGCGCGTTGTCCTGGTGAAAGAGTACTTTTTTGTGCGCTAATCTTAACTATTAAGTTTATAGTTAGAGAAATTGGGGGATGCAAATATAAACCAAGTGTGGTTGAAAAAATTTGCACGATGTTTCATAACTCTCGAATGCAATGAGATATTTAGATGAAAAAAAAATAAGAAAGCTCAGTATTACTTTCCAAATAGTGTATTTATTTATCAATATAATTGTCATCATTGTCAGTACATTTCTACCAAGGTATAACAAGTTTTTTCAGTGCGATAGTGAAGAAATCCGATGACATGGAAGTATTACAGTGACTGTCGAGTTTTCTCAGAGTATTTATTTCAGATTTATTTTTCTAATAAATGTATTTACGCCTGACTCAGTACATTTTTAGACACGTGTCTTAATAATGGTTTCCTTAAATATATAATAAATTATATTAAAAAAAAATATTTCTACGCACTTACAGCGATTACATATTTAACTTTTTTTTTGTAACTGAGTGTGTTTTTTTAATACATTATCTTGTTTCGACATTTCTCATTATTCAACATCCTAAATATTTAAGCTATTTGTACATTTAATGTGCTGTAAGCTGAGAATAATTTCAAACTTGTTACCCATTAGTCATCGAACTATTCTCTGTCTCGAGTCATTGTACTTTAAATTATATTGTTATACATTTTTTGCATTAAATAAAATTCCTTTTCTATCTATTAATAACACACAATTCAATGATTACATCGTATTAAGTTACAGAAATTCAGTAAAGAATTCGTAACAGATAAAAAAAACGGTATTAGAGTTTGAATACATGATGTAATCAAGAAAAAAAAACTGAAAGTAAATACCGAATCAACGGTGAAACTATAATAGAGGATATCGTTTTAAACCGGAAACATAAGTATGCTCGCTATTTATAAAATATAATTAAAAAAAATGTTTTTTTTCTTATATTTCCAATTATACAATATTCATGTCTCGAGGTTACATCAGTTCGATAAGAAATGCGTGAAACTAGTAAAACGTTTGACAGTTTACAAACCTTAATGTTTTTTTTTCAACCTTTCGAATATTGTATTTAATGTTGTACGTTTTTATTAAGATTTAATTGTTATGAATTAAATTCGTTTATAATTATTATGTAGTCTTGTAACGAGTACTCGGTTTTGTGAAATTATTTAAATTACCTTGTAGAATGGCCTTTGTGTAAAGGTTGTAATAATAATTAGTTTAATGGTTAGTTCTTTTTTTATTCTGAGACAGTATATTTTTTTACAAAATCATTAGTGATAAACGAGTGCAGAGATATATGAATATAAAAGACAACGGGTGAAAAAAAGAAACAATTTATCGTATCAGACAATTTTCTTACACGGAATTGAATTTTCCGTCATCAGTTTTTTGTAACAGAAAATCAGGTGATATAGAAATCACCTGATCTCACAAATTGTTTACAACACATTCATTAGTATGATTCACATTTACCTATTGAAACAATATATAATTATTATTGTGAAACTATTTGTTGTTCTATTGTTACACGTGTAACATATTCATAGTAAATTTTCGTGAATCACAAACATACTTTTTTATATCCATACATGCATAAACGTTGGTTGTGTTTGACATGATTTTGCAATATTTTTTTCATACGCATAGAATAAGTACTTAGAACATCGATGAATAAGCAAATCCTGTACTGTTTGTGTGTTTGTAAAGCCTAACTGCATTTCGTTATATCGATGACATAAATAATCTGTTGATTAAACAGTTTCGTTTGTGAATTATTTGTTGATAGTTTTTTCTTGAAGCATACATATTTTTGTTCAATGAAATGACCGTGTTTGTTTTTCATTCATGCATTTATTCTCTATATATTTATATATGAATGAAAGACACAACATTTACTAAGATTTTTTTTTTAAGAAAGTCACTGTTGCTTGAACGTTAATACAAATTCTGATATGAATTTTCTTATCAAAATATTTGAATTTGATAAAATATTTTTGAAGACAGATTATCTTTAGCTGCTGACAGGGGACGAAATTATAATATATAAGAAATATCTTTTGGTAAATCAATTCACACTCTTTATAATTATAAAAAAAATTCTGATAAAAATGTTAAATAAATGATTTTTAATCATTTTGAGAAGTCTCGCTAAGGACTTAGTCTTCACTAAGAAATATTAGATTCCAATTCTGAAAATCTTAAAAGTTTTTAAATTAAAAAAAATAAATTTTAAAATCTTCATAAAATAGTCCTCTCACTGTGACTAAATTCATTCTAATAAAGGGTTTTTTCACTCACCCTCTTTACCTGATTAAAAATGTCCAGTTTTTGAGTATTAATAATTGTGAATTTCCATTACGACGTCATCATCTTCGAAGCGCTAAAGTATACAAAAATCTTACTAAAAATATTAAGTTTAAACTTTGAAGATCTTAAAAATATTTAATAAAAAACATTAAATTTAATGGTCTTCACAAAATAGTTCTGGAATTGTGGGAAACTAGTTTTCATTAACGATTTTTTTAAAACAAAAATGTCAAATTTTTGGCTGTTGATCATTTTGTGAATGGTTTGTGTGGATTTCTCTGATAATAACACCTTTTTCAGACGAGCAGCTGATTGAAAACAAAGATATTTAAAGTACCTCGCATATTGTTGCTCAAATCATTTGGACAGTAACTCGACCGATTAGTTGGTATCAGTTGGTGCTGGTTATCAACTCGTACGCCAGCTCGGATGGTGTAAACCTGGCCCTAGTGATGATAAAGGCAACAGAATCAAAATGCACATAAGTAATAATCAAAAATTATCAGTAGTCAATTATTGAAAATTTGATCAGAAATTTTTCATACGGTCTGTGGGACAAGGAACAAACCATTTATAAAAGCCAATCTTCATAAACGTTTACTATAATTTAAAATTTATCTACTTACTTAACAAGAGATTAAAATGAGTAATATATGACAGAAGACAAATTATTTCCAAAAGAATCCCTGTCACCAGACTTACTTTTTTCTAAACAGATGTGTTGTTATTATTCCTATTTCGGTTCATCAAAACTTCTTTTATTATAACGATTTTAATCTTGTAGTGAGATTGATTTTTATCTTATTCTATTAATTTAAATAACAAAAAATCTTATACAAAAAGAATCGTCGAATACTGCATTAATATAAGATAAATTACATTTATTTATGTACAATCTACTCTCGACTCTAATCAAAAAAATTAAACTCATAGAAAACGTCGATCGAAACATCATTACATTTCTGCTCGAGATCCAATCAGATCTCATTGACCTCTACAAGTTAACTGTTTCAAAACAAACGAATTTGCACTGAACTGTATCTTAAAATAGCAATGCTTCAATAGACCAAACATATAACATACGCATGCATAAACAGAAGAGAAAAAAAATCCGTATCACATTAGAATACAGCGTTTTGATAATAAAATACGACTCGATTGGTACAGAGCAATGGACACAATCACGCCACGTTACAATATATGATCAGGTTTCGTTTGTGTACGTTTTTTTTTCTCTCCCTATTCTCGCCCGATGTGACCATTACGGCGTGTTTTATCTGTGTGCCAGTATAATAATACCTGTTTCACAATTATGTTACCTTATGCTAACGTAGCATTGAATAGTTTCGAACAGACATGACACATTGTAGTGACTGGCGGACACTTCACATAAGATACGAATACGTTTTATGAATGATATCGGACAGGCAGGACCGTATTAATATCTCGATATAAAGGACTGATTTGAAAATACACCTGACACCAAAAAAATGTCTCTCAGATAATTTGCTTCGACTTCATGTTTTCAATCTTTTCATGATTTCTTATATTCTATCAGAATTTCTTTCATCGAAAAAAAAAACTAATCATAAATGTTCAATAATTGATTATTAATCATTTTTGTTTTTGGATTACGATACTCTCGTATTCTCAGTCTATTAGAGATATTATCGTATGAAGGACATTTTTTCTATACTTTCGCGCTCTCTACATCGAAATAATTAAAAATAATCAATAATCAATTATTGAAAATCAGGATTTTTTTTCTGGTTCATGGAAAGAAAAATAATTTATTTGTGAAAGTGAATTTAGTTAGAGTGTCAGACATGTATTCTTATATTAAATCGATAATATTTGAAATAATTTCAAATTGTGCTCAATTATTAAAGGTAAAATTATTTATCTTCTCTTAACATATAAAGACATCAAAAAGTGAAAGACATTGAAGGAGAAACTCTTATTCTACATACATGATTTTTATTAGGGTGTTTTACATAATCTCCTCTAACTTTTATGTATTTATTCCAAAGCTTAATAAGCTTCTGGATTCCATCCTGGAAGATTTCTTTGTTCCTTGTGCAACTACGCTTGTACCGTATTAATGACCTCCCCACTAAAAAGAAACTTTTGTCCTCGCAGTTATTCTTTTAATGGTCCGAAAAGGTGGAAATCACGTATCTTGAATGGACCAGAAGCTTAAAATATAGATCTTGAATATACTTTTAGGTTGGTAAAAAAATAATTGCAGTTTTTGTTTTCTGAATTCTAACCTTAATCAATGAAAGTGTAATTTCATCGTGTTCATGTTAGTATTATTTTATAGTGCATTTTTCGGTCTATATTTTGATAACATCGACTTTAGATGTATTATTTATTTCGGTTGAAATTGGGCTGTTGAATTAAAGATGTAAAAAAAGCAAATAACAGCATTTTTTTGTAAGAGTTCAAAATGGGTGGTAAGCAGCAAAAACTGCTCCTAAACTGAACGATGCTTTTAGTGTCGGTACTGTTAAGGTGCAATGATGGTTCCATAATTTTTCTGCTGAGAACGAGAGCCTCGAAGATGAAGATCGCAAGGGTCTCTCTTCAATTCATAATGACCAACTTACCCCGTTAGTTGTTTCAGAACCACGCACAACAATTCTAAAGATTGCAGAAAAATTAGTCGTTAGTCATACAACAGTTCTGGACCACTTAAAACAGCTAGGAAAATCAAAAAAGAAAAATTCATATAAATTTGAAGGTCACAAACCGCAATTATTTTTCTACCAGCCTAATAATTTGTTTTATTAACTGTGTGAATTCGAACGTTGTCTTAGAATAAAATCAAACTTGTTCGAAATTCTCCCACGTTTCTTAGACTTGATTTTTCGTTTCAATTCCTGAAAGAGTTCACAATACTTGTGATTATTTATTATTTCTCCGTTGGATGCAAAATGAACCAAAATTGCACCTTCTATATTTTAAAAAAATGATCATCATCAACTTTTCTGCAGAATGTGCTGTATCTTGAACTTTTTTGATATTGACAGTGATGGATGTTTCCATAATGAACTTTGCCGGGTACTCTCTGGTTCGAAATAACAGACTAATGTCTCATCAACGGTAACTAAACGAGTAAGAAACGGATTCCCTTCTATTAACACAGTATGAGAGTGGCCGCTCAAGATAGTATCAAGTTTCTTCCAGCACTGAATCTATAAGATCATCAAACGTTGGACTAAGTGCGTAGAAATTAGACGTGATGATACAGAAAAATAACCCGAATAAAAATCCTGTATGTAGAATAAAAAATCATTATTTCTTAAATGCTCTTTACTTTTTGACTTGCCCTCGTATAAGAAGATTCTTATTTTCTATTCACAAATTTTACTCTCTGATTAAAAATATAGATTGGGATCTTAACTACATTTGCTTCCATAAATAAATTAACACAGTGAATGCCAAACCAATTTTATATGACTTGCTCAAGGCGCCGTAACGAATTTTTTGTTGTGCGATGCGTATTGTGTTAAAATATAATACACAACAGTTAATTTGAACTGTATTATTATGTTTTATGCATTTATCTTAATGGGGGCCATCGGTGACCCCCCTGCCCGGCGCTGGAGTGCGTTTTTTCGATGACACTTTAATATTTTATGGTGTATTAGTTTTTTTAAGTCATTGTAATAACGATAATTATATTGGCAATTTTAGAAATGTTGCCATTTACTTAAATTATGTTTTTTCAGTAATCTTGGCATAGCTGGTCACCGATAAACTCTACGGCGCTACAGGCAAGTCCACTGGTGACCCCCACGGCATTCAACGTGTTAAACGAATACACAAGAAATTTCCCTTTATCAAAATATGACTTAGTGTACCAAAGTATTTAGACAATAATCAGTTATTTAGAATTTTGGAAAAGAAAAACTGAAAGATGCGTTTGATATCAGTCAGTTTCTAACAACATAATTATACAGATTTTACTTTCCACGAATATATTTCATAGGTTCAATATTTTTTACATGTGAATTTTAATTAAAGTCCACGTTTATTTTTTGTGTAAAATCGACAATGTTACCTAAATTTAATTATTTACTACGAAAAAGATATTTACCTGGAACAAACAAGTTCAAATTTCTTGGCACTAAATATGTATGGATTTGTAACTTTTTTTGTCGAACTTTATAAATTAATTTCTAACCTTCATATTTATAAAATGTGTCACAGAAATAAAAAAAAAATAATTAACTAGATATTCTAAATGTTATTAAATATCGTATGATTATCAAAACATGAATGTGTGCTGTTGTCTAATTTTCGTATTAATTTGAAAATCAGTAAATGTTATTTTAATCGTTATTTAAGTACACTTCATGTTTGGTACATGGATATTTTATTCGCAAGTCATTTATCATCAATTTTAAACGAAAAAAAATTAAAAAGGAACGATTTTAATTAGAATATAAGTATAGGAGTACTTAAACGTTTTATTTGTAAAATTATCTGTATTATTCACTAATTCAGGAGCTCTTTTTTATAAAGAAGCATTTTATTATTCGTAAACCATTTGCGTAGATTATTTAAATTAGTAAAAACATATTATTTCTATAAAATATATACTTAAAAATTATAAACGAATTAATTCGTGTTTTATTATAAAATTACTTATGTTTCAGAATGATATTTTGCCCGTTACTTTTTAATATTCTCTTTATTTTTTTAAATAATTATATAATTACAAATATTTAAAGCTGATCCATTTGTAAAAAGGGATTTTTGACAGTATCACAACTGACACCTTTAGTTTTTCTTTTTTGATGTATGAATGCTCATGATTTTGTATATCACTGTGTATAAAATGAAGAAATTCAGTAATAATAGTCAAGATTGTGAATAGACAGATGCATCACCTCTATTAGCAAATCATAAGATGTTTAGAGTTCATAGTCACATGAGGTAATAATCACATGTAAATAGCCCTTGATCAAATCGAACAGACACCGAAGCGAGAGTGTATTTTTTCTTTTTTTTTCTTATCTGTACGTATATATGATTTCCTAGACAAACCTACAATTATTGCATAGTAAATGCACGTTCACTGATATCATAGTCCATTAGTCAGATGTTTATGGTGAAGTACGTGACAGATTGAACAACAAACCGCATCGCGTGTTGCTGCCATTGTCCCAGCCTCTCGGTGTATGTACAGATTATACACTGATTCCCAACAATCCACGCTACGTTTTCGAATAGATGAAATTTTAAACTAGATGCAATCGTGTAAGCGATATTTTACCGCAACGATACTATTACTAATGTTATTATTATTTACATATCGGGGCGTTGGTATATCAGATTTTCTTCACATGCAGGTATATTTGTTTCCTTATTCACTTTCATTACAAGAATCTCTGATTTATTCTTTGACAACTCTATCTGTCTTAAGAAAAAATGTTGTAAGATCTAGAAAAAGCAAAATATCACATTTTTCCTATCCCACCTACGAGATTTGATCAAAAAGACCTTTATTTGAGCCATAAAACTTTATTTATAAAAAAATATTCTAAATTAAAATGGTTCGGTTCGAAATAATCCCCTGAATCAGCTGCCATGCCAAATAAAGACATAAATAAAGACAAAAAATTTAAAATTTTATTAAAACACAATCTTTAACCCCTTGAAGCCGAATGAATGGATGGTTATAAGAATCCATTGATGTTTTCCAAAGAAACTATGGTCTCAGAGCGCTATCTCTTGAATGATATATTTAAAGGTGACTAAGCTCTTTCTAATGAGACAAAATATATAATTTTCTTTCATTAGAAAAAATTACAGTTTTCCGAAAATTAGAAAAATTGTAGTTTTTTCATTTGAAAAACTATGAAAATTGTGAACGTGAGAATTGGGTTGAATAATATTTTTTGTTTCAAAAGTTCCTCATTAGAGGAAAGCTTATAAAAAATTTCGAGACTCTACGTCCATGTACAAGATGTGACCGATGTGAAACCGTTTTGTGCACACTTGATTGTTTCAAAATTTTTTACACTCAACAGTAATGTTATTTCTGCAAATTTTCAATTGCAATTAATTTTTCCGCTTCCAATTATATATTTACAATCAAGAGATTTATGTTTTCCCGAATATAATCAACGATTTTCCACAATATATCAGATAGATGTGACATTGCTAATAACTAATCTGAATTAACATATTTTTTTCTTATAACCGACAAATTTGCGATTTTTATTTTGTTTATGATAAAAAAATATCAGATTAATCAAAAAATATTTATTAAAAAATGTTAGCACCCTTTCCCCTTCCCCGGCTTTAAAGGGTTGAATACACATGCAATTTTTTGAATTTTTATACATGTACAATACTTATTTCAACTCAGTTCTAAGAATCCTAGAATAAATCTTTTCTTTTTTTAAAAAAAAAAATCAATCAATTTAAAAATCCGAAATTATTCGCAAAGTATGAAAAAATGGATTTTGATACTGTGTACATTTTTCTAAGAATAAATCATACAATGAGAAAGAAAGAGAGAATGAAAACTTGAACAAAATTTGTTGACAAGTTCAAGTACAACTTTTCATCGTATCTAAAAAAATGTGTAAAAAACGAATAGATTATCTAAAAAAATAATAGTATTTTAAAACCCATCAATTCAAATCATCTTTAATGAAAGGTTCACAGGTAGTAATACAATATATTATTATCTGTTAACTTGAAATTATTAGTCAGTAGTTAAACTACAACAAGGTTCTAAATGATTTTTTAAAAGATCAAATAATAAGTTTAGGTGAAACTCGAATGATGACGATGATTCATATTCAATTAGTCCTTTAAATTGTTCCTTTTCAAACAGGTTTCATAAACACTTCTTACACGCACGTACATCAATTATATATGATTCCATTAAAGGTTTCATACGACTCTCTCTACAAAAAAAAAAAAAATAAAGAAATTATTACAATAATTACAATCTTATACCATCAATATCCCAGTAAATACTAGAAGATAAACACATTTATGTACTCGGATCTATCATCCGAACGGAACGTAACGCGATTGGGTATTCGAAAATAATCACGATGTCGCATAATTCCGGATGTGTTTGCCGCTTACTGTTTATACCTGTGTCTTAAATTGACGTACCTGATGGAGTACCCTCCTCGGGAATGTAAATATGTACAACTACATCTCAACAAATATGTAATGTCTGTCATTCAATGAACCACCGGACGGACTTTTTACAACTGTTTACTCGTACTGTTTGAATTTAAAACGGTATGCGGGAAATATGCAGTGGTTTAAGTAAATGGAAACGTGCAATTAACCGGTAGTTGATACAAGAACGTACTTGACGACCTGTCGATATTAATATTCAGGTCCGTATTCGATTCGCTAATTTATTCAAGTAGATACTTTTGATAACCAATTTCGAAAAATAAATGTTTATGTTTGTCACAATGACATATTCGAAATCTTCTTTTATCAATAACGAACATATTCTTTCCGAATGATTATTTTTCGTCGCACAGACCAGCAAAAAAAATTCTTGTCAAAAATATTCAATAAATTATCATCGATCGTTTGTGATTATCGCTTATGCACATTTAGATGATGTCATCATTTTTAAACCATCAATGATTTTTATGTATCTTGATGGTTTGAATATGATGGCATTGTAATAATCAAAAGTGATCAATAATTATTTATTGAACATTTTTAATTAGAAAACAAGCTATGATTTGTCAGGTAAAAAAAGATTTTTTTTGTGTAAGTTATTTTACCCACAGTGTATTTTTTATAAAAACATTTTATACATTTTTATCTAATATAATTTTAACCTAATTTTTATCAAATATAAAACAATGGACTGCTTAAAAATCATTACACTCTTAAGATATCTCCAGATTTAATAACGGTGTAATTTGATAATTAAAAAAACACATTTTCAGATCTTCATAATTTACACAAATACAAGTAAAAAAGGAACGAGATTTTCATTAAAACTTTCTTTATTGAAAAAATACAGAATTCAAAGATAGTCCTGTTCAAAGAAATCCCTATCGACTCTAAATCAAATTTCCAATCTCTCCTTCTATGCTTGGAAACATTTGTAGTAGTTTTATTTAGCAATTCTGTTAAAGCGCTCTTTTCGCCTCCCACATGGTAAAAACAAGTTTGTTTTTAAAACTATTTAGGATTGGATACACAAAAAATCACAACTGGTGAAATCCAGTAAACACGAGGTGTGTTTCGACGTTTTTATTTACTTTTAGGCTATAATAGGTTCAAAAATAACACTGAAAGAGTGAAAGCTTTCTCGTGAGAAAGAATCCGCTTTTAGAATAACAAATCTACTCTTTTAGAACAATTTTTTTTCTCTAAAATACTCCAAAGTGTTTTCTTTTTTTAATGTAGAGAAAAATCACATTTTTTATTTATATAAACAACTATTTTTAAAATTGACAATTTTCAAGATATTGAAGATATTTGTGAATGATAATACAGGAATTCGAAATAAAATAGTAGCACTTCTAGACATAATTAGCAATTGATGCCAATCTCTTGTTAATATAATAGGCAAGCGTAATAGAAATTAATTTTTATTTTAAATACTGTACGTTCTATTCTAATATAATCTCTAGTTAAGTTTCTATCAAGAAAAGATTTGTGATAGATATTCATTTCAAAAACACATATTTTGTTGATTATACTTAAAAATATTAGGTTGTCAGAAAAAAATTGCGATTTATGACCTTCAAATTCATATACGTTTTTTTCATTTAAGTGGTTTTAAGTGGTCCACAACTGTTGGACGACTAACGCTTAATTATTGTGCAAGCTCTTGAATTGTTATGCGTGGTTCTGATTCAACTAACGCATTCATTTGATCGTTATGAACTGAAGAAGGTTTCCCGCGACCTTTATCTTCAAGGATCTCATCGCCAGCACGAAATTTTTGGAACCACCATTGTACCGCATTTTCCTTAACAGTACCCACACCAAAAGCATCATTTAGTTATGAACAGCTTCTGCTGCTTTACCATCCGTTTGGAACTCGAAAAAAAAGGTTTTAATTGTTCCTTTTTCATCTTTAATTCAATAGCCCAATTTGAAGCAAAATCGTTAATAAAACCAAAGTCAATGTTGCCAAAATACAGATCGAAAAATACACTTTAAAATTATATTAACATGAACACGATGAAATGACACTTTCATTTAAAAAAAATGAGGTTAGAATTCAAAAAACAAAAACCGCAATTATTTTCCTACTAACCTAATATAATGGGCAAGCGTAATAGAATATATTTTTATTTTAAATAATGTACGTTCTATTCTAACGTAATCTCTAGTTGAATTTCTATCAGTAAAAGATTTGTGATAGATATTCATTTAAAAAATATATGTTTTGTTGACTATACTTAAAAATATTTCAAATCGAGAACAAGTAACAAATGTCTTAAATTATCGTGCTTTCACCTGCATTCAAATCACTGGTTGACATTTTGATGGTAATAAATACTAAATGTTAGTTAGAGATTTTATTTATATTTTACCTAAATTATTTTTTTTTTGCTTGAAATCAATAGGTTTTTCTATATTACAACATTTACACTTTGTTGTTAGTTTTAAATCAAGTTATTATTCAAGAAAGATCTCTTGATTAATCTTTTTTTAATACATAAATATTTTTCTGAAATTGTTTTCAGTAATGAATTTATTGGAAAACGAATACTTTCATTCGACTGATCTAAATGAATTTATAAATAAATTCAATAAGCTTCTATTCTAGACAAAATGATAAAATTCAAAGTAACTGAGAATGAAACTTATATTCTAATAACAGCATCAAGAACGATCATACATCATAGCTCGTTATACATAAACAGTATTCAATAGCACTCGATACATCAATATATACAAATATATAGAGCAATTAAAACGTTTTTTTTTTTTATTAACAAACTAGTTTCTTTATCATCGAACATCTCCTATTGTATATTTTAATACAGTTTATTAATGATTTAAACTTTTCACACTTATCATTTTCAACTAGTCAGATTTTGGTTTGAGGCGTTTAGACCTCCGTGTTGAACGGTCGAGGATGTTTCAGTAAATAAGTTATGTTTTTATAGCACACTGAAGAAAGTTTGTTTATTCTTTTACATTCTTCAACATGTTACCTAGTTTTTTTTATGTTTTATACACTTACTTATGCAGGAAGTCGTATAATTTATGATATATATTTTTTTCAGTTGGACAAAAGCGTTTTCTCAAATTGCTATTTAATTAAGTAACGAGTAATAAAATTCATAATTAACAGTAATTGAAAAATAATTAAAATTAAACGAAAAAATATTAATTCAGAAATAAAATTCTGTCAGCTTTTGGATGAGTCACTTGTTAGTATTCGCATGAATTAAGTAAATTAATTTGGTTTCAGGTGTTTTTTTATAAAAAAAATATCAAATTATTTCTTTACATTCACTTTCTTAGATAACATAATTTATTTAGTTAGATCTATTCATATTTATTAATGAACATCACATAGAATATTTTTCATTAGTCAGATATATACTAAAAATTAATTAATTATTCTTTATATGATCGAATCGTTGACTTTATTTATCGAAACTTCCTCCCAGATTCACATACACACATACTGTGTCGAAAGTTTTCAGCGTGTTAAAAAGTAGATAGTAGTTGATTGTCGATGCCAGCGGCAATAATTTACTCTGACCGCGTTCATTTCTCGCGTTCAACATTATTATCGCATCTATCATATGAGCCACACCGAGTGTATGAATATTTACTATTGAGAATGTATCTATTTTGAACTTTGCTACTCGAGATGCGATCTGTCTAATAACGGTGATTGCCACATAAATGGAATTTTATAAAAGTGGTAAATGTGATATGGAAAGGATGTCGCGTCTTTATGATTTTATCGTATTTATACTTTTTTTTTCAACAAAATTCCTAGAAGATTTCTAGTTGAAGTGCTATAAATATATTTTATTTAATTTGAATAACATTAGCATTATTGTTACATTAGACTTAGTATAACGATTTAAAATGACAGCCAATATAGTAAATAAATGTGCATAATTTATAATCCGTCAATGATGCATGCTGAAAATAAACTACTATTTGAAATGCACGAGCAAGGCTTTTAATTAATGAACTCGCTTATGGAATTCCTCATAAATTATATACGAAATCGAATAAATTATTAAATGTTTGAAAATAACATATGAATGATTTTTTTTAAAAAAAATCAGAATGAAAAATGTATTGAATGTTTTTAAAATGAAAGAATATATAAACCATTTATTATGTAAATAGTTTGACTCGTTTCCTATTTTTAAAAAATATATCCATTATGAAATCTTTCTATAATAAATTTCTTTACTTAACGACCCTGTTTCACCAATTGTCTACAGAAGTTATCAAATCAAATGCTAATAAATTTCTGCATCATTTTACTAACTGATTTGTTTTTTTCAAATAAAAATTCTTATAGTATATTAAATTTTATTTTTTAGACTAAATTTATACTTCCTGCTTTTTGAAATCGATATAAATCACAAATCAATTTCCTAATTGCAGTTTTAGTTTGTTTTTTTTTTAAAAAAAAAGAAAAAATTTCTCTTCCAATCAATTATTTAAATCCGTTTCATTTTAAACACAAGTACGTATCGATACATTTTTTAAGACCTATAAACACTGCCATAAACAATATATAACTGGTAGGTCTTGTTTCATCATCGACTCATCATTAAATAGTTACAAATAATTAATTGAAATGATTGATACGTGGTGCCGACCGATTGCAGCGTATCTATAATTTATATTAATAAAAAAATACACTTCTTTTATATCACTCGTAAAGATATGCATCTGACTTTAAAGACCCCGCCAGCTAAATATTTAGTTTGGGGCGTGCACTCAAGATAGCACCATTGTACGTTCAAATAAATTATTTCGAGTGTCAGTGATTCCACTTTAATGAGACGTAATGGTTCGTATTTTAGTTTCGACTCTACTATTCACTATATATATATATATATATATATAAATTTTTTTAAGCTCTTCCTCAGTTAACGCTGTTTCGAAATAGCGTTATATGACTAAACCTTAGAACCAAATGAAATATAGAAACGTATATTATTTGCAATTTTTGATACATGTTAAAATTTAAATATTTTTTTAAGTGATGCTACATTTTTTTCTATACCTTGCAGCTTTGATAATGATGGAATCGATATTTAAATGCACATAAGCAATAATCAAGAATTTTAAATAATCATTTATTGAACGTTTTTGATCAGAAAATTTTGTTGATTTCTTTTTTAAATTTCATCGTTTCTTAGATTTTTTCTTTAATGAACCCAATTATTAATTAATCCGTTTTATCTTTAATTAACCCACTTAGACAGAACTTATGTAAAAATAAATTATTTTTATATATAAAATTTAATAATAAAATATAAAACATATGAATTTTTTTCTCGAATAAATTTTTAGAAGGGAAAAATAAGAGAAACCTTTTTATATAACTGAAAACAAAAAAACTTTTTAAGAAAACTACGTTCAAGCTAAAAAACAAAAATCATAAATCAAACAAACATAAAAGTAAAGAGAATGTTGTAAATGAATAAAAATCACGGAAGACGAACATGAAAACAAACACGATTATAAAATAAAAAAATTATGAAAAATGTTTACAATATTTTAAACTAGTAAACTAAGTAGAACTAGAAAAGACATACAGCCTGGATGACTGACCATTCAGTCCGCCTGATAGTAGTTATCCTGACATAAAAATCGTAGATGAAAATTAAATACATGCTGAAATAAGTTGATATAAAAGGAAGAGTAAATATAAATTAGAACATAAAGAGAAGAGGCGAAAAAAACAGGAACAGTCTACTTTTAATAAAGGAAAAAAAACATTTAATAATGATGTTATTGATTGAAGAACAATAAAGATCAGCGCCACATTAAGACTAGTCTTAAAAAGAATACAAAGTTTTGATAATAAATTCAATAAAAACCTTTTTATATAATTAAAGTTGCTTGTCTTTTAATTCTTCATATATTTTCAATTTTGTACCTTTTTTTAAAAAATAAATATTTTTTAAAAATTTAACACGATGAATCGAGATGATAAATATATAAAAAAAGATTTAATCTCTTCTACCTATAGCGTAAAATTGTAATTTATACATGAGAAGATCTACAGTTTAATCAATGAATGATTTTAATACGCATAAGAAAAAACATATATATATATATATATATATATATATATATATATATATATATATATATGTATGTATATATGTCTGTATATCTGTATGTATGTATGTTTTTTGTGTGACTAGGATGTGAGTCCACTACCAACCTGCCCAATTAAAATAAATTTATTGTACAATGAGTTACCCATGTTTCCTCATATGGCCAATCGTAGAACAAAAACACGAGTAGACGATTGTATCTGTTTAATTAAAAGAATTTATTTGTGTACTATTGAAAATCGTTGGACACAAAAGCTTATGTATAAAATAATTTGTTCAATAAAATTGTATAGTTTAATTTTTGTCGGTTAGAACGATCAAAAAGTCAAGACAAAATGAATTTTATTTGCATGCTGTGAGGGGAGATAATGATAGTATTATGGTTATCGTTCAGGAATGATCATTAAGATGAGATGTAAATAAAAAAAATCTTCTAAAAAACGTGTGTCTAATATATGAATATGTTCAAAATGTTTCAATTATTACATATATATATATATACATACATATATTCTTTATTTATAACATATCTTTTTAAAACATAAAAAATACAGACAACTTTCTCTTCTTTTAAATAGTGTCAAATTTTTTTCATAAAGTTTGTATGTTTCGATATTAAAATGATGACAATTTCCAAATTGAGCTTTTTCATGTGAATTTATTGTAGGTATGAATTGATTTATCGATTTTTCTGTACATTGAGTCATCATTTCTGTATTTTGAGTCATCGGGTAATAATTATTAATATCTCTCTTACTACTAAAAAAATATTCAGTTGTGAAACTTATATTCGTTGCTATTAAGACTGTATCACACTTTTAAAATTAATTAATTTTATTCCTATCCTTATAACTGATGCCATATAATTATATCATTTTTTTTAAAAAAAATCATATTAAAGACTTGTATGAATAGACAAGTTCCAAATTCCAGGAAGCACCAGGTATCTTAAATTTTATTTAATTAATCATAAATGTTAACAACTGAAATTAAATATATACTAAAGGATGTTAGAGTAAAGATATTTTATATAAAAACAGAAAATGAATCTTTAATTAACTATTTTCTCTGTTTTCAAATATTTTTCAATACATTCCAGCGAAATAAATTTAACATCCATCGACATAAACTTACTAATAAATAAATCACAAAAGGATATATATATATATATATATATATATATATATATATATGTATGTATATATGTATATGTGCAAATAATAATAATAAATTATTCTTGCAGGTCATTTACTGAACTCTTGTTTTTATCTCTTTGACTGATTTAAAATAATGAGAAATATGATTTATCGTGTCTGCGTTTTTTTTTTTTGTTTTTATTTTCTCTAAGATGTGAAAACTGTGCTGTAAACAGCAAATTAGTATATTTTTTGTAACAATCTTACTGATTTCATTAGTTGGATATTTGATATGATGTTAGTAATTAGTCGACACGTCTGAATAACGAACTACAGGTCATGGAATTATATATAAATAAAGCAGAATTGTACAATATATTTTTAATTATAATGAAAATAGATAAAGCATTCTGATATTCAAGAATACTGTTATCGTGCTTGGACTCCGCGCATAAATCTTGTAAGAGTAAACACAAATGGCACTAATTGATAAAGTTTTTCATTTAAAACCTGATAATATAAAAAGTCAATGGAAATTTAAATTAATTTTGTTTCAATAATTATTTAGTAATCTGCACTTATTAAAGAAATGTTTTTATCTTTTAAGATTTCACTTCGTTAAAATATTGCTAACTCAATAATAACTACAAATATATATACTGAACACATCCATTTTGTTTATAGATATTTCTATAAGAAATAATATTTATTGTTATTTATCTTCTTCATTTCTTTCGGTATAAATAGAAAATTCTTTATAAAATAAAAATTTGATACCGAGTGATTCTACCACAAGTCACGTTTAACATACTTAATGATTTTTTTTTAAAAAAAAACATTGATATATTATGTTAGTAGGAAAATAACTGCGATTTTTGTTCTTTGAATTCTAGTCTTAATTTTTTTAATGAAAGTATCATTTCATCATGTTCATGTTATTATCATTTTAAAGTAAATTTTTCAGTCTGTATTTTGATAACATCGACTTTGGTTGTTTTATTAATTTTGCTTCAAATTGGGGTATTGTTTTAAAGATGGAAAAGAAGCTAATAAAAGCAATTTTTTGTATGATTTTAAAACGGGTGGTAAAGCAGCAGAAACTGCTCGAAAACCAAACGATGATTTTGATGTGGGTACTGTTAAAGAACGTACAGTGCGTCCTTCTTTAATTCATAACGACCAACTGAAAGCGTTAGTTGAATCAGAACCACGCACAATTCGAGAGCTTGCACAAAAGTTAGACGTTAGTCATCCAACAGTTCTGGATCACTTAAAACAGATAGGAAAATCAAAAAAGCTGTAAATGGATACGATTTTGAAGGTCATAAACCGCAATTATTTTTCTACCAATCTAATGATAAGATATGAGTCATATTATCAGGAATAAAATTAATTAATTTTAAAAATGTAAAACACCTTTAATGACAACCAATATAAGTTTAATAACTGAATAAAATTTGTACTAGTAAATGAGATATTATCAACAATTATTTCCTAATACACTGTAGATAAATTCACTTTCACAAATGAATTATTTTTTATCGCAGAAATCACAAAAAATGTTCTGATCAAAAATGTTTAATAAATGATTACTGATAATTTTTATCATGACGATCATTGATATAATTGTTACTTATGCGCCTTTCGATGACAATACTATCGTCTTCAAATCATTAAAATAATTTTAACATTTGAGGAAAATTGAAAAAAGATAACAGTATCCCTAGTAAGCCTCAATCTTATAAGAACCGTATAAGGAACATATGAATTCACCTTATACAAACCATATATAGTTTGTATAAGGTGAGGGTGAGAGTCACTATCATCCATATATGGTCGTTAAGCCTACAAAAAGTGTCCTTCTTTACCATATAAGGATAATATAAAGTCACTTTATATGCCTTATAAAATTAATATAAGGTATATATAAGGTACTCATATAAGGATTCTGATCCTTATATGGATTGTATAACGAATATCTGAGACCTTATACGGAAGCTATAAGGTTGAGGATTACTACAGATATAAACATAAAAAAATAATTTCTGAAAGTATTGAAATTAAATGGTTGAATATTTAGATTAAGTGCCATTAATAAGGCACTAATGTACATATTTCGTCTAATTACAACTTAAATGTAAGAACTCTTATTTTATTAGATACGAATAAAAGAAATATAAACCAAGTATCAAAATCCATTTGGAAGCCAATTATAGAAATCAATTACATTTCTATGATCGTGTCTGCTGGGAAACTTTTGGAATAAACATATATATATATATATATATATATATATATATATATATATATATATATAAAATAAAAATAAAGAACTAAAAACGTTGTGTAAATATTATTATCATTTATCATTATTGAATGCACACAATAATCAACTATATTTTTAACAATAGTGAAACATGATCTAAAGAAAAGTCACGATACAGAGCCGATCATATAATAAAGTAATTTGTTTAAGTCATTACAGGACGTCAATGTAAACATGTATGTTATTAAAGTTATCTCGATTAACTGAAACAATAGTTTGTATGAAAGATAACATCTTGAAGAAAGTATCGGTACATCCCACTGGATACTTAGAGCGTATCGTTTTACATTACCTACATGTACTTTATTTAAAGCCACTGGATATATAAAATGAAAAAAAATTATATGCACATGCACGCATATATATATATATATATATATATATATATGCATTTTTTCAATACGTGTAGATAAGTCAAATATATCAGACTTATTATAACAACTATATTATTAATGGATGCCTGTATTTATTATAAAGTTATTTAATCTTCTCATGTGTAGTATATTTTTTTCACGTGGTGAAGGTGTCACGACTCTGTTATACGTTGATTTTTTAATAGAGATTTATAGATTAATAAATTATAAGAGTTTTTTCGTCTGAAATATTCTAGATCAACATATACTTTATAAATATACTCCCCTTGTTATATGAAAGCATATAAGGGAGTGTATCAATATAAACGGATTCTCTTTCTTATTTTTTTTTTAATAAAGGTTTATAATTATGAAATATGTTATTAACTGAATGGAATAATTAAATCTATATATTCAGATATTGTATGTAAATATTTAATTATTTCTATATCTTATCGTTTTGAGGATGAAGGTATCGAAAAAGAATAAATAATCAGAAAGATAGTTATTTGTTGAAACATTCTTGACGAGAACAAAATTGTTTTGCAGGATGAATGAGAAATTCGTTTGTGAAACTGAATTTAGTCAGATTAACAGAATTATTAGGCGCGCAAAAAATGAACGTTTACGGAAAAGTAGAATACATTTCAATCTCCAAAATATCCCTTATTATTTTGTATAATTTTTCTCTATCTGTCGGGTAATTGACGAATCCCTTATCGAAATAAAGGTGAAGGTTTTGAATCGATGAATTCTTAATACACCTCTTCCACTGTTTTAGCGTTTTTTTTTGCATGTTTTTGTATCAAGACACCTTCCCTCAAAGTTGAACAAATCACTCCCGAAGATTCGGCAGCATTCTTCATTCTAACTAAAATACGAGAATTATGCAATTCCTGACATGCTGCTTATCGGACGCCATCGTATTCCCTTCTGTGAGGTTATGCCAATCGATTCACCAAGATATACAGTGTTTTTAAATGTTAGGGTTAGCACTTCAAAATCCTAAATCGATAAAAAAATAATTTAATTTAAAACAAAGTTTTGATTGATTCAATTTAAAGGCACAGAATTAATTTTTACACCTAATATATTTTGACAGATCTCGAAATCATAGTTTTTAATATTATATTATAGTTTTTAATATTAAATTAGTCTTTTAAAAAACATTTTCTGATTTTTTCAGTTAAAATAATTCTGTAAAAAGTTGAAAGTACATTTATTTTCATAAATTAACATTTATTATCCAAACAAATCCACATGAAGATGTCTCAAGATCCAAACTAGTAGTGATATGTAAATATGCAAGGGAATTATCAAGACAAAAATCACCAGGATTATTGAAAATTTCAATATGTAAAAAAAATTTGTACGGAACTGAAAATTAATTTGTGAAAATCAATTTTATTACAGCGCTGTAAATACTATTACGAATTTCTTTACTAACTCACAAACTCTCTAGTTAAGAACTGCTGTTATAAATATGTGTGGTAATATATTATGCTAATATTTTCACATTAACACTTCATTTTTATAAGAATTACAGAAAAAGGAATTTAAATGTAACCTGATTGAAAATGTACATAATAGGACTAAAAATAAATTTTATCATTTTGAACATTTATCAAATTAAGCATTTTAAAAACTACTGATTTTGAAATTGTGACTAAAATATTTTACAAGTGAATTTTTTACTCATTCCACAAAACGCAAATGTTTTTTCTAATTAAAAGTGTCAATAATTAATTAATTATTATTTATGATTTTTATTTATGGATATTTCAATGACGATGCCATCATCCTCAGAGTATTAAACAGATTTTTCTACAGTTTCACACTTTGAGGATGAGTGTCACATAACATCGCCATTCAACATAAAAAAAACAATCAGAAATAATCAATAACCAATCATTGAATTTTTACAATCAAAAAAAAATATGTGATATATGAAACGAATAAGAAAATCATTTCTAAAAGAGACTTCAACATCCAACGATCTCCGTTCTTGAATCTTTCAAAGAAAACACCATCTAATTTAAACATCCTCCACAAGCCGTCTGACCTTATTTAAAATAAATAAAACTGAATGCTTGGCGTAATAAAAAACCGAACGGGAATTAATGAAACGAAACTCATTTCAATAGCAAATTGTCCATGGATGCACGCTCGTGCGCGCTACTTTACGACTGTATTGAGAACGGAACGAGGTGTATTTTGAAGGTGGCGTTCATTTGATTCTTGTATGGTCCCAAATGAGAATTTATGTGTTCTTGGTCTGATGGTCATCCATCATGCGAGCACAACTGACCATTTGCCTGTCGTCTGACATGGAAATTTATCGAATATTATCTTATGTTCGTTGTTAAGGGGATGCTTGGAGATTGTGTGTATCGTTTGAACTTTAAACTGAAATATATAATATATATATATATATATATATATATATATATATATATAGAGAGAGAGAGAGAGAGTAATTGAACTTGGCTTCCACACGATATTATTAAAAAAACGCAAAAATTAAAAGAGCATGTTATCCCCCATTTAGTATTTTAGTATTGAATTGAAATAAAATACTAAATAAAAAATAATATAACTTTTCTTAACCTCTACGCCCCATTTTAATACTTCCTTGTGAGAGCCTAAATCGAATCACCCCCTCCTCACATATATATATATATATATATAATATATATACACACACACACACATATATATATATATATATACAAATATATAAATTAAATATTAAAACAGTATTTTAAAAATAATTAATAAATACATGACAATATCAAAAAAAGCCTAAAAAATTTTAAAAATTATTCAGGTTCACAAAAATATATACAAAATAATTTAAAAAAAAATTAAAAATGAATGAATGAATTTTTTCCACCATATAATCCACAAAAAAGATTTTTGGTCAAAAATGTTCAATTAATAATTATTGATTATTTTTGATTGCTGCTCATGCGCATTCCGATAATGATGCTATCTTCAAAGCGCTAAGACAGAGAAATTTGATCAAAAATGGTCAATAATGATTCATTGAACATTTTCGATCAGAAAAATATTTGTAATTGGTGAGGTTTGGTGGGAAGTTGTTTCAAAAATATAATTCGTTTGTGATAACAAATCCTCGTTCTATAAAGTAGTTCAAAACAAATTACTTAGAAATAACATTCACATTTTATAAAATAAACATATATTACATAAATAAACGTTACTTATTACTGCATAATAACATTAATCATCATACAAGAGAAAATCACTCAATTTATTTTTTACTGTACATTAGTTTATAAGAAAAATATACACATTGATGTATATTTGTTCAATTTATAATTTACAACCAGTAACTAAAACATGAGAAAAAATCTGCAAAATAACATCTTTGAACTAATTTTGAGATCGAACCATATTTCTTAGTATCCTGTTAAGTTTATTTTTAAACATGATTTATACGGTTTGAGTCTCGTTTTAATACAAATAATTAATTCTATCTATTTAACGACTTATTTTCTCATTTATATAAACATTTTATAATTTTCTGGGAATATTTGTGTATCATATGCAGTTCATGTTTTTAATTATTGTTTTAAAATCTGTTTCACTAAATACAATTAAAAAGTTCAATTTTGATACACGAATTGAGAATATGTTTAACATTTTTTGCATATTTTATGCATCACAATACCTTTCCTCAAAAATGAACAAATCATTCCCGTGACATCAACAGCATTTTTTCAACTGGAATGCGAAAAGTATGCAATGGCTAATATGCAGCTGTTAGGATGCCATCGTGTTCATTACTATTTTATGAGGTTATACCAACTACATGGCCAAGATATACAATGTTTTTAAATATTAAGGATGACACTTTTAAATTCTAGAACGACTAATATACACAGAGAGATTAATGTAATTCCCTATCACATCTCTCTATATAAACACAGGGAGATTAATGTAACCACAACTTAAGTAATTCAAGGGCTTTGTAAAAAGAAAAGAAAACTGTATTTTATTCTTTAAATAATTTTTTATAATCACCTAATGAATTTTATTGAATACACATTAAAAAAATTATCCATTCAACTCCCCTCCCCCAGATCAAATTTTGAATATGTCACTGTATATGTACATATATATATATATATATATATATATATATATATATATATATATATATATAATATCTCTGTCATTTGTCTCAAATTAGTGATTCCATTTCATTCGTTACTACATTAAGGAACAGAAAGACTTGTTCTTAAGCTTTATATTAAATAAAAAAAAGTTGTAACAAGCATGCTGCTTTATTAATCATAAACGAGTCCTGCACGATTTGTTAAACGTTTTTTCAAACTTCCATTTAAGCTCGATATATAATCAAAAGTATATCTACAGGTTTCATCTTGGTACCTATCTGTCTCGCAGCCCATCAAATGATCTTTTTTCAAAGTAATTTAGCCAAGAAAAATACTGTTCTAAATTTATATATATATATATATATATATATATATATATATATATGTATGTATATATACATACATACATACATAGAGATAGATTTATCTTTACCAATTCTCACCTATTTATATAAGCTGTCGTTCTGTCTGTCTACGTATGTGTCTACACACATCCATCTATTCGTCTAGCCACATCGATGCATTTATACATGTGTGTGTAAAAGACATATGGCGACATCGCCCGTTCGTCTTGTTACTTCGGTATTGTTATCAGCCGCTAAGATGACACGGTTGTTCCATTTAAAAGCGTGATGGTATGCACCGCATAAGCTGGCTTATATGCTTTTGATTGAAGAATATACACACATACATTCTACACACTTAACGCTCACGCTCGACTGATCCATCTGTGTGAATGTGTTCGTCTTGTTGAATGTGTGTGTGTGTGTGTATATATTTTAATGTATGAATGAGTGCAAGTTCGCGACACCGATAATGCCATCTGAACCGTTTTCGCGGTAAGTACTCGCGCCATATGTTGTTCGTTGCATTAAAGAGATTTCGACTACTTCAATTCGCAGTTAACAATTCAGTGATCGAGTTATTTTGGTGTTTTGTACGAAAGAAGTATTCGTTCGGTTGTACTCTACTCACATTCAGTAATTTATTCATTTAAAAACATTGCTTGAATTATAACTTGAATATTATAAAAATAGTTATATGCAAAAAAGTGAAATTTAAGAATGAAAATATAATGTGTTTAAATTTATTTCTTTGACTGGAAAAATTAAAACGTTAGAAACAATTAATTATTCTTATTACTTCTTCGGTTTTGATAAAAAATTAAGAGATAATCAATTTTTTTAACTAAAAATAAAATTATTTTCATAGAAAATATTAATGAAAAAGTATTTAAAATAGATATTAAAACAATAAGAAATTAAACAGTTTAGAAAATAAATCTCTGCATAGTCAATTTAATCCCGATGCAACAAGCTATCTTATGACTAAATTTCTGTGATACGACCACGTATCTTACGATAGAGTCTTTAAATTTTACTAAAATATATATAGATATATAGAAAGCATTATATTTCACAATAAATAAATAAGATCAATTAGAAATTAAATCTGTATATAGAAATAGGTAAAGTTATCCACAGTGTCAATAATTATTTTATGACAATTGTTTTATATTTATATTTTTATGTTCTCATAATTTAAAATTAATACAATTTACTTCTGGTACTGTGGCTAATTTCATTTTCACAAATTCATTTTTCATTTAAATCTGTTCTTTATTAAATTTGTTCAATAAATGATTATCGATATTTTAGAAGAAAAAATATAAAAAGATCGGTGAGTAAATATTATAAGGATTTTAGAAAATTAATTGAGAATATGTGAAAAAGGAAGTAACTGATCGTTTCTATATACCAGATTTTTTATCTTTAGGAGGATCGCATTGCTACAGAAATAAACGGTTAATCATCAATTATTAGAATTTTTATCAGATTCTTTTATTGTCCATGGTGTGAGTGAAAAATTTATCTCTGAAACTTAAAACTGATTTAATTTCCGACTCTTTCAATTTTCACGACTAATATTTTCAAATTTACATTACTTCTTACATTAGTTGAAATTTTTCAATAAAAATATACAAAGACAATCAGTAATAGAACGACATGTTGAAAAAAAGAGTGATTAAGAATCACAATTTATGAGTGATGTCATTTTTTATCTCAAAATGATTCTTTCAAATACATAACTCTTTTTAATGTTGACATTAAAAAGGTCTAAAGTAATTTAAATAACAAAACAATAAAAAAAACAATCTTTAAGGACACTCAAGTCTCGTCACACACCTGAGATTGTTGTATGTAAAATTTAGTTATAGGGCATTATTTTAAAATATTATTAAAACGACATAAATCAGTTTAGAAAACATTTCAAAAGTAACGCACATTAAACAGTTCGAATTCTTATAAATTCAAATAGGCATGAATTATGATGTTTGTAGTAGAGTTGAAAAATTTCAGGTTTTTAAGTGCATGTGTACGTACAAATAGATGTAATAAAAACGTTTATTAGTCAGTCTTTACCTACTCGTTTACGCACACAGTGTAAATAAAATCAACGAAATGGCTTAATTATTTTATTTCAAATTGAGAAACTCGAAAGTGGATATTTCACTTGTAGAAAAAAAAACTGTGTATGGGACATAAACATGTGTTTAAGACGCATCTAATGGATGTCATTAATGCATTTTCACGGAAGATCGATGAAAAGATCTAATTTTATAACCGTTGTCCGAATGTGCACTTCGGTATTCACGGAATGAAGTTTTAAAGGGGAAAAAATGTACGAACGTATAAGAAAAATCATAAATTTGGTCATAAAATGGACACATAAATTTGTACGCTAGACAACATTTCAGATAAACTATCTGATGTTATTCATCCGATGGTCACACTTGTTTAATCTCGTTGGAAGAAAATCACTCTTTTCTATTTTTGTATTCAGCCGAGATCATCGAACGTCATGCTTGTAGAATGTAACATTGGTTTTTGTAAAAGTACAGAGTACATGACAGTTATTGGTCACTTAAAGACCTGTTTTTTTTTTTTGACGAATTGAATAATCAAAAAGTAAAAGTCTTCAGTTGCAGACAGGTGGTATGCATTCTTGATCACGCGATCACTTATTTCGGTGCTATTGGTTCACTTGCACCCATTTATAAATCAGTGAATCGAATAGTGAAACTTATTTGAAATATTTTTAGCAAATAGCACGGTCGTTATTTATATCTCGCTTAGATAAGAAAAATACCTGATTTCAATCAATAAAACCATAACCAATTCACTTTATTACCAGTAATATACTTTTTATTTCAAATAATACGTTTATTTACACTTGTACTCATGTTAGTATATGAAAGAAAATTCAGTTTTTATTGACAATAAATCCATATTTCATAATTTTCACGGTGCATAACTAACGTGTTCAGTGATTACAATTATCATTTAACGACTTTTTAAACACAACATGTAACTCAACTATTAAATTGATTTAATGTACAGTATTTAATTCATGTTTAGTTAACTATTAATTTAAATTATTTACATAAACATACGGTTAAGCTATGTACTTATTTACTGTAGTTATATTATTATTTCACAGATGTAAATCCCGTTACGGGTACACTTACAAATAAATTGATTTAACCTTGCAAATTTCACTCAAAGGTTAATATGTTAACTATATAAATAAATTTAATAAGAAATCAGTTATTGTTAATTATTAACTATTCGTTAAAACTTACTGATTATAAATATCAGTTCTTGAACTGAGACTAAATTCACATTCATGAAAGAATTATTTTCTTATCACACAAACCACAAATAAAATTTTAATTAAATATGTTCAGTAAATGATTATTAATCATTTATGATTGTTGCCTATATGTATATCGATGACAATGCCATCATCTTCTGAGAGCCAAGCTACATAAGAAAACAGATTTTTCTGTGCCTTACCACTTTGATAATCAAAAAAGATCATTTATAAATTATTGGACATTTTTGACTAGAAATATGTTTGTAGTTTGTAGAGTACGTGTAAAATTCATTTGTGGAAATAAAAATATTTCTTCTCAAAACATTCAGTAAATATTTATTATTCACTCTGACTTTATCTTACAAGCATTTCGATGACGATGACATCAGCTTCAGAGCATGGAAGCAGCGAGAAATTTTATTTTTCTATGTTCACATACACAAAATATAAAAAAATGTATTTTTTTTAATATTTCAGAGCTTTGAGAATAACCAAAAAAAGGTCGTTAATCAATGATTGAACATTTTTAATCAGAAATTTGTTAGCTTAAATTAAATATTTGTTCCCAAAATATTCAATAATTAATTATTGTTCATTTTGATTTTAACTTATGTGCACTTTGATAGAATTGACATCATCTTCAGAGTGTGGAATCAGCAAAAAATGATTTTTTCATGTTTTGATGCTCAAAGTATAGACAAACACAAATCTGTTTGTATCTTATCGCACTGGAGATGATTAAAAAGAACATCAGTCTCAACAAAACTGAATTTTTGATCAGAAAATTGTTTGGTGTTCGAAAGATAAATGGGAAATTAATTTGTAAAATTAAAAACCTTTCTTCTCAACACATTAAATGTGTAATTTTATGTATAATTATTGAATATTAAAAAACTAATTTTCTTAGCGCTCTAAGACGATTAAAAATATAGTTAATCAATTAATAAATATTTATTTATTAGACCAGAAAGCTCCGCCTCCTTCTTACTGCGCTCACCAATCCCTGGAGAGTGCTTCGCCTACCGCTCGCTCTCTCCCCACCAGGAATTAACAGAAATTAACAAAATTATACACATACAAATAATAGGCATAAAATGTAAATGTATATATTGATATCAACCTATCATAGATCACATGACTGATATCAACCAATTAGAGAACGAATAAAAGTCACGCACGGCGGCTGGAGGACCACTTTTTAGTTATCCAAAGAAATTTTTTTTTGTGGTTTTTAGGATACGTGAAAAGTCATTTTAAAAAGGAATATTCAATAACTAATTATTTCTCATTTTAATTTTATTTTGTATACATTTAAATGACGATGATATCATCTTCAAAGTGTGGAAGCAGCAAACATATTTATTTTTCTATACTTTCCTACCCGAGGTGTAGAAAAAAAGATTTTTCTATGCTTTGGTGTTCTGAGGACTATCAAAAACGATCATTAATCAATTACTGGACATTTTTGGTCAGACTTCTTTTATAATTTATGAGATGAGAGAAGAATTCATTTGAGAATATGAACGACAGTGCTAATCATTTTTCAAATTTTTAGTATATATTTAAACGTTTAAAACAATCAGCATATTTCAAAGATACTTTTATTAGTTCTAATTTAACTTCTTAATTTGTTATCTAAAACTGGATTAAACTAGATACGAAAGTTGAAAAAAATAGTATGATGACAAAATAGTTTTTAAAACTAAACTTTTATTAAAAAAAATTATTAAAGTTTAATTTGATCAATATTTTAATTATTTTACTAAAATATTGGTTCAATTATCCACAACCGCAACTGAAAATAATGGTACTACTAGTATTATCGAAATATGCACATTCATTTAAAATAAAAGATAATTACTATCAAATATTTAAACAAATACTGCTTTTGGATATTTAACATATGAATTTTATTGTTTAACTGACTTTTCTTCATGTACAAAATTCTAAATTTAATTAAGTATCTTATAAGAAACAGTAATACTATGTACAATATATAAAACAAATCTTAATACACATTGTATAAAGAAATATCCCACTGTAAATATTTCGATCTTTCAAGAGACATTTTTAGTTTATATCTCTTACATTTTTCTTCAAACGTAACAATCTAAAACTAGTATTCGGAGTTGGTAACTATCAAGAGTTAATAATTAGATAATAGTTTGAGTAGTACAATAGGAACGCTTTTCGTATGAACTATGTTACTTTATCTATTAAATACAAAACTCACTGACATTGGGTTTTATTACAATTGGTTTCTTTGTGAGTGAACCATGACACTGACTGCGCTATTGTCTCACGCGGTCTTTGAGTGCACTTGAACAGATCACGAGGGTCCTTTAGCGCGGGGTTCGCTCGCGAGAACGCCACCCCAACGAACTTGTTGTGGATTTTAACCACCGATACAGGGAGTCATGGAATCGGACAATGTACAGGACGTTTATATACATGCTTAATGCATTTATATATATATATATATATATATATATATATATATATATATATATATAAAATATAATATAAATTGTTGAGAAAAAAATGTACAAGAATAATGAATGAAAATCAATTTACTATACTGAGCATATCTAAAAATCTGTTACAGCGTAACGTGCTACTAAATTATTCTAGAAAACTTGTTTACTATTTTGAATAAAATCTGTATTGTAGATTTATTTGAAAAAACTCAATAATTTAAAACAATATTTTATATTTGTTTAAATATTAATTTATATTTTATAGCATTATATGCAGGAAGTGCTCGCTGATGTTTTAAAAAAATAATACTGAAATAATTCGCTATCTTATTGGTCCTCTGTTATTTTGGATTAGCTAAATATCTGTTCTCCACTACTAGTTTTGATACAAGTACCATCCTCAAGCAGATGTTAAGAATAGCGAACGAGTGTTAATTCATAGAAAGAGAGTCTTACATTTATTTCAGATTTACTCAGATTTATTTCAGATACTAAACATACTAAATTTATCTCTTTTTTAGTCTCTAGATATTTTTTTTAAAAAAAAGAATGAGTACTTACATTGAAAAATAGTTAGGTTCAATGATTCTCCATCTCAGTTTAAAATAGTTTCATAATTTATTTCAAGTTTATTAAATATACCAAATTTTGTATCCTTTTTTATACTGGACTAGATGTTTTCATAAAAGAAGACAATTTTATTAGAAAAACAAGATTTCTTTCTTTCTACATTGGATTAAAACAAAATAAGCATATGTTTCAATGATTGTCTATTCCTGGATCAGACAGACAATCCTGTATTTCTATAGTTTATTTCTAATTTATTAAATATTCCCATTTTTAACTGCTTTTTTCGGTCTTTCCTATGAATGAATATGATTGATAAAATATATATTTTTATGTAATAATCTGTTATAAAATCAGATTTACATGTTTATCAGGTTTATTAAACATGGAAATGTTGTATTCCGTTTTCTGTCCTTCCAGTAAAGATGTTAAAATAAGAAATAATTACATTAATACACACACACACACATATTTATATATATATATATATATATATACATATACATATATATATATATATATATATATATATATATACTTAATTAATATATTTAATTTTTATTTCTTTGAATTTGAAGAAAGATCTATATTTTATAATATATTTTTGATTTTTTCATTATACCAAAAGGTTCCTAGATTTTTCAATTAATGGAATAAATGATTCAAAAGAAAATGTAATTATATTGAAAAATAGTACATGTTTGTGGCACATGTTAAGGCATTTAACGGATTAAATTTTCCAAATTTTATCTTATAAAGTTTATCTTACTAGAAAGAAAATATTATTCGTATGAATTCTAAAAAAAAATCAACTAATACAAGATTTGCTTACTGTTAAATAAAATTTCAATCATTAATTTGTCAATTAGGAAATAGTTTTATTGTAACCCAATAAAATCTAAATCAAAAATCTTCTTGTAACCAATTAATTTTTTATTTTATTATTTAATGAAAAATAACTATTTTGTTATGAAATTTTCGAAAAGTCCGTTCGAGAA
This sequence comes from Acanthacorydalis orientalis, assembly GCA_034766995.1. NCBI lineage: Eukaryota > Metazoa > Arthropoda > Insecta > Megaloptera > Corydalidae > Acanthacorydalis > Acanthacorydalis orientalis. The sequence continues at coordinate 13,945,266 of CM068313.1, read as the reverse complement.
AAAAAGTTCATTCATTTATAAGCATTGAAGTTTTTTTAAGGAATCAAAAGAGTTTCCTTCTTTTTATTTTGAAAAAACAAACTAGGTTCTTCCTCATATAGATTTCTCTAAAGATTAACCATTTTGTATATGCACCTGCTTTGTAGAGAGGTATCTTTTGATGCTTTATATAAGAATTGATTTTATTTATTGACTACAGTTGTGTATATATATATATATAAATCATAATTACATCTTTAACTATAAAAACCGAACGTTAATAACACCCTAAATATAATATATTGACGTTTATTCAATGTATTTTTTGGTACATCTTTATTAAATAACCCCTTTTGTTAATTCAGTCACACAACCAAAATAATAAAATAAATAAAGTACAAATCACGCCCAATACGAAGAAGGTCCCGGCGTTACATAACAAAACACTTTCTTCCCTTGTTGTCAGCGATCGTTCCGTCGATCCACCAATTCCCGAAGTGCCCGCGAACGTGAAACGAACTGATCTCTCTCGCCGGTCACACAAATTGCTGTCTTGTTCTAACATGATACACCCGCAATGTTTATTAAGTGTTGGCAGGTATATAATACATTTAATAAAACGTTATCATTGCACAATGGCTCGACGTCTATTGCTACCATTGAAAATTTATGATGTCTTCGTATTCTTCTTGTACATTTTTTTCCTCTCATCGAAAACACAATTAGACATTCATTAATATTTTAAATACATAGTAAACGTTCATATTTCATATTTTTGTGATGCGCTGATTACAGGTCGGCGTTTTTGAACGGGCGTTGCACATCAGCCTGTTGTTCCCTTTTGATTGTTTCGTATCCACAAGCGACGCTGCTTCTTCTTCTAATACGATGAACATTTAATGATTCCGTGACTCGGATTATGATTTATCGTTCTGTTTATTCAATACAACGTTATCTGTTTGTTTTGAATTGTTTTCAATTTCGTTGTGCGTGCAGGGACGATTAGTAAATCCCATATCAATGGTTTTATTAATTCATATCAATGGATTGACGGAGGAACGAATTAGCTTATCGCTGAAAAATGAAACGTTCGAACTGAAAAAGTTGATAACGTCAGTGGAAGACAATTATTATTCAGTTTTACTACCCTTATACGCACAGTAGTATACGATCACTTAAGAACTACAGACAGCTTGAGTTCTACAGGCCATGTTAAGTGTTTCCTCTGTCTTTTATGTGAAGGGAGTGTAATTTTATTTTCCCCTAGATAGTGTATGTTCACACTGTATGGTGTCTGCGATTAATACCTATATAATACTTGATGAAATCTTATCATTATATCTCTGAGTATAAGGTTTCATTCATAAGACATTTCTGAACGAAATGACTCCACAAAATATATCTAATTAATAATTTTATTTTTTCACTTACTAAAAGAGTTAATGCGTTAAACATTAATACTAAAAGTATGTCAAATTTTTTAACACTATATATAAGTTAGAACAATTGATGTTAACATAGTAAAATTTTTACTGCACAAACCATGAAAACTTTTCTTATCAATAGTAGAATAATAAATGATTATTGATCATTTTTAATTGCTGCTCATACGCATTTTAATGGCAATACCATCACCTATAGAGTGCCAAGGTACATATAATTTTGTTTCCATTAATTAAATGTTTATTTGAACTACTGACCAATCTTTGATTACTTAAATATAAATCGAACATTAATTCATATATAGTGACATCTTTTATTTATATTTTAATATTATTATATCAGGTTTTGTTTTAATTTTTTTCTTTTATTTATCATTCTAATATTCAATCTATTTTTCAATAACAAATTGATACGCTCCTCTTAATAAATATAATTTAAAAAACGGCATCACCATACGGTTCTAACACTATGGATAATTTTACTTTCGGAGATGATTTATCATTTCTCGATAAAAGTTCTGGATCAAAAATGTTCAATAAATGACTATTGATCATTTTCAATTGTTGCTTATGCGCATATAGTTGACAATTCCATTATCTTCAGACAGATAAGATACAAAAAATGTGATACATTACAGAAAACTAGATTTTCTGTACCTTAATGCTATAAAGATGATAGCATGTAATTGTGATTAGCAAAATTACTAAACATTTTACAGATGTAGTTCCTGAAAACATTTTTTTATAAAATTGTATTCAAATCCAATGTATAGTTTTAGAAAAAATAAATTTTAAAATATAATGTGGGTAGATTCATGAATTTTGATGTTTGATTAAGTCCGTCTGATATTATATGTTCTATACGTTTTTGTTGTTGTTATTTGGGTTTTTAGGGCGCGTCGAAAGCTAAGGTTATTAGCGCCCGTATACAGTTTTAATGTACGAATATATATATATATATATATATAAATATAAATAAAATATTTTTAATAAATATTAAATATACTTCTTTAATTAATTGATCCTCATTTTATTACAGAAAAGAAATCAATTTGCGTCAACTCACCGACGGCAAACATTTCATCCAACTCATATATGAAAAAGATACGTTAAAAGATTGCGAGTACGTGAAACAACGACGTGCTGTCTTAAATTTCGTCGACACTTTCAAGAAAGATGTACAAAGTTTGACACAACGAAATATAACGGTGACGCCGTTAGACAGCAACGCGTTGAAAAACAGTAACTATACGTTTTTACCGAAATGGCTGAATTATCAGAAATTGAGAAGAAAATGTCGCGATATCCATCGATTAGTGCAGGAGAGGTTGAGAAATAAACAGAAAAACAACGTGAACAACGAAAAGTAAGTATCTTTTTTACGATTGTTCCGCTTCCGCTTACATGTTTAGATATTTAGTTAAGTATTTTGAGATATTGGTGAAACGAAGAATGGTGTGAACATTTGAATTTTTACTACTTTTTTCGTTTATATTTATCTTGACGATCTTCAAAATGTATCATTTGATCAGATTGCAACAAGAGTGTTATTAGGAGTTCATCGCAAAAAAATTATTGAAATAATGTTTAAGCAAATTGTGTTTTTTATACGTGCGCTATTAATATTTCTATTACACGCTTTCAAATTATTTATCCAAAATTAAATATTCATTTAATGAAAAACGAACAAACATTATAATAAAATTTAAATTGAGTCATTTAAAAGATAAAGTTTTAATAGTTATAAGACTTTTCTATAGGTATCTGGTCGAAATTAATTTATAAAATTATATATTTTTACTGTCACATTTTTATTAATATATCAATAGAATTGTTACCATTGTGATTAATTCACTTTTTCAAATATTTTTTTCATTTTTCCACAAACCACAAATATTTTTTTACCTGATTAAAAATTGATTCTGTCTAATAATGTATTACTGATCAGATTTGATCGTTGATTATAGGCATTTCGATGAAAAAGGCATCATTCTTTGAGTACTAAGGTACTGTAGAAGAGTTTTCTTCACTTAAACAATCTGAAGATTGTGACATCGCCATCGAAATACAGATAAGTAACAATCGAAATGATCAATAATCAATTATTGAATTGTTTTGATCAAAAAATATCGAAATAATATTTTAAATTAAAATTAATTTAATTTAATAAGCAAACGTTAATTTCATATTTCCATAAAATAACGATTTAATAATACTTCTTCATTAATTATGTATTAGATTAGTAGAAAATTAATTGCGGTTTATGGTCTTCAAATTCATATATATTTATAACTTTCTTCATTTTCTTATTTTAAGTGGTCCAGAACTGTTGGATGACTAACGCCTAACTTTTTTACAAGCTCTCGAACTGTTGTGTGTGGTTCTGATTCAATTAACGCCTTCAGTTAGTCGTTATGAACTGAAGAAAGTTGCCGGGGACCTTCTTCATCTACAAGGCTCTCATTGCTACCACGAAATTTTTGGAACTACCATTACACCTCACGTTCCTTAACAGTATCCACACCAAAAGTATTGTTTACTTTACGAGCAGTTTCTGCTTGAACTCATACAAAACTTTTTCTTTTATTTGCTTCTCTTCCATCTTCAATTCAATTGCCTAATTTAAATCAAAATTAATAATGACGATGTTACCGAAATACAGACCGAAAAAAGGATTTTAAAATTATATTAACATGAAAAGGATGAAATGACACTTTCATTGAAAAAAATTAGAGTTAGAATTCATAAAACAAAAACCGCTATTATTTTTTTACCAACCTAATAGAAAGGCCGAAAGTGATGATAGTATTTGAAAAATAATATTTTTTAGATTAATATATTTTTATTTTCCTTAATACATTTGTAAAAGTTATTACAGATTTTGCTTTTTGTTAGTGCACCGAAAAATCTTTTTTTTTTGTAATCTCGCGGTCTGGGAATAGTGATATTTCCATCGAAATGTGCATAAGTTTTAATTGATTATTGTACATTTTTTGAGGAAAAAATATGTGTGGTTTGTGACAGTAGAAATAAACGTCAGAGTTTTGTTATAAAAATAAATAGGGATATTTATATGGTAAATGCAATGAATTAGAATTTATATATATATATATATATATATATTAACTGAAATTACTTCCTTATAGATTCAATAAATTGATATAGAAACAATAACCGCTTAGTAATTTATATTATAAAGAGAAAATTTTATAAAACAATAATTAAAAATAATTTATTACTTTTCATATGTACTGAAATTTTTTTAGTTTTTATAATTTTCATCTTTTTCTCTTGATAAGAAAAAAAATCAGAAATGAATAATATTCAGTGTTAATATAACAAAAAAATATATTACATAAATCAGCTTTTAAACTGATTTAGAAAACATTCGAAACTAATAAATAATCATTTAGAATATTTTGTAACGGTTTAGTATTTATTTTACTGAAATAAGTTAAAGTAGTTGAACGTTTCCAAAAGTTATTAATATTATTTTATTTATGGAAGTATTAAATTTCATTCAAAAGTCAACAGAACTCCAATAAAAAATATATAGTTAATAATAAGTAAAATGTGATGTTAAAAGAATCTACACATAAAAATGCAATTTCTCTTTTGCAAATTAATTTTCCTCTCACATATATATATATATATATATATATATACATATATAGGGGTGATTTAACTTAGTCTTCCACACAAAAGTATTAAAAAAGGTAGTAAAAGTATTAAAGGTAGAGAAACATCTCTTTTTTCTCAGATTTGTCTGTGCCCCGACACTTTGAGAACGACATCATCATCATCTTATTATTCATAAGCAACAATCAAAAATGTACAATAATCATTTATTGAATATATTTGATCAGATAATTTTTTTATAGTCTTGTAAGATGAAAAAATATATAAAAACCAATATTAATAAATAAGAAAAGATGTATATATTTATTTTAATATAATGTTTATGCATGATAATATCGTTATGAAAATATTATTTGATGAATATATAATTTTGGATATTTAAATCGATCAGAAAGTATATTATTATAATATTTTTTTAATAAGCTCGAAATTAAAAAAGAATAACCTCTTACATTTTTTAAAAAAAAATAATCAAATTCGTTGTAATTATTTATATTATTTTAAACCACTAACCATCTGTAATATAATATGTAGATACGTCTATGATATTTATTTTCTAAAACAATTAACTCCAGAATAATTATAATAAATAATAAAATATAATACTGTACTAACTTCAAACAATGTAAAATATACATTGATAACAATTCTGGAATGATCAGAAATGGATCGACGAGCTCACCAATAACAAGAACAACAACACCAACAAAAATCGACGTCATTTCGAAATCGAAAACAAAGAGAGTCATATATTTACAGATCGCTTATAGGAGGCGTGATGACGCCTCTGAAGGAGGTATTCATTGCACCTGGAACATACTGGTGCGGTCTTTCGGACAAGGCGACAAAATACACTGATATCGGTTCGGAATACATATTGGACAGATGCTGCAGACGACACGACCACTGTAGATTTATCATACCGGGAATGTCGAAACGATGGGACCTCTGGAATATATCACCGTTCACGCTGAGCCATTGCGGCTGTGATAGCAGGTTTGTCGCCGAAAATGGCGTCGTACTTTTCATTTTTTCCCCGACACGATTTGCAGACTCAGGATGAAGGACCCATTGATCTGCATTGATTTATATATATATATATATATATATATATATATATAGTGTGATTAACAAACAGTAGTTTTTTGTAGAATAGTAGATTAACATTTAAATGGTGGTTGGTGAAATTTGACTAATACGCTTTTATGCTTGCGAAACTTGTGACTAACAAACCGCTTTAATTGACATTTTCACATAACAAATTTTTAATAAAAATTAAAACATAATCATATAAACTCAGAATCACAAAATCATGTACATATAAACTGTGATTACAACATTGAATAATAATTTTAAAAAATATATCTTCTATTTGTATTATTTACAAATTATTTTTAGATAAAATATAGGAAAGTAGATGAAATATAGGTAACTTTTTCAACTTAAAAATAAATTGTTAAGAAATAGATAAAAAGATTTTTTTTTTTGTAAAATATAAATTTCAAAATGTGCAATCATTAAATAAGACAGCTGGCTAACAATTGAATTTATATTTAAACTTTTTTGATCATACTAAGCAAATCTATGGTCAATTTTTTTAATGTATTTTTATGTCAGTTCTCTTTAATCAAAAACTGGGTAAAAATTATTTAATGACTATCTTCTTTTATATATTAAAAAAATGAAGATTAATAAAAGAATTTGAAAAATTATATAGTTAGGAAATTCAATGAATGAATTCTTCGGAAGGTGTTTCTTGGATAATATATTTCTTTCAAAAATATAGTTTAATATATATATATATATATATATATATTATGAAATATTTTTTGCTTTTTGTGATAATTAATCAGGTTAAATTAAATAGAGTTACGTTATATTAGGTCAGGTCAAAAAATAAGGTTTGATCAGGTATCAGTTACAAGAAATCATTTCAAAGAATTATACATTTGAGGAGTTTTGTTTTTTCGAAGTCCTTTTTTCGAATACTCGTGTTTTCGAAGATTTGTATGCTTGTAAACTTGTATTTTTGAAGAATTAAATTTTCGAATAATTGTAAAAGTAGATATGTATTTTTAAAAACTTATATCTTTAAAGATTATTGTTTTCGAAGACTTGTATTCTTGAAAACTTGTGTTTTTAAAGATTCATATTTTCAAAGACTTGTATTTTCAAAACATATTTTCAGAGTTTTGTTTTCTCAAAATTTTTTTTCAAAGACTGATTTTCAAAGACTTGTATTTTAGAAGATTTGTGTTTTCGAACAATTGTAAATTTAAAGATGTATATTTTTACAAATTTGTATTTTTCGAGATTTATATTTTCAAACAATTGTATTTTCGAAAATTTGTGTTTTTAAAGATTTATATTTTCAAAGCTTATATTTTCTAAGATTAGTTTTTTAAAAATTTTGTATTTTCCAACACTTGCATTTTAGAAGATTTGTATTTTCGAAACCTTATCTTTTCGAACAATTGTAAATTTAAAGATGTATATTTTTAAAAATTTGTATTTTTCGAAATTTATATTTTCGAAGACTGGTATTTTCGAAAACTTGTGTTTTCAAACATTCATATTTTCAATGATTTGTATTTTAGAAATTTTGTATTTTCAAAAACTTGTATTTTCGAAGAATTGTTTTTCCGAAGCATTGAATTTTCGAAGAATTGTCTTTCAAAGTATCATAAAAAATAATATTTCACTTAATTCGAACAAAATACGGAAGCAAAAATTTTTCTTTTTCAAAACCACATATGATCTCAAAGTCATTCGTTTTTTTCAACTGATATATGTTTTTTATTTTTTATTCTGTTCAATAAATTACTAAAAAAACACCTAATTTCTTTAAAAAATCGAAAAAACTGAGACCTACTAATACTTATATTAATATGAACTAAATAAAATATATAATATTTTTGCCTAAAAACCCTCAAACGTTCTTTATATATTTTTTAAATGAAAATTATAGATGATAAACATGAATATAAACGTATTGTGAAATCAGAATTGTGACCATTTTAATGAAATTCTAAGTATCTTTATAAGTACTGCTATAAGTCATAACTCTAAGCGGCCTTGCCAGTTTTACAAACATTTACATACAGTAAATATTTTCAGTAATTATACCTATGTACGTATTTAAGAAATTAACAATTCTTTCCATAAACATATAAATATAGCCTGATAATTTCACACTAAAAAATCCGATTAAAAGATTAGAAGTAATACAGATATGTTTTCCTATAGATCTATCTCCTTTAGAATACAAGCAAGTAAAACAAAGATGGAAATACGAAATGTAATATTTATGAATAATCAACTATTCTTATCTGAAGTTTTTTTTTAAAAAATTAGATTGTACATGCAAGATAGATATAGGTTTGATTAAATACCGTTTAATGTATTAAAATTATTATAAAATACAATGATATCAGAGAACAATACACTTTGTGTTAATAAGCAAGATGCACATTTGACATTTCGTTGAAAGTCGAAGTAAGCAATTTGTATCTGCAACGTTGCATTCATTCTTTTTTATATATAAAGATATTTAAATACATATTACATTAAAAAAGATAAAACTGTACTTAATAAATAAAATTGTCCTTTATAATTATTTGTATCTGAAAGTTAATATATATATATATATATATATATATATATTACACTGTAAGTGGGATACACAATATGTAAAATATATTAGGTTGGTAGAAAAATAATTGCGGTTTATGAACTTTAATTCATATACTTTTTTGATTTTTCTTGCGGTTTTAAGTGGTCCAAAACTGTTGGATGACTAACGCCTAATTTTTGTGCAAGCTCTATAATTATTGTGCGTGGTTCTGATTCAACTAACGCCTTCAGTTTATCGTTATGAAGAAGGATGAACCTTCTTTATCTTCAAGACTTTCGTCCACAGATCGAATTTTTAGCACTACCATTGCGCTGTACGATCCTTAACAATACCCATATCAAAACCATCGTTTCATTAACGAGCAGTTCTACTGGTTTCCCACCCGTTTTGAACTCATACAAAAAAATTGTTCTTATCTGATTCTTCTCCATCTTTAATTCAATCCTTCAATTTAAAGCAAAATTAATAATAAAATCAAAAAAGGATGTTACCAAAATACAGATCAAAAAATGCACTTTAAAATAATATTAACAAGAACACGATGAAATGATACTTTCATTGAAAAAAATTAAGATTAGAATTTTGAATACAAAAACCGCAATTATTTTCCTACCAACCTAATATTTTGCTCTTACTCGATTATCTGTTCGAAAAAACTATACGAGATTTATATACAATACTATCAGTCTATATTTGTTTAATGTCTATAGTCCTTTCAGTTTTATATCAAACGGGATTTTAACAGAAGTTTACAGTGTAATTTTATCATTTACATACAAAAAATTTTTTTCAAAAACATCTCTAATAGAATATTATATAATATGATAAATGATTTTGATTTACACAATCTAAATCAATAATATCGTAGTGTTTAATTATATCCCTCTTATTATAATATTGACATTACTGTTCTGTTTTCTGTTCTAAAATAGAGAAAAAAACATACACATTTTTATTTTTTAATTTATGATAAACGAAATTTAAAATAGTTACGTAGTTAAAATTATAATTGTATTCAAATTTTATATTTGAATAAAAGCGGATTGAAAATTTTGAATACTGTACAAATTTGAGGAATATTAGAATACGACCGTAAGCTAATATGGAACAATTTTGTCAAATATAAACCGAAACATATTACTTGAATTTGTTCTAATATATTAACAAAAGTTAAATGAGAGTAACAAATTCTAAATTAGTTATGTAATCAAAACTGTATAGAAGATGAAAAAAACGAATTTATAATTTTAACTTGCATGCTTATATTTTTTTTTTTTTTACAACATAAATTTACCAGTTTAGATGACTTACAAAACCGTCGTTACATGTAACAAATAACATGTCGTTGTATCAACGACATGTTATTTTTTGCAAATCATTCCTGAAATCGACTGGTTTCTTAGAATTCATTTTTGTGAATAAATATTTAATTATTTATTCACACACAGTGTGTAAATTTTACATTAAATATTTATTAAGAAGACTTATTTTGTTTAATTATACATTTTATGTATTTCTTGGCGTTAAGATATCTCATTGTTTTTATCATTTTTCGGGACTGTCAGAACATACAAAAAGCTAAATAAAATAATATAGTTTTATTTTTTTCTATTAAAACTCTATTTTTTGGTACATATATATATATATATATATATATATATATATATATATATATATATATATATGTATATAAGTATATATTTATATGTCTATGCATATTTGTATATATGATCTCATATGTACATAATTTAACTCCAAATAACAAATTTCTAATATTATTTTATGAAAAAAATATTTACAATGAATTTGAAGATCGAATTTTTAATTATTACTTTATGAATGATATATATATATATATATATATATATATATATATATATATATATATATATATATATATGTATATTAAATTAACAAATCATTATGAAAAAAATACTAAAAAATTCCAACATCATTCTTCATTCATTTCCTATCTCAAAATATGTCCAAGCACTAAAAGTATGGAATCGATTAATTTTTTGATACAAATTATAAATTTTTTCAATATTGTTTTGACACTTTTCAAGATAATTGATTTCTATGTTGAGAAAAAAATGGCAAATTGGACTTTTAAATTAATATAACTTTTATATTGACTCATCTGGATGTTTTTTTTTGCATTATTACCTATAAATACAAATGATATACTAGAATTGTAATTTTTTTACTTGGAATAAAATTTAATTTATTTTAATTGAAATTTCTTTTGTACAATATTTTATTTTCGAATTGTCGTCTGCAGAATTTTGATTTTTTTTCGGAAATACATTTTTATTCTACACACCCCATAATGTTTTTCAGGTCAAATATTTAATCATTATCATTGAATATTTTGACCGTCTATTTTATGATTTAAAATTAAAATATAAAAAAAATCTACACCATACAGTCAAGGCACATAACTAAATTTACTTTCGCAAATTTTTCTCTAATCCTACAAACTACAAAAATTTTCATAATCAAAAATGTTCAATAAATGATTGTTTTTGTGCATTTTGAAACAATAATTCTGTCCTATTTAGAAATTTAAGGTACAAAAAATCTTACAGATTATTGTACCAATTTTTCTGTACCTTAACATTCTGAGGATGATGGCATTACAATGAAAATATTCATGAAGTAAGCAACAATCAAAAATGATCAATAATCATTCATTGAACAATGTTGATTAGAAAAATTGTCATGGCGTGTTAGATGAGAGAAAAACTCATTTTTGAAAACGAATTTTAGAATTCTTATATTTTCAAATTTTATTCTTAGTAACTAAATTCATTTTTGCATATTTTTTCGAGTTGACATTTTACAACCCATATAATTATTTATTTTTTATCAAAGTATCCAACCCTTTATTATTGTCTATTTTGATTCTCTTATGCATCACAATAACAGTTCTAACACCATTACTAAATTCACTTTCACGAATTAATTTTTTTTCATTCCACAAACCACGACAAATTTTTCAGTCAAAAAAATTATTGAATATTTTTGATCAAAAAAATTTGTGCGGTTTGTGAGATGAAAAAAAGAATACGTTTGTGAAACCTCTTATGTATATTCCAGTGTCAATGCCATTATTTTCAGACTGTAGACAGACAATCTGTGTGAGGGATGTTAATTAATTTGAACTTACAGCCATAGTATAAAAACTTATGTTATTTTCAAAAAATCCACCACGAAGATATTATTCCTCCGTACTGATCTATAATTGTCCAATCTGCCATTAATTTTCTTTTCATAATAAACAATTCAATTAAATAATATTAAAGTCAGAGTACAGTTCTGACACTGAATCAATACACTTTCAAACATTAATTCTTTTTCTGCTCGAAAATATATCAAAAAATTCTGAACAAGTATCTTTAATAAATCATTAGTGATCATCTTTTATCGTTGGTTATACGCATTTCGATTGCCATAATCAATAATAAAAAACGACAATAATGATTTATCAAACATTTTTGGCCGGAAAAGTGTTTATCGTTTGTCAGAGGAATTAATTTGTGAAAGGAATATAAGAAGTTCTTACAAACTAAAAAAAAAAACTGTAAATTAAACTAATTAGATTCTCTTTGATTCGAATCAATTAGTATTTTTTTATATATAAGTCACATTAAGGCACGTTGTTTAAATTTATTTCGGTGAATTAATTTGATTCCGTTACGATTTCCTATTTGAATCTGTTATGTTTTTTAAAAACACCAATCAAAAATAAAGTGCGAGCCGTGTGGCACGCAGACGTAGACGCGACCTGTCCGAACTGCTACGCATTCCCGGCACTGAATGGTGCGGAAAAGGGCGAAGCGCTAAACGTTACACCCATCTTGGCGGATTCCACGCCGCCGACAAGTGTTGCCGTACGCACGACACGGCGTGTCCGTTTTGGATCGGTGCTATGGAGTATAAGTACGGCTTGTTCAACTGGCGGGTCAACACGATCATGCACTGCGCGTGCGACGAACGGTAAGCACATGCAGTAAGCTTATGCACGTGGACGACACGCACATACATACATCATACATACATACATACATAAAATCACACATCATGCATACACACACAGACAGACAGACATATCATGCACGCCTACTCGCACGCAACAAGCACATTTACAGTAGATATAAATGTGGCGAATGTAGCTGGTTGTCGATGTTTTATTACTGTCTATGTACATACTATTTTTAGTCGACTTTTTTTCAATTTAAATGTTTATATTTAGATATGTTTTCATCGAAGTGAGGAATCTCTACAGATAAGTTAATTCTTTAAGACTCGAAAGACTAGTACGTTTTCAAAATATTCACATAAACAAATAATAAGAACTAAGTGTTAACTAAGAGTAATAGGAACTAAGTTGTCTTTTCAAAAAGATTTATGTTAAAACAAATCAATTTGTTATGAAATTAAATATTTAATAACAATATTCGATATTTTTTTTATTGAAAAACCATATATTAGATTGGTAGGAAAATAATTACGGTTTTTTTTCTGAATACTAATCTTTTTTTCAATTTTTTTTCAATTTAAGTGTCATTTCATCGTGTTCTGATCAAAAATGTTACATAAACGATTATTGATTGTTCTTAATTGTCACTTGTGTAATTTTTGATGACGATGCCATCATTATCAAGCTTCCAAGGAACATAAATATCCAAAACCGATATACATTATCGCTCTGAAGATAACATAATCGTCATCGAAATGCGAACAAAACAAGAAGGAATGATCAATGATAATTTCATAAAAATTTTTGATCATAAATTATTTTATAGTTTGTGGAGTGAAAGAAAAAACAATTTCAAAAAGATCAATTATGAAAATTGTTTAATTATACTTAAAATTTCAATTCAGAAACGTGATTACTTCTTTAACTCTTTCAATGCGATTTTTTTTTGTTTTGATTAATTTCAATAAACGGTAATTAATTGCATTAAGGAGTAGATAAAATTGTCCAAAAAATTATTGTCCAACAATTTTCCACCATCTTAGGTAAAAGATATAGTCCTAGGTAATTTTCCCATCAGTATTTTATAATGTGAACTCATTATAAAATACTGATGGGAAAATTATTTCTCTATGTAAAGTATTCTTCTCTTTCTCTTCTCTTCTCTTTCTCTATGTAAAGTATTTTTCCGATAGGAATTTTTGAAAATTGGTGGGATATATGTATCCCATTAGTAACGAAAGGATTAAGAGACATTCAATATAAAAAATGTGTCTGTATATATTTTCTCAAAACTATAATAAATAATTATAGTCTTATGATATTAGAGACATGTAAACAAATCACAAACTCATTTAATAATCGCAGATAAACTCAAAAATTCCCTGTTACTGAGGCGCCATCGCCTCTGTATCGCCTATTGGGAACACACCGGGCTATTATATCTTCAATTTCGAACAAGTCATGAATACTTGACGATACGATTGTTGGATACCCGCGCGCCTGCGAACAGTAGCGACCGCGGATACGTTCGGACAGAAAACGAGAGAGAGAGAGTGAACGATTGGAGGCACTCAGTGCCTGGTTGGTTGGCTGAATAGCCGGACGACCCGCTGTCTAGCGTGTGTCTAGTTAAAGTCACACTCATGACTCGTTAACGCATACATAAAAGCAATTCTGTACAGACACGGGAATCTCTCTAGTCGTAACGTTAAAACCCACGTGTTCTCGAATCTGTTCTAATCTCGTTATGTTTAAACGGATTCGAGATATTCTACTGATTGATATCTTTATTCGGCCGCGTATTGTGGTGATACGTTAATCGTTGCGGTTATCATTGACGAACTCCATGATGTATCATATTTCTTGATCTGCTCGTTCCACTTCACGGAATAGGAAAGTAATATTAAGAGATTACCTTGAAGAAAAGTAAAAGTGTACACCCTTATACATATTTTTATCTTGTTGTAAATTTAATATGATTTTTCTTTTTTAAAAAAGGGATTTTCTTTGCAAATAAAATAAAATAATGTTCAGAATGGAATAATTAAAACGACTAATAAGAAATAACTAATTATTTCTTATTAGTCGTTTTAATTATTCCATTCTGAACATTATTTTATTTGCAAAGAAAATCCCTTTTTAAAAAAGAAAAATCATATAAAAAGATATCTTTTCTTATTATCTTGTTGCATTTTATGAAAAACATTCAGACACATTTTATTGAATTTATTTTCAATCGTTGTTTTGATTAAAAATCATTAAAGTTTCATATATCTGTATCTAGATGCTCTGAAGATGATGACATCGTCATCGAAATGCATACAACCAACAGTAAAAAAATGATCAATAATGATAATGATTTATTCAACTTTTTGTTCAAAAAAGTATTTGTTGTTTGTGGGGGAAAAAAATAATTAATGTGTAAAAAAATATTTCTTTTAAGCCAAATGATGATTTGGAAATATTAATTTTAAATTCATTTTCTCTCTGTGTGTGTGTCTTTCTCTCTCTCTCTACACACACACACACATATATAATATATATATATATATATATATATATATATATATATATGTATATATATATATATATATATATATCAAACATTCTACGATATTACAATTAAATTCGAGTTTTGTTTCTATTTATTAAGAATTTCTTTCAAATCTGTGATTATGTTTTTAATCAGTCAAAAATCATTATTTAGATAAATCGTTGTTTATATTTTATTATTTGGCAAAGTGTTCGAGATGAACAATCTTCTATATTTTGAATAAGAACTTCTTTCTATTACAAAAATAACTTCAATTTCTCTTTCTTTTTATAGAAAAAATGGTCAAGCATTGAAAATTAATTTGAATTTTTTTAAAATCTGGTGAGTGGACGTTCAATCGTTTATGGACGTATTCTTATCTGAAATAAATAAATTTTGTCATTTTGAACAAATGTTTTCAATTAATAAATATAATTTGAAAGCATTTAATAAAAATAAATTCACTTTTAAAAATAAATGATCTGATTTTAAATTGATTGCTGTCAATGCAGTCTTTTAAAATGAGATAAAATTAGATCTTATTACTTTTTACACTATTTATCAGGTTGATAGGAAAATAATTGCAGTTTTTATGAATTTTAACTTTATTTTTTTTCAATTAAAGTGTCATTTATTTATATGTATGTTAACATCATTTTAAAGTGCATTTTTCGGTCTGTATTTTGGTAAGATTGACTTTGGTTTTATTATTCATTTTGCTTCAAATTGGGCTATTGAATTAAAAATGGAAAAAAAAGCAAATAAGAGCAATTTCTTGTATGAGTTCAAAACGGATGATAAAGCAACAGAATCTGCTCGTAAACTAAATGATGCTTTTTGTGTGGGTACTGTTAAGGAACGTGCGGTGCAATGATGGTTCCAGAATTTTCGTGCTGTGGACAAGACTAAGATCGCAGGGATCTTTCTTCAGTTCGTAACGACCAACTGAAGGCGTTAGTTGAATCAGAACCACGCACAACAATTCGAGAGCTTGCACAAAAGTTAGGTGTTAGTCATCCAACAGTTCTAGACCACTTAAAGTAGCTAGGAAAATCAAAAAAGAGAAAAATGTATATGAATTTAAATGGCATAAACTGCAAATATTTTTCTACTAACCTAATAATAATACACTATTAATGTACTTTTCAAATAAAATTAAAAATGATCTTGAAATCGAATTCATTTGAAAACTCAAACCTCAAAAAAACAAACAGCTATAATTTTCCTGGCAAATAATCATTTGGATAAAGAAATTAAATTTTTTTAAATGGCACAATTTTGAAAAAGATTTGTTTTTATTCTTATTGTACCAAAAAAAATATCTCATAAATTAAATAGAAATTAATAAATGTATAATAGGATACAAAAAAAATGTTTACTTTTTTCAGAAACAAATATTTCAAATTTAATTTAACTGGATTTAATATTTCATAAATATCTTAAAATTAAAATTGTAAAATATATATCCTTAAAATCTTTGAAAAGACACAATTACGTTGTGGATATTTACATATTCTTAAACATAATCTCTGCAATCAACCCTTATGTATTCATGCGATTTCAAGGTCTATCCATTTCAAATTGTATTTTTTGTCAAAATTTCAACATAATTTAACTGTTGACTATTTTTTCTCCGACCCTGTATAATTTTTCATCATACTTTTTCTCTCTTTCTTTCTATATATACGTACACATGTATCAGAATGACAAAATACAATGACTAGTTTCAGATTATAAAAAAAATATATAAGTACTTGTCACCGATGACATACCAAAACTGACAGTTTTTCTGACATGATAGATTCATCAAAACACTGATTCGTTGCCGATAATTTTACAAGCTAAGTATAATCCCTTATACAAGGGGCTGTTTTTTTAGAATCAACGTATATATCATATCACTCGTGTTCTAGAATATACGGCCAATTTCAATTTAAAAACACTGAGACTAATGGTTTGATGTTAAGAATGTACATTTAACAAATTGTTAGATTGTAATACAAGGATAACATTTTTCGACCAGACATTCCAGTAAAATATTATCATTTTTCTTATGCATTAGGGCAACAGTTTAATTCGCAAATAGTTGTTGTCCATGCTTCCTCAGAGTAATATAAATACTGTCAATTTTGATTAATTATTTAAAGTAGTTCTGTATGATATTTAGACATCAAAAGATTATTTTTTTAACAAACGGATGAAGGATCGTTAACGTTAAAAAATATCTAATATAATAATAATAAATAATGAAACAGTTTATGAAAAATCATAGATGAAGAATTCATATAATATATTTTTTTTAAACACATTTACCTATTTTTTAAAATAGTGTTTTGCAAAAATACGGTAAATGAAACATGCATAATACATATTCTATCACTTCAAATTATAAATTAAGATTGTATTTATTAACTGAGGACGATTTTTCATTCTGAGTGCATTACTCGAGATGTAAAATAAACAGTACTTATCTTAAATCTCAGATTGTTGTATAAATAATGTATTTCGTTAAACTAACAAAACAATCTGTTTTCTTCGAAATAATAAAATATATTTTAAACATCTGCTTTTCTATTTTTTTGTTCAAATAATTATAATTATGAACGCACCTCCTCAGAGTAACACATCGGATAGCAGGGTTTTCAATAAAGAACATGACTTTTTTACTGATTTGATTCTAAATCTATTCTTAAACGTTTTCAATAATCAAATCAATAGTTTCTGTATGCAAGAATATAGCTCGTTGGAGACACGATTAGGCTTCTTTGAGTTATTGAACTTTCTAAGTTTTAAAATTAAAACAAATGTATATCTTTGATTTTGTCAATTCTAAGCTTTGCTAGCTAATTGTGAGAAATGACACGTGGAAGTACTGAAAATGGCTCCAAATCCTTATTAAAATTTTCGAACTACAATACACTTACAATACACTAGTTTTATCCATAATTAATTAGAAATCGTAACGTTCAATTCTCAGAGACTTGTTTCTTAAAGAACTGTAAATAAGCATCATTTGTTTGTTAAATTTTTCTGCTTCGCAGTGCAAGAGAGCTAAAGACAGAGGCTCATTACTCGAGTTGTTATTTTTTTCTGTACATTTTGTGTATCAGAGATTTTCACCAAGGTATGCAGATTTTTCATAACGAGGGTACCTTCTTACCCAGCTAACATACATTACAATTATAATTGTTTGTTTTCATATCTCTAATCCCATTGAAACATTGTCTTGGTGAGGTTTTATGTAAAGCACACGAATCTTCATCTGCCACAACTGGTTAATGTTCTTGTGCAATCTTCAGGTAGTTTTAGATAACTAAATTAGTTATTATAACACAGTTCCGGCACTGTAGCTAAATTCACTTTCATAAGTAGATTATTTTCTTATGCTATGGACCATAAAATTTAAACTGAATTTCTAACCAAACGTCAAAATATTTCAATCCAAAATTAGTTATTTCATTTCGCAAATAAATTATTTTCTACCTTTGATTGTTGCTTATGCATATTTAAATAATGATGTCATCATCTTCAAAGTCCGAAGATATAGAAAAATCTTTTATTTTTCTACACCTTGGCAGTCTTGTTTCTGTACGTTTCTTAAATTTTTCTACACCTTGGCGCTCTAATGACGATGTATGAACTTTGATACATCTGTCTAGTAATTGACAAATCCCTCGTCGAAAAAACGATGACAGTTTTGATTTGATGAAATCGTCAATGCATTTTTAGACTTATTCTACTGTTTTTCCATTTTTTACATGGTTTATGCACACACCACTTTCCTCCATAACTGAGTAAATCATTCTTGCGGCTTCGGCAGCATTTTTATTTCAACTGGAATGCGAAAAGTATACAATACCTCATATGCTGCTTTTTGGACGCCATCACGTTCACTACTGTTTTGTGAGGTTATGCCAACTGTTCGGTCAAGATATGTAGTGTTTTTAAATGTTAGGGTTGGCACTTCATACTCCTAAAACGACGAGGAAATATTTTTATTTAAAAAATAATTTCGATTAAATCAATTTAAAGGCATAGAATTAATTTGTATGTCTAGTAATATATAAAAAATCGAATATTACAAACATATCATCTACAAAAATAACATATATTAATAAGAACACGTATTGTCAATGTTTGGCGATTCGTTTATATATATTTAAAATACATAAATTGTCATGTCCGTTTGCAATCAACTGCTTCTATTAAAAACACACAACAAAATGTTTCCTCAACAGAATGTAATTTCATGTCTAAACAATGGTAACGTGCATATGTGAAGTGTATACTTGCTAATATATTTAAATTTAATACGCGTGAACGGAATTCCAGATCTATTGACCGAAACGAAATGTTAAAATGATATGAACAAGCAACATAAGAACAACCTCTCGGGCATACTAAGTCAATTCCCTTTGTGTCGAATTTGTTTAAAAATAGTAAACAAGAATGAGTGGCTCTTGTGCTATATTTCAGTCTTTTTACCTGACTTTCTGTGTATGTGTGTTTGTGTATATGTGCACAAATAGCCTCGGCGGCGTCATCCGCTATCGGATACTTGGAAACGTTTACCTGAGCAAAAAAAAGTCCGTTCACGTTGAATGAAATATTCAAGGAATGATCTATACGCTCACTAAAAATGCATCGCACCACCCGTCGTCGGTTTGTGGCGAAAAGGGCATTCGGTATTGTCGATTCATACACGCAGATAAATTATGTTTCGAATTGCATTGGTTATGCGACTGACTTATATGTGAAGAATTTATGTGGGATTCATTTTTGTATTTGTAATGTAATGAACTTGTACTCCAGTTACAATGATGTAATGGTTAATTTACACAGTACAATTATGTTCGTATATGTTCTACTTTTTGTAAAACTTGTCCATGACATAAAAGAAATTTCATTGTAACAAAACAGTACTCGCATATAATAGAATATATTTGTTTGAAAATCATTTTTTTACATTTGAAACAAAAACGATTTTTCTATAGTAATTAATATCATCAGTGGCGCGTTATATTATTCATAGGACTCAGGCAAATTTGAATTCGGGGACCTTATGTACAGTAGTTGTTATATAGTAATGAGTTTATGAAAGATTGGTTTGGGGTCCACCTGTTGGGAGGGGGTCCTAGGAAATTGCCATTTTTGTCTATAGAATAACGCGCTACTGATTGATATATATACATATATACATATATATATATATATATATATATATATATATATATATATATATATGTAATATTAAATGAAAATTAATTTCAGTTAAAGCTGTATTAAAAATAACATTTCTAATACGATCCAACTATATTAGGTGTACAAATTAATTCGGTGCCTTTTTTATAAGAAATGAATGTTTATAGAAAAATGGAATACATTTCAATCCTCAAAATGTACCCCATTATTTCGTATAACTTTGCTCCATCTGTCGAGTAACTCACGAATACGTCGTTAAAATAAAGATGGTGGCTTTGGGTCGATAAATTCTTAATAGATTTTCGGACCTCTTCCATATTTGAGCATTTACTGCATGTTTTATGCATTACAACACTTTCTCTCAAAGCTGAAAAAATCATTCCCGCTGCTTTGGCAGCATTTTTTTCAATTGGAATGCGAAAAGTATGCAATGTCTAACATGCTGCTTTCCGGCCTCTATCGTGTTTACTACCGTTTTGTGAGGTTATGCCTATTGATTAGACAAAATATACAGAGTGTCCCAGATTAAAATGCATTTTTGTTTACCTTGCAACACGAGAGCGCGTGGAGGAAGGAGGGCACGGGTGGTGTCGTTCGATAGCTCAGTTCTATAAATTTTAGTCGTTATGAATCACTTTAAGGAACAACAACGCTCGTTTTGCATACACACTTTTAAGAAAACGAGCGTTCGTACACTACTGTTAGGGGTGATATTGTGTGGCCGTCACGAAATCCTGATTTATCCTCTCTTGATTTTTTTGTGGAGATTCATTAAGAGCAGAGTATACTCAAATAATCCTATGACTACGGAGCAAATGAAAAGCATCTTGAAATTTCAGAACGAGATTAGAAGAATATCGTCCTCGAAACGGTTGTCATCTGGACAATTTAATTTTTGAAAACACAAACTCTCATTAGCATTCTTCATGTTTTCAGCAATAAAAGTTACTCACACCCAAACCAAAGTTTTAGCATGAATTTTTCAAAAGTGCATTTTATTCTAGGACACTTGTATAATATTTTTTAATGTTAATGTTGATCCTTCAAAATCCTAAGATACAATAAAATATTTCAACTTAAAACAGAATTATAATTGATTTAAAGACACAGAAGTAATTTTTACACCTAATATATATATATATATATATATATATATATATATATATATATATATATATATATATATATATATCCACCTTAACAGATATTTATTATAACTCAGCACATTTCTTTTGTGTCGATGAATGGCAGGATATCTGCACTTCCGGTGATCTCAATTATCATTTTTTTTATAAACTCTTATTTTATTTGACTTTTATAATTCACTATCGTACGAAATACATTCTTTAAAAAAAATAATAAATAACATAAACAGAGCTGCTTTAAAATAATTAATCGATTATTTTATCAAAATTATTAGTGTTACTTTTTAAAAAAGAAAAATTTACAATTAGTATTATAATTTTTGTAGTTCGTACGATAAAGCGATTTTTATTTTAGAAGGAAAAAAGAATTTTAATTTTATCAAGGAAAATTTTCAAACCTATCAGATTATTAGTTTCTTAGTCCTGTATTTTTAAGAATCCACAACAAAATAAAACGATTTTAGTGACTTTTACAAATGATCTATTTTCACCTCACAACGCACAATAAATCTTCTGATCAAAAATATTCAATAAACCATTTTTAATTGCCACGTATTCGCATTTCTTTACCGGTACGATCATCTTCAGTGCTCCAAGGTACAGAATGTTAAGCCGAAACACGGATTAACCTCTTAATCAAATTATAATTAGTTTAATATTAAAATTATTGATTAAATTTCTGATATCTTTTTATTGGATGCATGTTCTGTAAAGTAAAATTGCGTTCCTTGAATGTTTTCTATTTCCAGATTTCTCATTCTCTAATTTTTTTCATATTTTACTTTCAAGTAAATTTCATACATTGAGCAACCAAACATACCATGAACTAATATTTATTTTTTGTTTAAAATGCACATCTGACGTATTTTTCTTGACTAAACATCTGCCCACTGTCGAAAATACATATTATTCCTCATTCTGTCGCAGTAATTTTTGCTCTAAATCTTGTAAATTTTAAAAATACATTTAACAATAGATGCGATTATATTTCTCCATATATAGATACTGTACATCATACTGAAATTTCTTCCCATATCTCTCATACTTCATTCCACAAGCCAGAAAAATTTTTTCTGTATCTTAATGCTCTAAAGGTGCCGACACCTCGATCGAAACGTTTATGAATGATCAATAATGATTTATTAAACAGTTTTGACCAGATTTCTTTTGTGTAGTTTCTGAAATAATAAAAGAATTCTTTTGTGAGTGTAAATTTAGTCACAGTGTCAGGACTGTATTTTTTAATTTTATTGGATCTGCTCACTATTTTCTCTATCAAAATTAGCAAATGTTTTAAGAATGCAAAAATAATAATTACTAGAATATATTTTATAAACCAAAAGAAAGTGGATGATTTTAAATATAAATTCAAATATAAGTTTCTTCTATTAAATTTTTAGCTACTAATAATTATTTATAAAGTTATATGTTGAAACAAGTTCTGAAATAATTTGTAATATATTGTAACTGAATATATTTGACCACAAACTAAAAAAATATGTTATATATATATATATATATATATATATATATATATATATATATATATACACGAAATTAGATATAGATATTATCGTACAACGAAAGAATATCATCTTCGACACAATGTCATATCACTAACTAATTAAAAGAACACGAACGAGAAATGAACATGGCATGGGTCGAAAGAGGGTAACGCATCGAGAGTGTGGGGGGACTTGTCAGCGTGGCGCAACGCGACGCGAACGACAAGGCCGCGTGTTCAATGGGTGCATCCGACTGTGAATATATACCTTTTCGATCTGATAATTGCGGTTCGGGCCATTTCTTTGTTGCCCCGTTTCGTCGCTGTCGTTTATTCAGTTTTTTTTTTGCTCAATGCTGTACGACAATGCGGACATAAAGCACTAGTTATATATATATATATATATATATATATATATATATATATATATATATATATATATGTATATATATATATATATATTCTTAGTTTGGAAAAATATGCATGTGACTTAGTTACCTATGTTGACAGATGTTTGGTCAATTTGAAATCAAGTTAGGGGAGAAATAGGTAAGTAACGAATAAATCTTATTTGTCGTGGTTCTCTAGAGACCATGGTGAATGGACCGAAAAATTAACAGGGTGTCCCTTGTACAGTTTAAATTTTTTTAATGCGAAAAATGGATCTAATTTGAAATAGTAATTAGGAATTTGGTGATTTATTCGTTCAACACAAATGTTTCTTAAACAGAATACTGTTATATATTTATTTTCAGTCTGTTGAAGCATTGTGTCTTTAAGAAAGTGTAAATGAAATTAAATCAAAATGTATTAAAAATATTTATTTAATAGAGAGACAATTAAAGTAAATGTATAGTAAGTAATTTACTGAATATATATATATTTTATATCAAGACCATTCGAATCTTTCTATTTATTTCTCAATGAAATATATGAAATATATATTATTTGAGAAAATTAAGAAAGGTAAACAATGAGGAAGTGATGAAAACAAAACTCTGTAACACATATGGTGTGTCATCGATTCCTCGTATCACAAATTTGCTGAGGAGCCAATGACACACACCTTGTGTCATTATCTAATTTGAACAAACAATGTTTATAATGTTCATTTATCACCTTCCAAAATTTTCCCCTTATCTTTTTTTCAACGATATCAAAATTTCCGACTCATAGGGATAGTCTTATACAAAAATCCTCGTCTCGAAGGGGTTAAATATTTAGCTTGAAACTTGTAAAACAGAAACTATTTTTGAGCAAAGTCGATAAAAGAATCAATCTATTTCTCGGATAGTGCTCACATATTTTATAGAACCCGTGTTAGAATCTATCAAACAATATATTTTCCATCGTAACTTTTTTACGAACCTAGTAACACACATGTGCAACAAAAAAATGCACATTCAAATAAAACGTATAAAAAGACTGTCGAGCAGATTATTCAGCTAGGATAGCGCGCATACAGAACGACACACAGCGCCGTCCGTGCATATTTTCCTTCGTACGTCATCATAAACGGCACATAACAAATCGATCTGACCACAACGTTCGACCGCAAGCACGGGAACCGAACACAGATCTATCTGATCGAACGCGTCGAGTTTCGTCGCTCGAGCGCCGACCCTGCAACACGCTAGACAATGCGTGTTTTTCGGGGGTGGGCGACGCCGACGGCGACGGTGGCGTATGACACGGCGACTCACCGACGTTTGTCATTATTTAACGTCGCGTTCACGCATGACGGCGCGCGTTACGCGCGGGGAACGCGTCCCGACGGACGCCCATTGATCCGTGCCGTCGCGGAGGTGGAGAATCTTTCCCGGCCACCATCCCGGAAGAGTACAATGCCGCTCGTGAACAATTCACCGCCGCTAGAGGTATATCATCCTCACGGCGTTTTTAGTAACCGCGCAACAAAGAGACGATAGATCGATGAAAAATGAAAGAAAACCGTTGATTGCAATATTTTATCGATATCTCCAAACAAACAAAAAACACGATTGACTTTTTTTTTGTTAATAGTTGAAAACCAGTAACGGTACGTACGGTCATTTTAATAAAAGTGAAAAATCGCGCGCTAGCACATTTTCCTCGCATAAATCTCTGTCGGGCGAACACTTTAAATGAAAAAAAAAGTGAAACAAATCGATCGAATGTGACTTTGTTAACTTTGTATCAAAGAATGTTTGCGCTAACAAAACGCATTGTCGTTTATTGATTGAATATCCATTACTCGAACGAACAGATCTATTTATATTCGATTCTTTTTGATTTATAATCATTGATTCGTTTCGATGTTTCAATTACTAGTAAGGGGACCTCGACGTCAATCGAATCACAGATTTACGTCAGATATTTGTGAAGCTGCGAAATACACCATCTGCGTTAACATTGTTCATAATCGAACGATGATGTCATCCTAAGAATCAATTTGAGTATTGTGTGCGGATGCGAATTTTCGTTACAATCACACAATAGGTTCCGTCTATTGTTCATATTTAATCAGATAACGAAATGTGATTACAATAAATAAATATTTTTCATACTCTTTCGACATCGACAATTACTAATTGAATATTCAATGCACTACTATCTGCCTAAACATTTTTTTTTAAATAATGATCAAATGTAATTCATCTTATTTACACTTTTTTTAAATTATCCCGTATTAAAATCATTCCGTTAATTGCAACAGTTATTTTTTATCTACAGATTTTATTATACAAAGAAAAATTCATTTAATAGACGAATTTTCATTTGTTCGACTTAAAGAAAATTGAAATCGAATAGTTGGTTTTCATAGGTTTAACAAAACTTTGAAAGTAATAGCAAATATATATATATATATATATATATATATATATATATATATATATATATTGTACTCCGCAACAATAAACCAGCATTTGAGCAATAAAAATAAAGGCTATAACAGATTTATCAAAGAAAAAATCATTTTACATCAGGAAAATGCACGTCCTTATACAAGTGTTATAGTCTAAATTTTTGGATCGACTCGATTAAACAATTCCCGAGAAAAGATTAGATTTATCAAAGAAAAAAATCATTTTCCATCAGAAAAATGCAAGCCCTTACAAGTGTTGCATCCATTGCAAAACTCGCTGAATTAAAGTACGACTTACTGCCCTATCCACCCTATTCTCCAGATTTGGCCCCCACAGATTTCCATCTGTTCACAAAACATAAAAAAATATCTTGGTGGTAGGCGATTTTCGTCAGATGAAGAATTGTTAGCAACAGTGAATCGCAATTTTGAGGACTTCCAAGAAAAGGATTTACATCAGGGGAACCAAATTGAGAAATAAAAGTAATTTAAAAACACATGTTATATTCTTTCATAGTTAAGCCACGAACTTTTCAAATTACCCTCATATTTAACAATCTGCAACAAGAACCATGTATCTCCTTTAATTTTGTTCCATTATTACTTTAAGCTATTTATAATGGAATAAAATACTTGGAAAGGCTCACAACTCTCTAACGTAGAAATTATCCATTTTCTCATTCAGTAAAATCACATGGAAGAAATATACATGTAAAAAAAAAATGAATTAAATTCGTAAAGATAATACTTCATCCTCTAACGCGTTCATATAATAACCTGCTGTGATATCGATAGAAAAACATTATATATTTTTCGTATAACGTTGTGTGCAGTTATGAAATTATTTCTATGCCATCGGACACCACACCAAAATGAAGTCACTGGCTGATCCAAGTAAATCGTGCATACTGATACGCGTATCGAATAACTATTAAATATTCATACGAGACGAAACACGACAAAGCAAATGATTTTACACTCAAACACACACGAATAGTAACATTCGCTGCGAATATAATCGCAACTCGATTATGTATATATACATACATACATACCATACATACCATACATACATACCATACATACATACATATATATATATATATATATATATATATATATATATATTAATAGAAACGAAGAAGTTCCAATGTACATTTAATGTTACACGATGTTGTTCAATAATGGTTTAACACACAAAGTAGACATTTTGAAAAAATGACTTCATTGCAAAACTGTCATTCGTTATTTGTTAATAGTTTCGAAAAATTAAGAGTAGAAAGCAGCTCGATCGTTTTATGGTGTACAATCAATCTTTTTAGCCGATCAGTGATCGGTTTATGATAAATAAATATTTTTAAAAATCGTATATTGTATAATATGACATATAAATTTATAAAACATGTTGTTTTTTAAGTAAAACGTAATAATATGGCACGTATTGTTCTTTTTTTTACATATAAAACAACGTGCCATTAAATACTGGATGTTCTGAACGAACATTATTTTCATTCTTATTAAGATATTAAACATTTTTCGAAATAAAATCAAATGTTAATAAACTACTTTTAAAAATGAATTTCATGTTCTCACAAACGTTTTTTTTTATTTCATTGACATAAAAAAAATAAACAGGGGTTGTATATGTACACAACCGTAGAAGTTTGAATAGAATTACGTCGGGTTAGAGAAGTGAAAATGTTTTAAGTTGCTTAAAAATACAATTTCATCTTTTCTGATAGGATCAAAATAATTTTTTTCGAACTCTTTGGCCTTCGCTCTTCCTCCACATTACATTTTCTGTAGTTTCTTATACGTTCCGCAACAGTTTTTCCAGCAACTTAAATTTGGGAGATGTTGACAAATTTGATAGCTTGATTTATGAAAATTTTTAAAAATTACAAAAGTGAATGTGGGCTCCTCTTATAGAGTTTTTAAAGCTCTATCCGCTCTCTCTGAAAGCTTTATATTTTAGTTTTGTCGTACGATAAAGAATTTTCGATATATTGGCCTTTTAATTCTGACACAATGTAAAAATCGATGTTTAAATTTTCCAGGTTTTTTTCAAAGGTCGTAACTTCTAATCTAATCAACGGATTTCAACAAATTAAGAATTTTTATATTTCGAAGTCATTTAGCTGTTAAACACTTTTAATCCGATGCGAATCGGTTGAACGGTTGCGGCGTACTGAGTGCGAACCTGCGTTATGATATTTGGTAACGCTCCCACCGCTAACATGACACCCCGATTAATAAAAAAAACGTAATTCTGCGTCAAACATCTGATATTTTTTCCTTCAGCCAATCCTTGATGACGAAAATGCACGATTACACTTTGAAAAACACACTCCAGAAACTGTAAACAAATTGAATATGATCATATATTCTTTTAGAAGTTCAGATCTGGTACCAATCATAAATTGTGATCTCAAAGGAAGACATTTGACCCTAACAACGAAATTAAAGATGCCCTGATGGACTGGATGAACAAATCACACCAAAATTTCTTCATTGATAGAATAAAGAAATTAGTAAATTGATTGAAATGAAGAAATTATTACTTATTAGGAAAAACAAATACACCATTTCAAAGATGATTTTTCAGTAATCTTTCTTTTATATTACTACCCAATGTCTTAAACTATTCAAGAGTCATTTAGTCGTTTTTTTGAATACAATGAAGAGATAATTTTCAAAAAAAAAACGGAAATCGATAACTGAAATAATCAGTCATCTGAAATATTTATTATTATTAAAAAACATAACTTTATTGACAAAAAGGACAAAAAAGAATGTAAATAGAAAGTATGTGTAATATGTAAAGAAATCATAGAAAATTACTATATATATATATATAGAGAGAGAGAGAGAAGAGAGAGAGTGTGAGAGAGAAAGAGAGAAATAGGGAGAAAAGAGAATATTAAAATGAGTAAGGTTCTACAAACTGAAATTTGATCAAATTGAGATTAGGATATCTTAAAGTAATAGAAAAATTTTACAACAAGATAATCCCAAAATTGATATATTCATAATTAAGAAAAAAGAGGTTTGTTTGTTCGAATTTCTAGAATAGCTTCATTATTCTTGTGATGGTGTATCGATACATAACTATGTAAATGTTTAAAAAGTTAAAGATAGAAAAATGAGAGTTAAATCAAAGTCGAATTGAGAAAACTATTAAGTTCGTAAGAAAATAATTGCGGTTTTTGTTTTCTGAATTCTAACCTTATTTTCTCAATGAAAGTCATTTCATCGAATTCACGTTAATATCATTTTAAAGTACATTTTAGGTCTGCATTTTGGTAACATCGACTTTGGTTTTATTATTAATTTTGCTTTAAATTGGGCTGTAGAATTGAAAATGAAAAAGAAGCAAATAAGAGCATTTTTTGTACGAATTCAAAACGGGTGGTAAAGCAACAGAAACTACTCGTAAATTGTGGTGTGGGTACTATTAAGGAACGTACGGTGTAATGATGGTTCTAAAATGTCGTGCTAGGGATGAGAACCTTGAAAATAAAGGAGGTCGCAGGTTCCTTTCTTCAGTTTATAACGATCAACTGAAGGCGTTAGTTGAATCAGAATCGCGCATATCAATTCAAAAGCTTACACAAAAGTCAAACGTTAGTCATCAAATAGTTCCGGACCACTTAAAATCACTTAAATTAAAAAATGTATATGAATTTGAAGGTCATAAACTGCAATTATTCTTCTAACAACCTAATACAATTGTAATATCCTTTCTTGTACTAGTGATTTTATTTATGTATTCTGAAATAAAATATCTTTGTCGCAGTAATCATTATGTTAATTGTTTATATCCATACAATTTGTGTTGTTAATATTTCCAAATGCAGATATAGTCTTAAACAATCAATCAAATCTACATATCAGCACAAAATACTGAATTTGAACTTCTTTTATTTATAATATATAGTTATTTGTAAATAATGTGCATTCTATTGAAAAAAAGCACACATACACGTTAATCTTTTAAACTGAAAACTGGGCCATATAGTAATATTTATGTACTCTGTGAAAAAAAACCGTACGTGTACACAAACATGTAGGTACATG
Organism: Acanthacorydalis orientalis; assembly: GCA_034766995.1. Classification (NCBI taxonomy): domain Eukaryota; kingdom Metazoa; phylum Arthropoda; class Insecta; order Megaloptera; family Corydalidae; genus Acanthacorydalis; species Acanthacorydalis orientalis. The sequence continues at coordinate 13,915,284 of CM068313.1, read as the reverse complement.
GTGGAACGACACAATCGTTACAAATGTGGTATCCGAGAGTGTTTGAACGTGTATATCGCTATGTAAGGGTGAAATAGGGTCGTCGCGAGTCGCTGCCGAGCGTCGCGACGTTTCTTTTGTCGCGAACGTTGGTTATCACGCGCTTCCGGTCCGTCGGATCGCAGCATCCGAACCTCGTATTCCATGATCGCGCGTACGGGTCCCCTCTCTGACTCTATGTACACACATGTGTGCGTGTGTGCGAGTAATTTTTTTTGTATACTTTTGTGTACATGGATGTGATATAAAGCTAGTGGTTATTCAGATGTGCTCATAGTTAAAGCAGCTAGGGCAGTTGTGAGCTTAAATATGATTATTCTTTTTGTAATCTATATCGAATAGTAGAAATTGTATGAGCATTTAAGATTGATTTTTTTTCTATAACTCTTCGAAAATGATGACATGCCCAACTAAATCCATATAAACAAAACTCAAAAGCGTTCAAAGGACAATGTTTGATAGAAAAATGTTCATGGTTTGCAGGCGAGTTAAAAATTATGAAAATAGATTGGTAGAAAAGTAATTGCGGTTTATGACTCAATATATATATATATATATATATATATATATATATATTTATATATATATTTTAAGCTTTTTTAAGCTTGTTTAGCTGTTTTAAGTGGTCCCGAATGGTTGGATGACTACTATTGAGCAAGGTCTAACTATTGTGTAAGCTCTCGAATTTTTGTGCGTATTTCTGATTTAACTAACGCCTTCAGCTGGTCGTTATGACTGAAGAAGGATGCTCATGACCTACTTCATCTTTAAGTCTTTCGTCCCCAGCACGAAATTTTTGGAACCACCATTGCACCGTACGTTCCTTAACAGTACCCACACCAAAAGCGTCGTTAATTTAGGAGTAGTTTTTGCTACTTTACCTCCTGTTTTGAACTCATTTAAAAATTTGATCTTATTTTCTTCTTTTCCATCTTTAATTGAATAGCTCAGTTTGAAGAAAAATTAATAATAAAACCAAAGTCGATGTTACCAAAATACAAACCGAAAAATGCACTCTAAAATGATATTGACATGAACACGATAGAATGACATTTTCACCGAAAAAAATAAGGTTAGAATTCAGAAAACGAAAGTTGCAATTATTATCCCACCAGCCTAATAAATTAAGCCAGTGTCAAAAATTATATTGGAAATTACTGGGATTACAATGAAGAAGACTTGGATGCAGTTTATCCTCATGCCCAGGAGTAAAAAAACCCGAGCGCAATCAGAAATACTTTCAAATATTATTTAATTTCAAAAAATATTACGTTCGAATTAAAATAATCTTTTTCGAATTTATATTTTTCAACTGAACAAGTACATTTTAAATTGACAAAATTTAATTTATATTCAAAAAATCTAAAACGTATTCTCTTCCATTTCACACATGGACGACTTCAGATGCTTTCTTTGGAATTTAATTTTTCCTTATTTGATTTTACATATTGATACGAATTCTATTATCAATATATTTATATTTTCGTTCTGTTATTACGAAAAAAATCTGACCGAATTTTTCACTCGACAAAAGTACACGTGCATTTTCATTTACCGACATTCGACAAGCATGGTGTCAGTGTGGCCGCCTCACGTTTATCGCGACCATTACACTCCATTAATTGCCAGACGGTGAACACGGTTTTCTTCAAGAATTATATATATATATATATATATATATATATATATATATATATATAAAGCCACCCTTGCCGTATTACTACAACTTACTTTGAAAATTGTCAACGTGGCACTCGTCATTATATGCTGAGATTGCTTGTATTGTCATATATATATATATATATATATATATATATATATATTTGTAGAAATATATATATCAGTTTTGATTATATCGAATGAAACTATAAAAAAGATCTATCAGTTTATACTTTAACAAGTGTAGCTGTATTTTGATATCAATACATTAGAAGTTACAGTGTAATTATTCATCTTAACCTTTCTGGGCCCTGTTTCCAATTAATCATTAAAAGTTATATCTATTTTCTACCTCAAAAGTGTTCAAAAATGTTAAATCTATACTTTTTTAGAAATTTTGTTTTCAAAAAATTTGTAAAACAGTAGATCAGTTTCAATTTTATCGTTTTAATACACAATTATTCACGAATTGCTCTAAAAAATGTTTACAAAAAAGTATATTTGTTGAATATTTCCTTAACACGTTAAATACCGTGAGGGTCACCGGTGACTGGTATTCAATTTGTCTGTAGCACCGAGTGGGTCATCGGTGACCGGCGATGTCTTTTTTAAAACTCTTTATTTTGATTTTTATATACTTTACCGCTTTAAGGATGATGGAGTTGTCTTCTAAATATGCATAAACTACATTTGAAAATTATGAATAATCATTTGTTGAAAAATTTTAATCAGATTTTTTCTTCGTTTATTAGGCGGTTATGTTTCCTATTCGCTAACGCTTGTTTCCCCCTAAAAAATAACAGAAATTAACAAATTATACACATAAATTATCCGCGTAAAATATGTCATAATTTTTTTATTAGAAAAAATAATAAAAATTAGCATAACAAAATACATAACAAATAAACAGTTTTAAATGTATAACAATTAAGTGTCTTAAAATGTGTAACGATTTTTTTTATCTAAAACCTCTGTGAATATAATATTTTGAATGAATTTCTTATCAATTTTTCATTGAAATCGTATACTCTCTTTCGTTGTACACCGTAAAACAGAACGCTGATCATGTGACTGATACCAGTCAATTAAAACAGAGACCACATGAGCAATATCAACCAGTCAAAGAACGAATAACGGCAGAACTTTTTTTATAGAGAAATGAGATGAGAAAAAGTGCATTAGTGAAAGTAGAATAATAGTTATTAAAGATAAAATTATTGACAACTAAAATAAAAATATAATACTTCATTGTATGAATTATGAACGTGAGATTTCTAAAATTAAAATAGTAAAAAATGTAATAATAAACAACAAAACCAATATCAAATAAATATTATTAATACACTACGTTTTACTCGATAGCAGTATTTTTAAAGTGTATTAAAATTTAGTTTAAATATACTGATAAAATATACAAACAAAAATTAAATTCAAATGCAAAAAGGAAACTAAACTCAATTTGTTCGATCAAAATCAATCGATACGATTGTACGAAACGGGCAACTATTAAATAGAACAATTAAAATAGGATATGGTAAGATACTTTTTAACGACGTGTCGTTAAAATAAAATGTAGCCCGTTAAATTTAATACGGTCCACCGATAAGAATTCATTTGGTGAACATGTGCGTTTAGGTAAAAATTGTAGGTGGACACATATATAAAATGTGGTTCCGATTTCGAGAAAGTTTCCAGAATTGATGTTCGCTGGACGATGTCGCACCGATAATAATGACATTTATTTATTGTATAGTGTGTTTCACTGTAAATTAGTTTTCTTCAATGGTGTATTGTTATCGATCAAGATTATTGTTTATTTTTTTAAATATTCTCACATGTTTTTATATAAACACTTCAATAGTATATATATATATATATATATATATATATATATATATATATATTTATATATATATATACCAAATTTCACACCTTTGTCGGTCCAGTGCTGAATAAAAATTTTTTCCATAAATTCGATAAGCAAAACACAAATAAAGTATACCCAGTGTGAGATAAGTGCGTATGGAGTGCAAGAAAATACATATTTGTGTATGGCCTTGCAGTAGTCATGAAAGCCATAAATATGGTAAAGAAGTGACTTATCAGTGATCTTATAAATTTCAAAAATGAGGAAAGAATGAAAAATCAAAGTTTTAACATTCTTTTTATTCTTCTTTGGTCTCTTCTTGTAATTTTTAAGATGTATAATTCAATAATTTCTTGTTTTGTCTTAAAGTAAAGACGAATTATACCCCCATTCAAAAATTATATTTAATTTTTTTGTTACAGACAAACAACATTCATTTATCGAATACTTTTCGAACAACCAAAATCAAGAGTTTAATTACTGAAACTTTTTTTTAGAAAATTCATTCCATTTCTATTATTCTTAATTTTTTCCTTAGAAATTTTAGTCTTCATTTTAAATACTTCAAAACTGTTATTAATTCAGTTATAAAAGTCTTATTTACAATATAGCCTCTACATTGTGTCTAAATTCGCTCTCACAAATTTTGCAGTCACTCTACAAAAACTATGATCTTTTTTTTTTTTTTTTTACTTTGGTGCTATGAAGATATCGGTATAGCCATCGAAACTTGCATAAGTAAAAATCATGAATAATAAATTATCATTTGTTTATTGAACAGAAAGAAAAATAGAGAAATAAATTTTTGATCAGAAAAATGTTCGTGTTTTATGAGCTGAGTGAGAAATTCACTTGTGAGAAGAAGTAGTACTTTTAGAAGTTACTGATCTATCAAATATTAAATTTAATAACACTGGAATACACTTTTTTGAATGTTCTCAGTTCAAATAATAACCAATTATAATTTTTTCAGTACATTTTGGATTAAGTCAGACGATTCAAGTCACAAGGCAAAAAAACTGAACATAAATCCCTATTATCGAGAGTGAAAAATAAAAAAAAATTAATGGTATTTGTTAAAGTCTCTAATTTTATTTTTTCTTTTTCCATGCAAGTAAATTAATTAAATTTGTTTCGATACAAAAATTTTTTTAATATTTTCCAAAAGTGTCTTTCTTATTATTAAGTAACAACTATTTTTTTTGTTTATCATTTATAATTAGTTCTTAAGTAATAAAATAATATTCGGATTCTTTTAAAACTTAATCGATTTCACTGATATATCATTTACTTTCAATAACTGTTTCGCAAAATAGTGTTCAGAAATCCAAGGGGAAAAAACCGTCGCATATAAAAGGGAATCGAGGGAAACGACCACGACTTCATGTACTAATATAGACATAAGTGCGTATTTCTTTCTTTCTACGTGTCAATGCGACTAACAGATTTACGAAAAACGTCTCTCTAACGCAATAATGACCATTAATACGTTTCGAAACGGCCGAATCATCTGTCACAAAAGACTTTTACTTACGGCACGGCCAGCGTGTAAGAGTGACTGTGTATGTGTACGGGTGCCTTGTTAAGTGCCGGAAAATAGCATCGCGACAGTATTCCAGTAAGTAAAGCTTGTTACAGTCGTAAAATACAAGACTCCGCTGCAAGACGATAATTGACAGCGAGCCGACTGTAAGTTGGTGGCAATGCAGCGGCGACTTTTGAAGATTTGAGCGCCGCGCGCTCGTTAACCGATTCTGCTAATCGCCTGTTAGTGTTTTTCTACGTCGTTGTTTTTTTTTTCTTTGCTTGTAATCCTTACACGATTACTTAATAGACTCGCATAAGCTGCTTTTGTCGATGATAATCACAAATAGTTTGGATTAATTGCGTTGTGAAAGAATCTAAACCGAAGCAGAAAAAGTCCATAAATAAGAAAAGAGTACATCTTAATTGTCTCTGCATGTCTATTTCAAATCATTGCATCAAGTTTTTAGAAATTCGAGTTTTTGGTTTTTATCATTTTTCATCCAAATAAACCAAATAACTTTAACTGTTCATTTTATTTTTTTAAAGAAAAAAATATATATATTGTGTAAATATTTCACTCAATCTATACTAATTAAAAATTGATTCTTTTCGAGGAGAGAACTATAGATTATGTATAGGACTTTCTTTCTTCTGTAAATATCTTTCTATGGCCTTGCAAAATAAAAATTTTTCAAAAAAGGAAATATGTTAGGCTTTCACAAACGAATTAATTTTTCGGATGTCATCGTTAATAATAATTTAATATAAAACTTCTGCACGTTTTTTGTTCAATTTTTTGTACAATATTTTGTCCAATATACTTTTTTGTCCATATACACATAGATGCATGCACAATTATATGTTCATATTTCAATTCGCTTGCTTTTTATGTTTTGATTTAATGATAATATCAGAATGTGTTCTTTATGTAGCTAAACTGTTAGAATTCTAAAAGCTTTTCTTCTTAAAAAGATGTGTGCGCCCGCATATTCACTCACATGTTATATTTAAATATTTAATGTACATTTATTTTACAGTTTTCGCACGTGTCTGAAACTCTCGGACTCGAGTGCTGCCAACATGGTCGGCAAATTATTCTTCAACGTCGTCCAGACGCAATGTTTTGTCCTGAAGTCGAAACGTATATGCAAGAAACATTCCTGGTGGGGCGACACGTGCGAGAAGCACGTCTACAAGAAAATCGCATATCTACGAGACAATGTTCCTTATTGATTCAAATAATAAGTAAAACATTTCTATTGATTAAGTTATTTAAAAGAAACAAAAAAAAAATTTAGGCGAATCGTGTAAAATAGCAATAATATAGGACAGGTGTGTATATTGAATTGCGTACGGCCAAGTCGACTTGCCAAACGGTAACGGAACGGGATCCTCGGCTTAAGATCAACGATACGAACGACAGAATCCCGTAACGGTACATTTTTTTATTCGAGGACTGACGAAGTATCGTCGTGAATCTCTTATTTAAAAAAAAACCAACGCCCGACCGCATACGAGATGACGGTGCGAGTTTAAGGAATTCTTTTTCTTGGGGCCATAGTGTAGCTGTTACAGACTAATAATATTTATTGATATATAAATGTGTTATGAAACGAACCGAAATGAGTTGTGTTGAGAGATGAAAGTACAAGTACAATTCCGATTTGACAATATGTCGTTGTAAATTTCATACTGTAGCAGATTTTAATCAAGCTAGAAGCAGGATTGGCACGGGTTATCGATCAATCGTCACAAATTAGTGACCGATTGATTCATGTAACCTCACATTCAACCAATCAGTATTATTTTTTCTAATTTTATTACTGTACAGTAAACGAAACAATAAATTTGTTACAGTATGAAAAATAAACAGGTTTGAGTATTATGGAAGATATTTTATATCCAAACGAAACGATTTGTATATACCTTTACTACAATCTTTTTATATATTTTTGAAAAAAATACTTACAGTTCTAAGATATTTATTCATTCCATGCATAAAATAAACACTGAAAATGTCACACTGTACAATTAATTCTACAATTTAGATATTAGCGATTTCAATCAGTCGATATCATTGAATAATTGACACATAATTTAATGAAAGAATGAAATTAATTAAAATGAAATGAATTCAATTAATGAAAGAATCCAAATTAAATCGAAATTACGATAAATAAAATAATACTAGTATGAATCATGCACTCATATTTTTTATTACTTTTTCTTATAATTTAAATCAAAAAATCTATTCTGCATTTAATATCTTATTTAGAGAGAAAAATACTACTGCTTTCAATGAAGACTAAACCGTTTTTCACTAAAAAAAGTGTTTTTTTATAACTGCATAAGTTCTAAAGTGAATGTAAATCTTATCAGTTTTTTATTAATGAGATATGATAGAAGTTGATTTTTTTTAAAAAATTTAAAACCTATAATGTCAACTGAACTTTTAAATCAGCAAGATACAAAACACTCGATTAAATAGTACTATAAAATATTTAAATCTTAAATATCGAGTTTAACCCTAGTATAATCAGTTTTGTTAGCAATCTGAATTTTAAATTTCATATAATTTAGAGATTGACTTTGATAACGTAATTAAATAAAACGTCACGCCATGATATCAGCGTGTTAAATATTACAAGAAGTTTATCAGTTTTACAAATGAATTTCTCTATCCTCTACTACACACAAACTATAAAAAAAATCTGATCGAAAATGTTCAATAATTAATTATTCAATAATTAATTATTGAACATTATCCGTTTTGGTCCTACGCAGTGCTGTTCATAAGTTATACCGAAAACTGTCACTACATCGGGTCGCGATGCTCGATTGATGGCGCACTCGGATTTCATGAAGCAAGATTTTTAAATCACAAGATTTCATAAAGTATTATATAATTACAGTAACATTTTCATTTTCTTTCTATTAAAGTTTAATCATTCTATTAAATCGTACTCCATTAATTCTCCAATCATGAAAAACATGTTAATATAAATAATATACAGAACTTATTCAAATTATTGAAAACATATTTTCTAAACATTCATAGAACAAATCACCAAACTCTTTTCCATGATACTCGAATCACTCTAGATAATTATTTACGTAACACAACTACTTAAATAAATTATGTGTACAACTAGAAATATATACTTAAATCATACAGAACATATTCTGATTTTTTTAATTAAAAATATATATTCTATCAAAGACAATATCTTCCATTGATACGATACAATAAACCATATATTTTCTATTGATACATTGATTTCATTAGAGTAGACATTTTTGAGTGAAAACCACACCAGTGACATGTTTATTGTATTTTTCGATATCAAAAGAGTTTCTAAATACTTTTAAGATAAATACTCGCATGTACTTAGGAAGATTGTATATATGAGGTAATTGATGTTGAGATGATAACGAGTGGAATCCTTTTTTATGTTTAACATTGTATGGACTTTTTTATTCTTATATACAAATATAGATTGATATTCTTATAGAAATCATTTTTGAATTTGTTTTGGTAGACTTTTAATAGCAGAACATTTTTTTTAAAAAAATATTTATATAATCAAACATTTTTATTAAAAAACCCTATTCAAATCTAAAAAGGTGATGATTGCAAGCACCTCATATACTGTTAAATTAATAAAATGACATAATTATTACCTCGTTGTATCTAATATAAAGAATTGATTCGTTATCGTTCTGTATGTTATGTGAAATCGATCAAAAAATTAAGTAGTTCGTATAAATGTTTTATATATAACATTTAATTGTATTAAAACTCCTTAAGAAACATTTTTATAGAATGTTACAGTGAAAAGAATTTCTATAAATAGAAACAAAGTTAAGAATCGAACGAAACATAAAAATGATAATCAATATATCTTAATTGTCAGATTTTATAAGTGGTTTAAGATATTTTATATATGAATAATGCTAGTCATTGTATTAACTTAAAAATAAGGAAAAACAGTTATGTTTTTATCTTTAATTTTTTGTATATTTTTGATATACAGTTTTTTTTTATTTTACAACCAAATGTATTTTGTCTACTTGGTAATTTTTGTTTTTATCAATAAAAAATGTATACGTTATTTTATTTCATTTTTTTATATTTATTCACGATTCATAATTGTTCATAATTTAATTGAAAAATTTTCAAAAATTCAATTTCAGAATATGCATTAAACGAATATTAAAATCACTTTAACAGATATTCGTTAAACCTTATAAGGATATTACTTATCTATCGATATATATATATATATATATATATATATAATTAACTACCATTCATTATAGATCATAAGAGGACAAATGAGACAAGTAAAGTAGAATATTAAAAATAACAATACTGTTGGATGTCGAAAATTAGCAAAGGACAATGAATTTAAGCAGAAGCATTACTGTGCAAAAATGGACAATTGTCTTATTTTTGACAGTGTGGAAGTTTTGAAAATAAGTTTTTAAAAAAATAATCTTTTTTAAAAACATAATTTCTTCCTGCATATAAATAAGACTTTTTGAAAATTGATGGTTACTAAAGCATAGAATAGAATTTAATTTTTATCAATATAATTCTGGCTCTGTTTTTAAAATCAGTTTTACAAATGAATTATTTTTCAGCTCACAAACTACAAATATTTTTTTCTTTTTAGAAATTTCAGTAAACTGTTATTCATTGTCATTTATGAGCATTTTGACGGCTATGCCACCATCTTGCCACTATCGCAGTTGCAGAAAAATCGCATAAAGAGTTTTTTGCGTTCTGAAAATGATGAAATCGCTATTGAAATGAACATTTTTAGATTGTTTGTTATTCGTGGGGTAAAAATAGAATTAATTTGTGAAAGTCTATCAAGATATAAAACGTCCTTTCCTTATTGTGATGACACAAGGTGACATATCGATGATGTCATCTTTTATGAAAACAAATATAAATTCTTACTTGAAAAATGTTTTTCTAATCAAATTTTCCGATTTTTAAAATCCCATTTAAAGTAATGAAAACAAAATTAACTTTTTAAACATTACATTGCAGATTCATATCAATTTTGTATTAAAATCTCAACTTTTTTTACCGTACATAATTAATAAATGATAAACAATAATCAATTATTGTACAATTTGTATCTAGAAAATAAGGCTTTGATATTGAAATATCTTTCTAGATACGCTTTCATTTACTTTATTGTTTTTAATCTATATTTAATTAAATGATTTTTTCACAAAGAACCCAAAATGATAATAAAACACTTGTGATAATGACCAACGTGAAATATTTGTCCAAAAAATTAGAATTAATTTCTAAAAATAACTATATCACATTTCCTATACAAACATTTCTTGTACCTTATAATCGCTTGCATGTTCCTAAAATAGAACGACGTTCTTTGAAAAGTAGTCTTTAAAATTCTATTAATATTTTTTTCACGTGTTTTTTTAGAAAATATTAAAGAACAATTAGTTGTTTAAATTAAAAAATTAGGAAGATCGAAATATTTTAGTTATTGATTAAACAGATTACTATTTCATAAAAATAAAAATGTACAGTGATCAAATGAATATTTGCGGTTTTAGGACGTGAACAAAAATAAAAATTATATTTATATATATATATATATATATATATATATATATATATATATGTATTAGAAAATAAAATAAAAACTGTTGTCAGATATAAAAAAATATACAGATATAAAAGTGAATACAAATTAATATCATATATAAAAAGTCATTAAGGATTTTTTAAAGGATTTTTCCAAACATATAAAGCAATTATATAAATACTTATAACAGATTATTAATATATGTATTTGGAAGACGATTCATTTAAAATTTAATAAGTGAAATCAAAAATAATTAAATCTGCAAATATTAAGAAAAATTAATTCAAATATATATTCAAGTATAATAAGAACTTTCTGTTTCTAACTCTTTCGGCTTTGATTTATAATTAATGATTGAAAAAAAAACGTTTATATTCAGTCTGAAGCACTGTAAACGATCAAGACTTTGTTGAAATTTAAAATAAACCTGTTACCAAGCAACTGTACAGATCTGTAGTTGAGAATTTCTATGGTTGTTAAACAATAAAATATCATTGTTTTACTTAACAACGTTGATTCTTTACAAATCATTGTGTAATTAAACGCGAACAGCCTTAATATTTATTTAAAAAAATTCTAATTTATTTAAACAATTACCTTTTGCAATCAACAGACCAGAAATGGATAATCTTGAAATGTTTGTGTGTATACCTGTGTACTCATTTTTGTATTCTTATTTTTAGTTTTTACAATTAGGTCATCCACAACATTTTTCATCTTGTCTGAGTCTTTTTTCTTTCTATTTAATTTTAATAATTTTTTTACTTTACAAATTTGAATAAAGTTTAAAAAATTATTAAAAATTCAATAGTACAACATAATAAAAAAAATAAATTAATTTTTTTAAAGAAGCACAGACATATTTAAAACTGACTTAGCATTTGTTTATACATTCATATGTTAATTTTTCCAAATTAATCAACTATTTCTACTACATTTGGAAAAATTGAATAAATAAACTATAAGTCATTCTTAAATATGTAACTGAAACAATACAATTCATCAAATAAAATAAATGATTATGATTAATAACGAAATTTGGTCTGAAATAAACAACAATCAGTTAACCTGAATCGTCTTCGTATGTATAAAATGTAATTAACAGATAAGTCTTGAAGGAATGTACATATTTTTTAAATAGGCTAAATGAACAATTTATAGAAAATACATGAAAGATGAAAAATATATATATAAGAATATATTGAATAAGTGTTCCTCGTTTGAATCGATAATAATTTTTAATAAGTCGTGTATTTAAAAATGTGAAAATAATAATAATTAAAATTACATACGTATAGCAATAAATAAGAGAATGGTATTTATTAACTTATTTTCGGATATAAAAAAATGAATAAGAAAATAGAATATTCTAAGTATAGATGGTTCTTTTTTTAAAAATTGTAACTGCAGTGAAATCTGATTATAAAGGACAGTTATAATAGATAAAAATTAAAAAATAAAGGATGGAAACTCCGATTTAGCCGTTTCATAAAATAAAATGAATTCTAATATTTATACAATGAATTTTATTTTCACGAATCAAATTTTTGTGTAAAAATTACAAATATTCGAGAATGGATTGCATACATTGTAACTAAATACTGTATTGAATATAAATTAAATTGAACGAACAAAAAATGAAGTTTATTATAATTAGGTCTCACTGTATAAAAAGAAAATAAATTGCACAATGTGTGTGCCAAAAATTGTCATGTTTGTGAACGCTTACAAAGAACAGAACTGGTATTATTGATATATTTAAATAAACTAGATGATTATATATAAATGTGTTTTATTAGTAACCGATCTTTATGTCAAAACCTGATTTACAGTTCTTCGACAGAGTTAGAACAACATTCGATATAAAAAAGATTAATAAAATAAAAATGTAAAAAGGATCTTCAAGTTTTTATCTTCTGACTTATCTTTTATATAAGAAATATTTTGTAAACGGTTTAAAATATGTACGAGACGTGCCCGAAATTAAAAACAGGTTAAAATATTTGAAAAATCAGTTCATAAAAAATTTAAAAATTCTACAGTATAAACTTAATATCAAGCATTACTTTCAAGTGTGGTCGTCTTTCAAATAAAACATTTGTACTATGGATGCACCAGTTTGAAAATTCCATTGTAATAAAACTCTTCTTGAAGATTAAGCAAATAATATTTATTCATCGTATCATTTATCTATTCTTCGTCTATCCTTTCTATTTCTTTTTCGAAGAACCATATTCCACAACTCAAAATCCTCTGTATAAAAAAATGGTTAAAGTGAAAATGAAAACAAAAAAATAAAAAAAATTATTAAACAAATGAGATTTTAGTTGAAAAATATTCAGGTAAATATTTAACTTGACACCTTACATTTCTAGCACTCTAAGATGATAGCATCTCTCTCAAAATACGAATAAGTAACAATCAAAATAATCAATAATCAATGACTGAATATTTTTAATGTAAATATTTTTTTGGAAACTGTAATTAAAAGGGTATTTTATCTATAAAAGTGAATTTAATCACAGCTTCAAAAATATTACTGTAAATAAAGATTACTTTCCGTATTTATCTGAAACATGCTAAAGGAAATTTAGAATTGACGACGATGATATTTGATTCCGATGCAATCTTCGATATCGTCTCAAAAGTACGAGTCTCTCCGCTGTAATATACTTCACTTAAATATTTCTTTATCTGCACTTTCATAGCAGCGTTTTCCTCTTCGAGTTTATTTTTTTCGGCTTTCAAATTAGTACAATCAATCACAGCTTGATTATACAACCACCAGAATTTATCAAGTGTCTCATAATCTTCAGTATCCTTAAAAATCATGTTCTGTGTTAACTAGTCTTCATCAAATCTTTTTTTAGATATAATCTTGATCCTCGTTCTTCTGATTCACACCACTTTTTATCTAGTCATCTTTAGGTAGATTTAAATAACTTGTGATAACAAAAATAGATTTTTTGGGGTGTTCTTAATTTTTTGAATATGGTTCTTGAAATAGAATAAAAATATAATAAAAAAAATAGAAAAATATCAAATTTAAAGTGTCCTTCGAAAAGTTATCTTCATTATGTTAATTGATTAATTTCGCAAACAATAAGAGGTGTAAACATGAAGTTCATTTTCATGAGAAATGTGAAACAAAGAATTTTAATATCTCTGTTAAGAGATATTATCTGTTGTTTTTTTTATTAATTCTCTACAATTACCTGAAAATGTTTTAAAAACTGAAACTATTCGAAATGGATAAAGACTCGTGTGATTCTTAAGGACGAAGATCATATCATGATAAAGTTTCAATGAAATCACAGATATTAAAAAATTATAACTATTTTTTTAAAAACTATCAAAATAATTTACTGTGAAAATAAATGATAATATATTTTTAAAAAATGATAAATTCGTAAATGTATACCTTGGTAACACTATTTTGATCGAATATGTATCCATTCCAAGGATCGACCTTTTCTTCTTCCTTCTGGTACTTCCTACACATTGATACAAGGTTAAGTATATGTTCACCTTTCGACACAATACTCTTCAGGTCTTCAATAACACCATTACTAATGGAAGTCAGTTTAGTCAACTGTGATTTATCTAAATTTTTATCAGCTATCAATCGATTTCGTTTCCCTAAAAAGATTTTCTTATATTTAACTTTCTTTTCTTTCAGTTCAGATATTCGATCTTCATATAATTTCTTCATATTAATTAACTGTGCCTTCAAACGTGTTATTAAATCCTATAAAATGATCGATTTAAATTTTTATCGTATAAATATTCAACAATTAAAATACCATATTCCACATTTCGATGGTGAATTGTTAATACATCCTATCTACATGACATCTTTTTTATTTTAGCTTTCAGATTCTATGGTTTTTAGAGATTTATTAAATTAAATAAACAAAATGCGTTAAAGAACTGACCAAAAATTAAATCAGACAATAATATTAGGCTGGTAGAAAAATAATTGCGGTTTATGACTTTCAAATTCATATACATTTCTCAAATTTGATTTTCCTAGCTGTTTTATGTGGTCCAGAACTATTGAATGACTAACGCCTAACTTTTGTGCAAGCTCTCGAATTGTTGGGCGTGGTTCTGATTCATCTAACGCCTTCACTTGGTCGTTAAGAACTGAACGACCTTCTTCATCTTCAAGGTTTTCATCTCCAGCACGGAATTTTTGGAACCACCATTATTTTCCTTAACAGTACCCACATCAAAGGCATCGTTTAGTTTACGACCAGTTTCTGCTGCTTTACTAACCGTTTTCAACTCATACAAAAATTGCTCTTATTTGCTTTTTTCTATTTTTAAT
Source organism: Acanthacorydalis orientalis (assembly GCA_034766995.1). Lineage (NCBI taxonomy): Eukaryota > Metazoa > Arthropoda > Insecta > Megaloptera > Corydalidae > Acanthacorydalis > Acanthacorydalis orientalis. The sequence goes on along the minus strand of CM068313.1, from coordinate 13,900,232 downwards.
TCAACAGCCAAATTTAAAGCAAAATTAATAATAAAACCAAATTCGATGCTACCAAAGTATAGAATGAAAAATATACTTTAAAATGATATTAACATGAACACGATGAAATGACACTTTCACCGAAAAAAATAAGATTACAATTCAGAAAACAAAAACCGCAATTATTTTCATACCAACCTACTTCACTATTTTACGATCTTTTATTCGAAAAAATACAATTTATAAACTCTTTAGAAAACACAAAGGCATGCAGACAGTTGTTACTAATCCACAATAATATGTATAAATATAAGAGGTTTATTTATCTTACGGTCTGTTGTTCTAAAATCTCATAATTTTTAGCGATTGAAGCTGAATATTCAGCATCTACTGATTTCATCACAGCATATTCTTTTCGTTTCGATTCAGTGCGAGTTAAGTAGTCTGATAATACTTCATTCATTTGTTTCCATAAACTTCCCATTTGTAAATCTTTTTTCGCTTTCAGATCGTCGTAATTGATGATGAACTAAAAAGGAAGATTAAAAGTTTATTTCAAGTCTTTCTAAAAAAATATAAAAAACAAGTTATAAACATATGTTTGGTGTCTTTGCACTGTTTTCGAATCTCGAAGTACGAGTATGTTGTTGAGTATGTTGTTACGGTATGAACTTTTATAAAAACGATATATTTGTTTTTCTAAGAATAAAAATATTAATTTTTCTGCTCTTCTTTCGGATAAATCAATGAATAACATTATTAAAACATTATATTTTACAAATGGGTACCATAATACCATTCAGATGATAATCGTTCGATGATGTTCATCTAACAAGTAATAAAAATATTGTAAAGTTTGAGATATTGATTCATCCTTACAAAATGTTTCATAAATATTAATAAAAAAAAACAATCTCAATCAATAAGAAGACGTTTTGAAATACCAAAGTTGAATTATAAATTTAATTTAATTACTCTGTTCGCTTCTTAACACATTCAGTAACCTTTTGAACATTCATATTTGCAATTAATACATTTTTAATGTTTTCAGATAACTTGTGAACAGACAGTGATTGACAGAACTGGAATGCATGTAAATGTATTTAATTATTTTTTGTACTGGTACATAAACAATATTTTAATTAATCAATATACATTTGATTTTATATAAAATGGTTCTGTGTATGTTTATTTTTAACTTTTAACCGTATTTAATAATTAAGTTCTTTTTATGGAATAAAGTACTTCTACGAATATAAACATCTCTTCATATACGAGTTGATTGAACTTGAAACTGACCAAACAAGGAATTTCCAGTTTAATATACCATCACTAAAAAAATAAACGAGATATTGTTCAGATTTTTATGAAATAAATCAATATGGCTTACATTAAACAAGAAATTAATATAATGGAGAATCGTTGAACGAACATTTATTCAATATAAATGTAACAAATGTAAACATGCACGCACATGTTCATGTGAGTGAATATTTTAATTACGTATCTAAATATAAAAAAATACGGCACAGGAAACGATTTTATATAGAAAAAAAAAATACTAGAATGAATTTGATACTCAAATAATGCATCTGTCAAGTATAACAAGGCTAATGAAAATATGGCATCAAAGAACCACTGAATCATAACAAATTAGTGTATTTCCTACGTAAACAATAACAATATTTTTGTATATAAATAACCGATTCGTCGCTTTTGAACTCAGTGAATGTTAATTATTAATTGCATTCATATCGAGTATTTATCTTTAAAAATAAATTTAAAAAATGCGTTTAATCTCTTTGAACCTCGCAGTTATCTTGTTTATCACATCTTTCACTTATATACAGGTACGTATTATTTTTATATGAATTATTGAAATGTAATGATAGACTTGATCATTTGTTCTTATAAAATGTTCTGAAAGGATTGTTTTGTCTGATTTTTAAAATAAATTTAATCACTGTGTTTGTTTTAATTCTAAATATGATACATATTAATGGATAGATTTATAAAACTCTTAAAATATTTCTATACACTTTAAATATAAGAATAAAATGTTATTTCAAGTAAACTGAAAATCTAAAAAAATTAGTCTTATGAATAACTACTTATATAAATAGTAATATAATTATTTTATTAACCCTTTGGAGTCGGGGAGGGGGAAAGGATGCTAAAAGTCTCATGCTAATAATACTAATAATGCTAATAATTTAAATTTAATTTTCAATGTACCCAAACAATGAAACGTACAATTTAAAACAATATATTTAAAAAATAAACATATATACTTGATGCTTTTTTTATCGCAGATATTCACTGACTTCAGTAGAAAACCGTTATATCAAAACAGCAGTAATAACTTTCTTACAATTTTTGTTACAGTGTTTAGAATGTGGTTTCTCTTCAGAACCCGACCGGGAAACAATTAAAAAAATAACAACAATTTGTTTTAAAAACTATATTGATAATCAAAATAAAACGAATTTCAATCAGACCAACGATACACAAACGGTAGAAATGTCGGATCGATCAGTAAAGGGAAATTGGAATAAAAAGAACAGCAAAATTTTAGATCGATTAGGCATGAAAAATACAAATACAAATATTGATACTAAAATTTCTAATGAAAGTAATGGATCACATGATATATCAATGAATGAAACACACGATTCGAATGAGATGCCAAACTGTGAAATAATCTCGTGTGTTTTGAAACAATTAAATATGGTAAGTAATATAAAAATGGTCATATGGGAACAAAAAAGTGAAAAATCCTGTATTTTTCGTTTCTCTTATATAAAAAAATATATTAGTGGAAAATCAATTTAAAGGTTCTGTTCAACAACTTCTTTACAATTAATTTATTCTTTAATTTTGAAACTTTATTATCAAAATGAAAAAATAAATATTAATTTCATCTTAAAAAAAACTTTGTATTTTACAAAATTATAAATCATTTTGAAACAAAATATTTTGATTCCATTTGTTTTGATTAGATTATTTAGTTATTTTTGAATTAACAGTGCTTGAACATGATTTCGACTTCAATTTATTCTTAAATATTGTAGATAGAGATACAAATCATATTTAATTCTTATCATATCCTAGATAAAATTAAAATATCTAAACTTACTGTATTTTTATTCATTAAAATGATTATTTTACTTATTTTTTTATTACTGCTCATTTTTTAGAAAGTGTTGATTAAAAATATTCTTTTCAATTTATATTCGTATTTACTACTAGAGGTAGTAGCATGATATAGAAAAAGTATCCAAAAAAAAGATTAGTTACAAGGCATTGCAAATAAAGAACACCAAATATAAAAATATAAAGATATTGAACTAAAATATATTTTGTAATATTAAACAAATCAATTAAGGTCATATACTTTTTTAATTGAAATAAAATATTCAATATTTAGATTGACGATGATGGAATTCCTAATCGTGAAATGATTATAGAAACTTTAACTAAAAATGTACATAGCTCTGAGGTAAGAAGCTTTTTGGAAGAATCAGCAAACGACTGCTTTGAACTTATAGATTCGAGTGAAGGTAAGTTTTTGAATATTTTTTAATATAAACTGATATATATATATATATATATATATATATATATATATATATAATACTTTTACCCAGCAAAATATTTTTATAAATATTTATTTTTTAAAAATGAAATATTAATCATGTTTATGATAAGGTATATTTGTATTTGAACTTGTCGTATATTATAATTTAATATATTTTAAAACAGAACACTTTTAGCCAGTAGCAATATCCAAAAAGAAGTGCTATATTATTGTATTTATGAACATTATTAATATTTAATCTTATTACGATTTTTCACATATTTTTTACAATATTAAACGTAACAACATTATAATAACAATATTCTTCAATTATGGTTCATAATTTTAGATTTTTGTACAGTACGAAAAAAGAGAATATGATGCAAACAAGGATGTGAATGCCAGAGAGTAACTCAAACATTTTTATGAAAATCTGTATATGTTTGTTAAAATATAGATATTTGTAATAATTTAGTTTTCAACTCTCTTTGATGTCACATTTTCATAGCCAGAAATTCACAAGCTCTCAAACAGATCAAATTGCGATTAATTATTAGATTGTTAGAAAAATAATGGCGGTTTATAAACTTCAAATCCATATAAATTTACAGCTTTTTTGATTTTCTTAGTTGATTTAAGTGGTTCAGAACTACTGAATGACTAACGTCTGATTTTTGTGCAAGCTCTCTAATTGTGCATGGTTCTGATTCAACTAAAGGTTTTAATCGGTAGTTTTGAACTGAAGAAGGACGCCCACGACCTTCTTCATCTTTAAGGCTCTCGTCCCCAGCACTAAACTACCATTGCACAATATAATCCTTAACAGTACCCACACCAAAAGCAGTTTAGTTTACGAGCAGTTTCTGTTGCTTTACCACCCAATTTGAACACGTACAAAAAATTGCTAGTATTTTCTTCTTTTCAATCTTTAATTCAATAGCCCAATTTGAAGCAAAATTATTAATAAAACCAAAGTCGATATTATCCAAATACAGACCGAAAAATGCACTTTAAATTGATTCTAACATGAACACGATTAAATGACACTTTCACAGCAAAAAATTAAAGTTAGGATTCACCAACACTGCATTTATTTTCTTATTAACCTAATACAAGTTCTTTAAAATAGTACTGAATATCTTAACGAAATTTCATACAAAGATTTCCTTATTATTCATAAATTACGCATGAAAAAAATATGAAACAATTCTCAACTTTTTTGAATATTTTTTTCCTATTATATAGGGCCATATTATATTGTCTCATAAAATCATGTAATCAAAACCGAAAATTAAAATTTGAAGGGAATCAATTTAAAATTGTTGACGTAGGTCAGAATGAGAAAAAATATAATCTCAAAAATGTTATCATTTTCTTAATATTTTTTCAACTGTCTGATGCATCGCCAAATATTCAAGATTTTTTACCTTCAATTTTTATTATTCAATGTTTTGAATTCAGCCCTCATTTCAAGTTTATCTTGTGAACAACGATCGAGCACTAATATCTTCAGCTGTCGATACGCCCCTAAACCCAAAAGTATATCTAGTTTGTGAACAATGAAGTAATAATTTTAATTTGTGACACATTTATTACTTTTTTAAATTTTAATAATTGCACCATTAACTTATTAGAAAATTAAGATTAAATAAATAATATTTTATGATATAAATGTAAAGTAAAAACTAATAATGGCTTCTTTTCTTATATAATTATAAATTAGAAATGTTTTAATTTAAATGAAAAGTATAAAAAATATATTTTTCAAAATAATACATTTTTACAACAGTGGCTAAATTCACTTTCACACAGGAATTCAATTTCACCCCACAAAGTTTATTTTTTTTCTTAGTCAAGATTGATTTTTCTGTACCTTGGCACTTTCAAGTTGATGGTATCGCTATCGAAATGCATGTAAGCGAGAATCAAAAATGATCAAAAATCACTTATTGAACATTTTTGATTCGAAAAATTTAGTGAAAAAAGAATTTATTTATAAAAGTATTTTTCTTTGCTCGTATAAAAATAAAGTTTTTCATTGTTCATCTGCTAATAAAATCATATAAATTTTCTTCAATTTCTTTCAGAAGACGATCCACAAAGGTATCGGTGTGATCAAAATATTCATATTATAAAATGTTTAGCTGAAAAAGGCCGTAACAATTGCGACGATTGGCAAAACCACACATTATGGATTTAAACTTGGATATTCGAATTTTAATATTAGAAGTAGATCGGTTGAAAGGTACAAATTTCAAAACGTATTCAATGCAAAGTATTATAGTCAATTATATATTATACTCATTAATTGTATTATAGAGATGTGTTTAAATTAAAATTGTAATTTTGTTTGTGTGTTAATAAAAATGAACAGTACATATTTTATTACCAATCTGAGTATTTATTAAAAGAAATATCAAAAAAAAAGTATACATAAATACTCACAGTGCTCGTGATATCGTGTAATTTCTTATAATATTTATTATGGTCCTCTTGAAAATATTTATTGTCATCCATTTCAGTCTGATAAATGATCATCTGTAAATGTTTCTCATTCCTGTCAGCAGTGTTTAATATTTGCAATTCTTCTTTTCCAGCTCTTTCAAGTGTATCAATCAACTGTTGATCATATGAACTCTTCAGTTCAATTAATTCATTTTTATGAAATTGTAGCATACTATCGATTTGTGTTAAATGTTTGCTTAAATTGCGATTGTACTGCAATTCACCCTGATCTAAATCGACCATTAGATGTTTTATACATTCATTTTTTCTATTTACTGTTTCATCAATCCATTTCTCCAGCGCCTAAAAATGAAAGAAACAATCAGAACAATTTTTTTTAAAAAATAGAATACCAAATATATACATTCCTCTGAAATGGAACGATTCTAACAAAGAAACGTCCATTGTATAATAAATATTTTTATTTATATACTTATTTTTTGTAATACAGAAGGGTCCGAAAAATATATACACACTTCAACGTACAATATATCTGCGTAAAAGCTTTATTACTTAAATTATAAAAACATATATCGAGTATTTCAATATATCATGAACAACGGGTATACAGGAAGACAATATAATAACAATTGACAATATAATAACAAATTCATTTTATATAAATTAAAGTATCTTATGTTAATTTAAAAAAATAACTTAAGAACAAATCATAAACAAACATTATGAATAAAATAATTTATCGAATATAAAATACATGTATTTTTCAAAACCAAATTCTAAAAAAGCAATAAATATATTTATGAAAGTCATATTTCCAATATGATTTAAGATAATTTTCGAACACTAATACCTCTAAATCTTCATGTAATTCCTTAATCTTCACTTTACGTAATATATTTCTCCATTCTTGATTGATTTTCGCCAAATTTATTCTAGTGAAAGCTTCTTCTTTCTTCAATTTATTCTGAAATAAAAATAAAGCAATTAATTATCACTCGTATCATAATATTATCTATAAAATTATGTTTATTTTATAACAATATAAAATTGAAAACTTTAAATCAAGAAAATATATAAATTACTTTAAGATAAGTAGCAACCAATTCCTGTTTTCTTCGTTTTGCTTCTTCTTCAATTTCGGCACGATGTTGAAGATATCTAGCTTTCTCTTCGTCAGACATCTTGGCTAATTTATTACTTGCTTTCTTTTTCTTCCCCATTTTGTTCAGTTACTAAAAATTACATATGAAAATGAATTATCGAACACCAAATTTATTTTATATAGATATTTGAAAGATGATATAATTAACATTATTGCTTTATTTGAAACTGAAATAAATATCACATTTGAAAAATTTCCTATTGAAATACATATAAAGACATCAACGTTCAGAATCCAATTGATAACTATTCGTACAAAATATGGAAGAGAATATATTGCAATAGATTACTAAAACCTGAAACTATAAAGATAACAGATGTATGCCTGTTATTTATATGAGAACCAACCACTAAACTCTGAAAATATTTATAAATTTAATATTTTATACGAGTGACCGTAAATTGAAGTAGAAAAATATGAATATAAAATGTCATTACCGTATAGATAGAACAAAAAGTCTGATTTTTTTCAAGTTTATTTCAAATATATTACCTTGTAAAAATTGTTTGATTACAGATGTAATTAATACAAATGTTCCTTTATTTATTAAACGGTTTTAAACTTGTTTTTTAAATATTTTCTATGGACCTTAACTGTGCGTGGATTATTAAATGAATAAATATTTTTTAAAAATAGACTAAAAGTCACCTAAACTTAAAATAAATACAAAATAATTATTATATTTGATAAATTGTGACAGCAATAATAAAAGATGTCACAAAACATTTTAATAAAAAGATATCTCAGCAAGCGGTAATACTTATACACGTACTTTAGAAAGCGCCAAATTTAAAATTAAACAATAAATTAATCATTAATATCTAGTTAATAATAAATAAATATATTATATTTAAAGACAATTTCTCTTCTTTATTGTAATATGTATATATTTTATAAAATACTCCTATTACTATTTAATTCTTTTTTCGGTAATAATTCAGTTTAAGGGCTTTTATTACCTGTTTAATAAATTCACTTTACCAGTTTATCACTTTACCAGTTTAATAAATTCACATTTTGTTTAAATTCACTTTAAATAATCTAATTTTTTACTAAATTGATTTATTATTGATTGATTATTATAACAATATGAAAAAATATCAAAAAAATTGCCTGACTGACGTACGTTGATTAGTGAAAAAACAGCCTTTTTTATTTTTGAAAAACCGCCTTTAAATTGGTCAATCACCAGGAAAAACACTAAATAATTACTTATACGACATGTTTGCTCGATTTAATAGCGAAAAATATGAAAAACTTACAGGGTCTCGTCATTAAAGAACGGAACATAACCCAAGAATCCTGGGTAGATTACCCAAACCAAAACTCTTACCCTTTTTTAATTCTTTAATTAAATTTGTCGACTCAAGTTAAATTCCGAGAGAAAACACGAAATCGACTTGAAAAAAAATCAATCTGCAAGTGATTGATAATATAATTTACAGAGAACATTCTAATAAATATGAACCTAAAGAACAAATTGTTTTCAATACATTTCCCACGCAACCAAATCGAAAAAATAAACAGACAAGTGATATAGTTTTCATTTTATTTTGATACAATTATATGAAATCAATTTTATACATATTATCAAAAGAGATTTTTCAAAAGATAGAATGAGTTTAAATAATGAAAGTGTGCGATATTCTAATCGAACATCATTTTCGGCTGAATGCAGAACAGACACTAAGATAATTGTAAAAAGTACACAAAATCCAATAGACATTGAACTACATATTGAAAGAGCAAGAGTTTTAAAAATTCTCACTGATGCAATAAGTCATATAAAATTATCAGTATGTATTGTCATTTAAATGAAATATATTTTCATTTAACTTTGATATTAAATTACTAAATATGAGAAGTAGCTTAGATTGATTTAACTCTAGATCTCTACATATTTGTCTTCGGCAAAACGTGGATCGGGGACAATCGGCAATTATCTTTTATCTTCTCAATTCTCCAGTTTTCGCATCTAGTTCTAGTATCTAAATTCTGATCTTGAGAAAATGGTTAGTACAATACTTATATTTTACATCATTCTGGTCTTGTAAGTCCCAGAAAAGATTATTCACAGTGAATATTAGCGATCTGGGGTTAATATCATTCTGATATAACTCTAGCAATTAGTTTTAATTAAAAAGTAGCAAATTATATTCAAATATTAAATATTAAAAAATCCGTTAACATTTTCAATTATGTTATTATTTTACAGTTAAGCCTATCAATACTAATAGAACATGAAGAATTATTAAAATCTTATTTAAATGACGAACAATTCGAACGCGTTTCTTTCGCATGCAAGAAATACACTTCGACTGATTCGTCACTTTCATTTGGAGACCATTTTCGTACGCCTGCGATTGTTCCAGTAAGAATAATTATTGATATCATATTTAATTAATATTAAATATTAGTTTCAATTTTTAAAATAGCTTCGAGCACTAATGGCTTAAACTGTCGAAACGCTCTTTAGCCCCAAAGAACCAACCAAACGTAAAATCACTGAATTTTAAAATGAGACACGTTTTTCGTTAATAAATAAACTGAATATTTAAGACAACAGATGTATAAAATATTTAAAATGTTGTGATTGATCGACGAACTATTTTTTTAAAAAATTAAACTTGTAAAACTTTTATGCGATACATAAAAAAAATTCTTATGAATTTTTAATATATATTTTAATATTTATACTAAAAATAAATACAAACGTAATTTTATATTGTTGTAGAAATTAAAAAAATCAATATACTTATTTTTAGGAAATAAAATATTAGAGTTTTTAAAATTGTTAATAGGTTAAAAAGTAGTGTTTTCGACAGAGACAGTTATTGAAACATCTTTTTTTTGATTAAAAATATTACAAGATATCTAAATGATATAAAATTAATTAAGTATAGTGATTCTAAACAGAAAACATTTTCATTGAATAACTTCTTGTAATTTTTAATCAAATGAAGATACATCAATAACTTGCTCTATCAACAATGCTACTATGTATCCTATGTAACAAATTTTAATCCAAATTATATTTAAACTTTGATGCACTGTTAAGATTTTCAAGTTCCACAAACAAAAACTGATATTAAATAATCAATGATTCATCATTCACCTCATCTCTTATGTCCAAAATAAGAAAATTATTCTAAAATTTACATTTTTTGTAAAAAAATAAAACTATTTTATTTTTGTGTCTTTCAGATGTTATTCTTTTTTATAATAAAAAGTATATTCCATCTCTAAACTTTAATTAATCCATTAAACAAAATGTTAAATAATTAAAAATCAGTGACAAAGAATTGTAATTTATCATATTTTAATATTGACATCATCTGAATAAGAAATCTTTTTTTTTGACCTCCTCTCATATGTATTTTTGTATTAATCACAAATTATTTACATAATAGAAGAAGAGACGTAACGCTGAACCTGAACTCAAGTATGATGCTAATTTATCAGAAGTATTAGGCTTATTGATAAAAAAATTGCTTTCATTACTGAAGAGTCAATATATCCATGGAACGATGATAGACAAACCAGCAGAGCTATTCATGAAAAAGTTTCAGGAACTGATCGAATTATTCAAAGAAAAACTCTTTGTAAACGCAGCGGCCGAAAAAGAACGTGAAATATCGTTACGTAAAGTTTGGAGTGATAATGAGAAAATTAAAGTGGAGATTAAAGGTGTATATATATATATATATATATATATATATATATATATAAGAAAACAACTTTTATCTTATTGAAATGCTCTTTTAATTTCACTAAATCACTATTTTTTTTAAATCGACTGAAATAATAATAAATTACTTCTAAAAGGCAATTTTTTAAATTTAAATTCTTATTTATCTGGGCTAACTTTAAAATTACCGACATTTTTCAGAGACCTCGGCGATACTCAACGATAAAAAAGAAATGTACAGCAAAGACTATTTAATGAGAAAAACAATTCTGGAAAAACAGCAAGCTCAAATACTCGCTTTTCGCAACAATTGTAAAGAAACTATACATAAGAAAATCACTGAATCCGAGAAGAAAATGGCTATCGAATGGCAAGACACCGAAATTAAACGTATTGAACTCGAATCTGGTGTCAAAGCTGGAATACAAGAATTCTCACAGCTTCTGGTTAACAATCTGAAAACAGAAAAATCGCTCAGAGCGAAATGTTTCAAAGTCGAAACACAGCTTTTGAGCTGGTTACAAAAATACGACAACGATGTTACAGAACTGAACAATCAATATGAAGAATGTCTGCATGGTAAATTTTAATCTATTGTTCGTATTTCTATTACAAATTACTGTCGAATATTTTTTTTTTTATTTAAAAATCGAATAAACAATATTTGTGCAGAATACGAAAGCGATTTTGCTAGATTAAGTGACTTGCAAAAACTTTACAACGAACATCATGAAACATATGTAGTTGTAATGGCTGAAAAGGCTGCATACGACAAGAAAGTATTCGATGATAAATGCTTATTTATGAGACAAACTAACGCCACGAAAAAGATACAGAAATGGTGGAGGGCGTATCTGAAACGAAAAGCTAAATATTTACCGAAAAAGAAGAAAGGAAAAGGGAAAAAGAAGTAATTAATAATGATTTTGGTTCAGCAAACATTTAAGGTATTAATTATCTTCACTGTTTAAGTTTACCTGTCTTGCCCAAAGAGCCATTTTAGTTATTCTAAATCAAACTTTTGCACAATAAATCGATACGATTAAGTAATTCAATCCACAGTTCGTGTTTTTTTTTATAGAATAATGCCTGAATATGTGTTACATTTTGATGTTAACCAATTTGGTGAACGTACTATTATATAAGGATAATTATATATGATGATATGTTTAAATTTTCATAATATATCTAATATTTTCTCTCCTGGTGAAAGAAAGTAGTGATACTCGCTCAATTCTGACACTGTGGCTAAATTCGCTTCAACAAATTCATTCTTTTTTCAACCCCACAAACCATAAGACATTTCTTACTCATAAATGTTTAATAAATGATCTCCAGAATATCAAGTTAAAGAAAACCCTCAAACACGAAGATTTTTCTTAGCGCTCTAAAAATTATAGCCTCGTAATCAAAATAAAAAATAAGTTATAATAACTTATTAAACATTTCTGATCAAAAAAATGTATTGTGATTTATGAGATCAAAAATAATTAATTTGTCAAAATGAAATTATGAACTACAGAATAATTTTATATTGGATGAAAGCTTTCAAAATACTAAAAAGATACTTGAAATTTAATGTCTAATATGCTAATAAGTAGATGATAATATGAAAAAAAAATTATTCTGATATAATAAAAATCACTTTTCGCTTGAGAAAATGGTCAATACAATGAAAGTTAATTTCTCGCACAAGCAAAAGCACCAGAAAAGCACATATAAACTCACATACACTCACACATTATGTATATATATATATATATGTATGTATGAATATTGACTTAAAAATAATTCTGTTTATTTTTTATTATTTCAGATAATATTTAAATCAACACACAAATTAAAATTCAACCATGATGTATATTATACATACCTTATAATATTTAAAATACACACAAATTAAAAATAAACTACCACACTTGTCTTTCTTAATAAATTAATACAACTGATACTAAAACGTACAGAAAATCTTGTTATCAAACAAATATTATTTCTTGTTTCTCATGGTAACAATGCTGAACGCCGTATCGATTAAATAAATACATTCGGTGTTTATGCACACGAATACTTTATCAATCCTAGATTTATAAGAGTCAATTTTTGAGTTAATCGGTAAAAATTCAAACAAAAAATGCAAAATATCAATTTAAGTGAAATCAGTACAGCAAACACAACTGTAACCTCGATTAAAACTAGTGGCGAGAAGACGTACAGGTCGAATGAAGATGATATTTTTACAGATTCTGAACGGATTCTTGAACAACAACAAATGATTGTTGTCTTAAGAAACGTTTTAAAACAAATGGAGACGATTGTAAGTTTGTTATTATTTTTTTCTTGTTTTAATAAATTTCGAATACAATATTAATCATGCAAAAATGTATATGTTTCAAGAAATTATATCAATGATCGTGCCATTAATTTCTGTATATGAAATTAGAACTGAAAGTAACTGAATATAATATGTTAATTTTTAAATACAGATGTACGACAAAGCATTCCAGGATTTTTTATATAGATTCAAGAATGTCAAATGAACATATAGTTATTTTTTATTTCTATTCTATATTTTATATTATTCTAAAAGAAGGGGATACGATTTTAATCATTTACTGTAAATTTATTTGAATTTCTGCATCATTTAAATAAAATATAATCTTTTTGAAAAGAATACCATTAACACTTTTACATAAAATAAAGTAAAAAAAAATATTTCCGCTCTAAGAAGTGTAAAACGGTCTATCTTTTTAATGAAGTATCGCATACCATATGTCATAAACTTTTTATTCATTTTACATTCCTGAATCTGTATACACTTTTACAGAACACGCTTATGCTAAATTCTGTACGTGAATATATACTCGTATCTCTCTCTCTCTCTCTCTATATATATATATATATATATATATATATATATATGTATATATATATATATATATACACAGTGGAGTCTGTCTTTATGCACATCTTTTTAATGCGGTTTTGAAGTTATGCAAATTCGGGGTTTCCCCTACATATACATATATGAGTTGTACGTTGTTTAAAAAAGTTTTAATTTAAATTATTATGTTTTAAAATTTTCTATTTTGGACTGTTTAAATCATGTTGTATCTGCCATCACTGAAATAAGACCACGGACTTTAAATGCCTGTTGGAAAGAAGCTTGGCCTGGATGTGTTGCAAACAGTGCAACCATTCAAACATCGACATTATCAGGTGAAATCATAATTTTGGCACATGAAATCTTCTAGTGATGAAAGTGATTTCGCACCAGTCCGAAAATCATGCCGTACATTATCAGATAGTGACGATAATTCTGATAAAAAAAATGTAAAAAGAATTATTACTTTTCAATAAAATTAAATGAATAAAGTTTCAAAACAAACTTATTTTAAATTTTACATCAATTTTTTCAGATTTTCGAAGGAATTTTTTATGCATAGTGATTTTTCTGAATTTTCATAATTTTTGTTATGCGATTTTAAGCGTACTTTAACTCATTAGTTTGGTTTTATGAGGTTTTAAAAAGTTATGGAATGTGTTCCTAATTTTTCAACCTGTTATATCTTTTTTGCGATTTTTTTTATATACGGTTTTCCGTTGAACGTATCTACCGCATAAAAAGAGACTTGATTGTATATATATATATATATGTATATATATATATATATATATATATATATATATATAAATGTTTAGGTACATTTACCAAAATTACTCCAAAACGGAGGTAAATTGTTACAATCGCATATATCAGCTGAAGATATAAAAATGATATTGAAGACCTGTGAAAAATATTCAAACAGTAAAGAAGATCAGTATTCAGAAAGTTTTGATGATGAGAAAGAAAACACAAAGGTAGCAAAAACATTGTGGTTTGTCGGGTAAAAAAAAAGAATTCATTTGTGAAAGTAAATTTAGCTACCGTATCAGAACCAGTACAGTACCAGAGAGTCTTTTATCTGTGATCATAACTGTGATGTAGATTTTGTTTATTCAAGTGAAAAGAATACGGCTATTGTCTATATTCTATTTCCAAAATATATAAAAATTGATTTAATACAAACTATATTAAAATTTGAGAATAACATTTACCGAAATATAAGTAATTAATGCTCTGATTGTAGGAAATACTTATAGAAATATCAGATCCAAATTTATCCAACATTGTCGCCTTACTAACCAACAACAATAATATACAATCCATATGTACAGAACTTCTGAACGGTGTCGACGAACCAGCCATCACTTTTTTATATCATTTTCGATATTTCATCGATACAGCTATTGAAAAACTCTGTACGAGTTTTCATAAAGAGAAAGAAAATGAACATAAATTAAACGAATGCCAAAAACGTAACGATTATATAAAAGAAGAGTTCACAAGTAAGTTTCGTGAAAAATAGAAAATCATTAACATCTTATTATCATAGTTTATATTGTTCTTTTATTTGTGTAAAGAATACATTTTAAGCGGATTTACGATGGTGCAGAGTCATTTGGAATCGGTGAAAATTTAAAATTACAAATTTACAAAAATTACTGTATCGAAATAATATATGATATTTTATCACAAAATTTTAACTGAAAACAATGAACGTATCGTTGACTGTTAGACAGAAATCACCGGGTCGAAAATTTTTATTTTAGAATTTCATAAAAAAAAACGTTTCATCGCCTGACAAAACTCGCAAAATACTATTTACATCCATTGCTATGTTTGAGAAACCGTCGATTTTTACTAAGTTCTTTGTTTACATATCACATATAAATAGAAATAATGTTTTTGAACTGAAAGCGCTTTGATGAATTCGTTAATTCCAGGACTCCAGAATTCTACCTTATAGGAATAAACAAACTTGTTTTCAGTTAGAAGAAATGTGTGCAGGCCAACGGTCTTTATTTTGATTAATAAATATAGTTTTTAACTGATATACGAGTCTTTATATTCGATACGTAAAAACAGCAATTATTTCTGCACTAACCTAATATTTTTACACGATCAGCTTAATATGTGTTAATATTTTATTAATCGTTAAAATTTTAGATCTTTCCATACAGTACAGTGAAATGATGATACAAAATACATTCGAGTTGAATGAAAAAAATAAATTACTAAATGAATGCAAAAAATATATCAATATGTTAAACGAAGAATTCAAGAGAGACGTTTATACGCATATTATGAGCTCTGAAAAACATTTAGAAGTTGAATTAGAATACGAACACGAGATACAAAGGAAACTGGAAGCCGAATTAAATGTAACCACACGATATTATCAACAATTACTTCGACAAAATTTGAATTTCGAGAAAAAACTCAAAGAAAAAAAATTGGAAAAAGAAGACCAATTAAAAAAAGTCATTGAGAAATATGATACTGAGATGACAGAAAAATTATTTGCGTACGAATCGATGAAAAAAGGTAAATATGTTTATCAAAATCATATTTTTTAAATATTTCTTTTTTTGGTATGTGCGTGTAGCTTATGAAGACGATGTTGAAAGATTTGCTAGTTTACAAAAACACTTCGAAGAACAAGAAATCGAGTATAAAATACTGATGATTGAAAAAGCTGAAGAAGAACAAAAAGAATTTGATGAGAAATGTTATCAATTTTTATTGAAACGATCAGTGAAACGTATACAGAAATACTGGCGTGAGTACAGAGAACGGAAAATGGCGAAAAAGAAGAGTAAAAGAAAAGGTAAAGGAGCGAAGAAAGACGTTACTTCAGATGCTGCAAAAATCGTCAAAAATGTATCAGTTTCCGATAGTAAACCAAATATTTCTTCTGAAGGTCTGTAAGAATTAAAATATAAAACATATTTCGATATTATTTAGAACGAGCATATTTTATAATTTGTGATTTTTTTTGTTAGATTCATTAAAAATGGATTTTATTTCTGTACCAATGGCGTCACAGCCGGGATCCAGAAGATCATCAAAAGGTAATATCAAACAGAAATATGAATCAATTTTAATACATTATAATGTCTTTTTCAATTTCAAATACATATTCAGATGAATTTTCTTGCTTAATAAAAAAGATGTATTTTTTATGTTACAGATTTTAGGAATGAAAGAGTCAACAATCCAATGTTATCTTTCATCCCATCGAAACAGCGTTCAAAAGGTCGGTTATAAAAATTCCAATTAAAATAAGGACAAAATGAAATAATTATATCTTTTTAGAAAATCATTCATTTGAGAAAAACGATTCGGTATCAAGTTCAAGGAAACAATCAAGAACACTTGAAATAAATGATGAAGAATTAAGTGGAGTAATAAAAATTCAGACAACGTCACGTACGCCATCAGCTTAATATATTATTATAATAGTAAAAATAAACATGAATGATAAATATTTTATTCAAAGAACATAAAATGTCTGTTAAAAAAATAAATCTATGTATATATATATATAATCAAAATTATCCACTAAAAATAAAAAGTCCATGACGTCGACTTAATTATTTGGTACGAGGTTTCTATGGCACCCAAGTATGTTTATCTCATATATAAAACAGCTACGTTGCAATATATCTGCAAGAATAATTATATAGAGATAAATGAGTTTTAAAAAATATGTCCATTGTTTCATTCGGTTACAAGTACATGCTTATAATTGCCGAGTGGGCGATCACAACGAGCAGGGGGAAGGGGGGAATCCCTTTAGTAGGTACCTAAAATTTCAAAACTACACTCAAATAAGTTCGTGATATATTTTCTAATTTTGTAAATTTCAAGAAATTTCGTCTGTACGGAGATTGATAAAATATTGTAAAATATATTTGACTGTATTTTTTAGTATTGTTGAATAATTGAAACTTATTTGAATTAATTTAAATTTTACATAAATAAGACCATAATTTAAATATGATAGAATATTTTATACAATTTATTTAGAAAATATAATTCATCTCATTTATAAGACATTCCACAAAAGAAAAATAATTTTATTCATCTTGGGAAAAAATCATAATACATTAAATTTAAAGAAATATTTATTATAAAAAATAATCACAGTATTTTAAGATGTAAATTATTCTTAATAAAAGTAACAAGCATTCTAATATAGAATTAATCATAGTTAACAGTAATATATATACACATTTTAATAAACATGTATAAATAATTATTTATCTTCTTCTGGTTGTTCTGGTTCAGGGAAATAAAATGATGCAAGTTGAACTAATTGGTCAGTTCCATCATCTGTTAATAGCTCTTCACTAAATTGAATCAACTATAAGAAAGTTAGTACAAAAATACACACCTATATTTTTTTTGAAATACTTCATTCTACGAATACATTATACAAGAATACATGAATACATTATATATTTTATTTTAATATGAATTAGTAAGTATACATTTAATTTCATTATTTTAACACTTACAATTTGCACATCAATAGGACTACGTGGCGGTGTATTTACTAATGATAATTTCTCCATTTTTGGTAAAGAAAAATGTTGAGTTGCTTTTAGAAAACTTATAATATTCTCTTCAGTTTGATGCACACAATCGGTAGATTCGAAATATCGCATTGTCTAAAAACAGGTCATATAATTACTACTGAGATATTTTGTTCTTATAATTTAAAATATTATATATTTTCACCTCATAAATAATTGTGGCTAAATGTCGCTTCGGTTTTATTTTACCGTCTCTTTTTTCTTGTAAAAATTTCATAACCTCAAAATTACATAGAGGTCTATCTGGTTTTTCGTTACTAAATCAGAATTATATTTAATTATCAAATCAAATATTCTTAAAAAATAAAAACTTACGTTTTCATTACTACGACTATTTTCCGTTAATTCTGATACAAATTATTTCAGACCTATGCATCTACCAACTTTCAAATCATTAATAAATTTAGTGATTTTTATATTATTAATTAAAATATTCTCCAATGCTAGCTGATTTGTTTGAATTATTAGTTTTAAAACGTTTATTGTTTTAAAAGAAAATCAATACTTAGATACTGTAGTAATGAAAATTATACTCAATTATTGTTTTTAGAGAAGAGTTTAAGTCAATGACTGAAATGAAGAATTAATATGTATAGATTTATTTTAAGTGCATATATATATATTTAAAATAAGTTGAAATATATTTAAAATTTCTTAATACTTAATTTTTAACAACAAATAAACAATAATCACAAAATACAAAATTTATTCAAATATACAATTATAATTTATTACAATTATACACATGTACAATTTTAAACACTGCAAACAAAAAGATTCAATATTGAGTAAAAATTCCACCTCCAACTGATAAATATCTGTAAGGTCTACTTCGATTCCTTCCCCTGAAAAATAATAAAAAAATAAAAGATTTATTTAGCCTTTTATTTTGTACCTGTAAAAAAATAAAGTATCGTTTACAGACCTAACAGGGTTGAAAAATATTTTTTCTTGTGGAAAATCAGCTGGAGCTGTTGTTTCCAAATATACATCAAAACATGCTATTAAGCGTTTCAGTAGACTTGGTAAAATAAGTGTTGTATAATTAGGTTTAACTTCTTTTGGAACTACATTCATTGTACGTTCTATATCCTAAAAAATTAAGAAACATTTAATTTTATACACATACTGACATTAAGAAATTCTTACTCGAATAGCATCGGAGTTACCGGCATGGAACTCTCCATTATAATTTAAGATTATACTAAACACTGGTGGTCGTGATGGAAAATCATTTTTGATTGCAACAAATGAAGTTAGTTTTGCTGAAAAGAAATAATTTTTTATTGTAATATTCGGTACAAATTAACATAATTGTTAAAAATAGTACCTGTTCCACGTGAAATAACAGCTTTGTACAACATATCATTTTCTGTGATATGCTGCTCCTCAATTAGATTTTTTGAAAATCCACTACGAGTAAATTCTGACCAAGATACACTTAACCATTGTTCTAAAGAACCTCGTAACTTTTCAGGTACTCCGAATTTAGCATCATTTTCTTGGTCAGAGCTAATTCTGCAATTTTCTAAAAGATTTTTTTTTATATAATTATATACAAATGAAATTAACATATTTAATTTTAATAATCTTTGTTTTTACCTAAAGCTTGCATCTGTGAACATAATACAATCCTTGATAGAAATCTATTCTTAATTGCTTTCATTACTGTTTCCACACTTGCTTGGCATAACTGTTTATCTGGTATAGGAACACCGGCATTTTCCTTTATAGGTGACAGAAAATCCAGACCACAGATACGTTGTGCCCATATGTACGGTCTACCAAGTTCATTCAGCAAAGCTGGAAATGGACCAAGACCAGCACGGCATAATTGATAATAATTTGAAATATTTGGACTATCATCTCCCGTATCTGATGGAAATAATTCTGTCATTAAATTCTCACTAGTAATGACATCCCTAAAATAAATAAAAATAAGAATAAAGTAATAACAGATAAAATTCTTTCCACTGATGATTGATAACACTAACCCTGCAGAAACCCCAGTTAATGGTTGATTCATAATAACTTCACATTTTACTGTAACAATATGAAGCTGAAGTAAATAATAGCAATTTACATGTAATTCAGGCCCGTCAGGTGTTTTTTTAGATGAAGCTTTTATCGACAATCGAACACTGAGTGGATGTTTCACTAATAATTTAGCTCGTTTTTCTTCTTCTTTATCAGAAGGATAATTTTTTCGATGATGCTTATCATTACTATCAAGTTCTCCATTGTCTTCTGCCTCGCAGTCAGTATCAGAATCTGTTGTTTCCTCCACAGGTGCTCCCTTCAGTTGTCGTGCTTCTTCTTCATCACCAATTATAGTCACAGAAGCATTCTTATCTTAAAATGATAGATTATAGATATTAAAATAATTATAAATAATTTAAAGTACATTTGAAATATGAAATTAAATGTACCATAAACTTGTCTGTATGCATCTGCTTGGTAAAAAAGTAGAAATAATGGATCAGGAAGGAATGAAGCTAATTCATGTTGTTGTCGAACTTTTTCCATTGGCAAACCTAAATATTCTTGTAATGGTTTTGTGACCTAACAATAAATTATTAATTTAATATTGTATAAGAAGTAAGTATTGAATTAACTATCAATTCTCACCTCAAGTACATGATTTAAACGAGGTGCTAACCCATCTAATCGTTCTTGTTTACTAACTATATCAGCAGCCGCCTTGCTTTTTCCTGTTTGTAATTTTTGACATAATTCAGACAATAACTTACGTTGATGCAATTCCCATTCAAGGCGAGCAAGGCGTAATCGATGTTCATCATTTTTAGTAACATCCTAAACAGATTTTTATGAATGGGAATTATTTCTTTAAATCAATATTAATTTTTTTAAATTTTTCTTAACAATATTTAATTAAGTACATTTAATTTACTAACTGGTTTTGATATAGATTCTGGAGCTTCTTTGTAGAATTCTTCAGTTGGTACTAAATCAATTTCCTCATCTTTAGATCTACAGAAATATTAGATATATGAATATATAAAGTAACTAAATGTAGATATAAAAATACAAATAAAATAAACAGAATACTTACTTAAATTGCAAACATTTTGTGATCTCTTTTTTTAAATGTTCCAATTCATAAAGTAAGTTATGTAGTTGCAACTGAGTACTATCAACTCTCTGTTTCTCTTTATGTAGAGCATCTCTACTTGATTTCATTCGAATCTTATCTAATCGGTTCAATTTCTTAAGTAATACAAACTGTAAAGAAACTTGAATACGTTTTTCAGAGATCTCTGCACGCGCTTCATCAGTATTCAGTTTTTTCAATTCTGAAATTTCAGAAAGCATTTCACGTATATTTTGACATGTTTTACAGTAAAGAGCAGCATCTTTGTCAGCTGATCTGCTTTTCGCTTCAAGTTCCTCGAAATCGACAACTCGCTACGGTCATTTTTTTATTTATTAATACATTATGTAAAAATATACCTAAGAGTATAGTTTATAAACGCCACTACCTTATAAACATCTTCTTCTTGATTTGTTTGTTCTGATATTGAAGGTACTTTCCTACGCTTTTTTAAAGTAGCATCTCTATCAACTATTTCATCTTTCACCATTTTATAATTTTTAAAATAAAACGTTCTTCGAAAATACTTGCACAATATTTATTAACCTCAAATTTAATTCTGTCTCCCAAAACTCTCAAACATACAATTTTCAAAAATAATTAAACTCCCTGTTATTCAGCATTGATGAAATTTACTTAAGTTCATTGCTTTTATCAGTGATGCTCAAACAATATTTATTTCTTTATAAATTAATTAAAACTTACAAATCCTACACATTTCCAGTAAAATGTTTTAAAAATATTATTTGATATTTTTTCTAGATATAAAATAATAAAATCTTTAATGTAAATTCTGATTTGTTAACATTTTTACGTTCTCTCACAATGTATTTAACCTCAAAAGCAAATCCATTAAATACTTTTGTACAGTTTTAATGTTTCACAAATTTCTTTATAGCCATTTCATAATTTTCCTAATTAGTAATAAATAATAAACAATAGCAACAAAAATCAAAAATATTCAAATTTAAAATACTTATACATTACAAATAAATATATTAAAGTATAAACTACATAATGCATCATAATGTTGTATTACAGATCACATCACATTAAAAAGAATATATTTACAGTTAAATTTCTACACAAAACTAATACTTAAAAATAAATTTAAATGAATATTTATAACCTACAAAGATATTAAAAAGAAAACCATCCTGGAAGACCAGGTCTATGTTTATTTCTTTCCAGATATTCCTTATATCCTGATTTTGCTTCATCTATCGTTTTCTTTTCATCTTCTTGTTTCTTTTCCTGATCTGAACTGCTAGCAAATAAATCCGGGAATTTAAATACTTCATTCTTTGGCTAAAATTGATTTATAAATTTATATACCCAATAAAATACTTGAATTAATTTCTTAATATCTACCAATGTAACATAAGCTAACTTTTCATCATCATCTTTAACAACATATCCTTTAGCATCTTGTCTTGTTTTCCCTAATGCTATTCTTGTTCGAACATCAATTATAGGAAGGTCATAAATTTTCTCTAAATAATTTTTTACATCATATTTCGTCATCTCCATTGAACAAATGAACTGAACAACGTTTGGTGGTTGATCATGTGTAGGTTTTATTAATTTTAACCAAAAATTTGGTAAAAAAATTCTTAACTGGGGATTACCGCGTTGATACAAAGGATACCTATATAAATATATAACATTTTTTTTATTTATCTCATATGTGTATATTAATGATACATACCATCTAGTTGACATTTTTAAGAATTTAAAAGAGTAGTTTATAATTAAATTGCATTACTTATAGGTTATGAAATACAAACTAACGAAAATACCTCTACTCCATCTTACAATAATTTTTGAAAAATAAGTCGATAAAATAGCTATTTATTTACTACGAAAAGTAGAATATAAAAAAATTACACCTGTTATCCTTAATTTAATTTATTTATTTTCAATACTTCATGTAGCTATTTTATTACTTAACAACTTTTTATTCTATATTATAAAAAATAAAAAGGAATAACATATCTGCTCAAAAATTTTTGCATTAAATAAAACTTGAACAAATGTTACTTTTAATAATAAATATTTTATTTTATATAACATACAATCTGATATTCCTAATTTTATATAACAAGAATTACTCAAGGCTTTTCTTTTATCTTGACCACAATACGTAACAATATTGGTTCATTAAATGCATTGAATAACTTATTTTGAGCTGAAGCTGTTATTTGCCTTAATTTTCCATCACCAACACCAACAATCAAATTTCTAATCCGTTCAGAAGGGCAATATACAAGAACTACTGTATTAATAACACCTGTAATAAATTAATAAAATAAAATTTTTCAGTTTATAAATATCAAATATATCTTCAACTACACAGACCTTCTGAATTAGTTTCAAAATACTCGAGTTTAGATTCAAGGGAATAAGGAATTTCCTGTGGAAGAAAATCAAGTAATGTTGCTCGTACTGTATCAGTAACTAACTCTTCGGGTTTCTGATCTGTGTTACTTTCAGTATTGAAACACCATGGTGAAGGCTGAGCCATGTTTAATAAATAATCCTGCAATTGTAATGATGTACCATGTAAGTGTAATAAAGAAAATATAGGCTATTTATTTTTATACAACCTTAACATCTTGAATTCCATCCCCTGTTAATGATGAGACCATAAAAACTTCTGAAAAATGTCTCCATGATTTCTTATATTCATTCATATCTGTTTCAAGCATACTTCCATCAAGAGATTTACCACTTAAACAATTTTCTGTTATTTGAGTTGTTATATCTAATAGTTTTCTTTTAGATTTTAAAGCATCAATCTGTAATTAATTTTGGTTTGGTAGTTATATGATTAGAAAACAGATGAGTTAATCAATTCATGATGAAAAAAATACACAAATTTCACTCACTTTATTCAGTACTAAAAAACTAGCAACATTTCCGTGTTTTTCTAATAAACGGATAATTTTGCTATCAAGAGTTTCTCTTGTCCAATGATTGTTTGCATCATGTATTACACAAATTAAATCAGCTTCTTGTATACTATGGTCTGAATCATGTAAAAATGATTTTTTAAGTTTATACCTGTAATAATTAATCAATATTTAAAGAGAATATTTGGTTTTTCAATTCAGATTTTAAGAATTCATTCTTCAATATGTCTCCAAATTACCATTAACAATAAATAAAACAGTGCTTTGGTGAATATGTATATGAAATACTTAAAAATTATGGATTATATAAAATGTCAAAGACAAGTAAATTTAAAATACTAACTTTTTAAATTCTTTTTGTGACACAAGGCCCGGTGTATCTAAAAAAACGACTTGTGTATCACCTTCAGTAAAAAATGCTTTACTTCTATGTTGTGTAGTATGTACTTTG
This sequence comes from Acanthacorydalis orientalis, assembly GCA_034766995.1. Taxonomy (NCBI): domain Eukaryota; kingdom Metazoa; phylum Arthropoda; class Insecta; order Megaloptera; family Corydalidae; genus Acanthacorydalis; species Acanthacorydalis orientalis. The sequence goes on along the minus strand of CM068313.1, from coordinate 13,875,406 downwards.
TTAGATGTTGGGCAGACCTTTGATATAAAAAAGTATATGTATATATAAACATTTATATATTTATTAAATATTTATATTATACCTGATGATCAATTAAACTATTAATAAAAGTACTTTTTCCTGCATTTGGCATTCCAATAACTGAAACTTTTAATGTCTTTTCAACTGATACATGTTGTGGACACTTGCCAGCATTACTCAGATCATGGATCAAAACATTATGATTAAAACGTTGTATATAAATACTTATTTGCTCAATGCTATTTAAAAATGATTTATTTAAAATTGTGAATCTGTTAAATAGCATTGTTACGAACTTAACCTCACTTTCTCGATTATATTTGTGTGGGTTACCACTATATGATATATCAGCCTAATTAAATTTATGGTATATTACTTCCTTCTGCGAATTTGAATATGGCAATGAATTCAAATTTTTAAATAATATATTGTACTTCTGTATACAAATATTATTTAAGTACGATAATAGAAGAATATTCCGTGTAACTGTAAGAATATAAATCCCCTAGATATTTTTAACAATAGAAAAAGTAATATGTATATTGATTTGAAATTATTTTTAAATGCATATGTACATTAAACAAATAATAAAATTGAAGCCGAATTAAACTAATTTTAACTATTTCAAATATCAAATAACCTTAACAAAAGAAATAAATTTTGGTTACATATAGTAATATATTATTTTCATTGATTATATATATATATATATATATATATATATATAAACACACACATACACACACACACACACACACACATATATGTATATATATATATTCTGGATAATATATTTTATACTTGTTGAAAATCTAATTATAAATTAATAAGAAAGAAGAAACAGAACCATGCCAATAATAGACAAAAAAACGGATTGCTTATACGTAAGAAAGATGTTTTTTGTGTTAAGTGCCTTCATAATCATACGAAAGAAAAAAGATGTCCCTGAAGAACAACATTTTCTTTACTATTTCTGTGTATTTGAGGATGTTAAAGTAAAATTTCTATGTCAGTTTCGTAATTTATCCATTATTAATTGCTTTTGGAAAGGAGTGAAAATCTGAATTTTAAGTTTACTTTCGGGGGAGGTGTGAGACTAAATAGGTTAAGAACCCCTACTCTATAGAATCAACGTGAGTAAAATAAAAGAAATAAGGGGAAGTGGTAGTTAATAATCCACTTAAATTAGTCGGAATTTACGAAAGGGTTTATTCTCAATTTCTTTCATTTTTTTTGAGAAAAGTGTAACACTTCTAAAAATTAATATAATTCCACAGAAATCGATCTTTCATAGATGCATTATGCTCCTACCCCATAAACTACGAATATTTTCTGATCAAAAATGTTTAATAAAAAATTATTACTCATTTTTGATTGTTGCTTATGAGTATTTCAATGGCGATATTAATTATCATCCTCAGAGTGATAAGATGCAGAACAATCCCGTCAAAAATGTTTAAAATTATTTATTGAACATTTTTACTTGTTAGAATTTTTTGTGGTTTATGAAATGAGAGTCTAATTCTAGTATGAAAATGAATTTAGCCAAGTACTGTACATATAATGATCTGTATTGTGACATATAATGACATAAATGTGACATGAATGATTATGAATGATTTTATGTGTAATAGCCTTGATAAACATATAAGTAATATAAAAACACATAAAATATATATTTATAATATTCACTGAAAAGTATTTAGGATGTAAAGGACATAAAAGGATGAAATAATTATGCTGTTTCAAATAAATATTTGTAACTCGGTCAAAAATTTCTGAATAAGTTTTATATAGAATAACCATACAAAATCATTACAGAAGATTACAAATAAATTTGATACATTTAAAATGTTCACATTTTTTTATATATTACTAACAATGTGTTTGAATTAATATTTTTTGTTAAATAATATCAAAAATATACAAACATTTTTTTTCAATTACATTAGTATATACATATACGTCCATTTTTAATGAAAAATAAATTGTACTGATTCGATAAAAAATATGAAACACTGTTAGAATTAGAATCTGAACTGAAAATATTAATAAAAAAGTTAACTGAATGTATAAATTATTGAAAGGTTAACATGTAATTTTCATTTTTAATTAAATTAAGCAATTTTAAAAATTGTCACAAATAAGAACATCAAGGCACTAAATATCAAATGCCTTTATTTCATTTTAATTATTGTAAATGATTAAATTTAATTATATATTTAAAATTTATTGAAAAACATATTACATTCATTACATATGTACTCGACTTATAAAAAAAATCGAGTCATACGAAGAAAATAAACTTATAGGTTATATTCCATCATTTTTCACAAAATTAAATCCTCGTTTCGTGCCTTGTATAATTTTGAGTAGATATTTAAATATTTTTAACTGGAACATTTAATATTAAGTCTAATTAGATTAAGCTATTTAAAAACGGTAACATTAAAAAAAGAATATATTTGAAAGTTTATTCTTACATAGATGAAGTCTAACCATACTTTTTATTATATAAAAAATATACTATAAATATATATTTTTTATTCATGTCGATAATTTATTATTACAAATTTATTTTAATTTTTAATATTTTGATAAAAATATGAAATAAATTCAAAATACTCGTTGAACAATTGATTACAGAAATAATAAAATTTATTGAATTGTAGAAACGTTTAATCAAGTGAAATATATGTAATAAAAATCAATGCAGTTAATATGCATAGATATTTATTAAAAATAATTTGATAGTATGTCTAATTATTATTGAAATTCTAAAACAATTAAAACCTAAACACTTTCGAAATATTTTTAGAACCAATATAAATCATATTTTTGAAAGAAATATCTTTTTAATAGATTAATAATTTCAAAATTCAGTATTTTGTCAAACTGAGCATTAAATTTTTGATAATTTATTTTTAGGTGAAATTAAATTGATTACTGAATTGTGAATTGTTTGATTTAAAAATATACCGATCTAAAATGTTATCAATTACAGTTGGTTAATTATTGTTTCATTCAAATATAAGTATTTTTTTTAAAAAAATATAAACAATTATTTTATAAATAATATTAGTTTGATTTCGATATGCGTCCTCTTTTTACAGCTGTCTTTTCAGGAACATATTGTCGATTTACAGAAAAATCCGTTACTGTATTAACGACCCGATTCCTTATTTAAATTCTTTTCGTTTATACTTAAATAACGCTTATATAAAGAATATATATTTTAGATACAAATATAAATTGACTTTTAAAATATGATCTTATAGTATTAACTACGAAACTTTCAACATGTTTTTAATTAATCTTGATTTATAACACACTTTACATTCATTCGAATGTTACAGCTAAAATATGTTTCTGAAAAGATTATTCGATTATATCATATGTTTTTTTTTGTACTTATTCAATTGTTGACACAGTTTAACATTTTAAATTAAGTTGATTTTAATTAAAAAAATCAAGAAAAAATAAATTAACGAGGACATATAGTACTAATCAACTGTTGAAAATGCTTAAGATTGCAATTAAGTTATAATAATGTTTTCAATCAGTTCTTTTTCACGGAGTTTTGCGAACCGCATCGCCATTTCTCTTCTTGTTTTGACTAATATCCTATGTCCGTTACAATCGAGATTTCCTTCGAAACACTTGTTTCTACAGCACTGCTTACATAAACTGTATTCACATTTTGTGCCCTAAATTGAAACAGTACTTCTTATTCATGAAGTCTATTAAATATGTATAACAGTAATTAGTAATTTATACGTAAACGTTTCAAGCACTATTCAAATGTAACTTAGAAGCAGTGGATATATTTCTCCATTAAGAATTATTAATGCTGTAGTGAATTAAAATAGCAGGGAATCTTGAAAAAGGATCGTTTCAATCGAACATTAAATGACAAATTATTAACCAATACTTGCGTCAAACGAAAAAACTGCAGAAAATAATATAAAATAATAATAAATAATAAAATAATATAAAATAATAATAAATAATAATATTCCTCTATAATGTTCAATTGCAAATAATTTATTTAATAATATTAATCTTAATCCAATTCATAAATAACGCAATTTAAAAATATAATAGTGTCGAAATGAAATGATAGCATGATAATATTTGTTTTTTATATTATACGATTTTTCCGAAATCAGAAGAATATTTCTTCTTGTAATTTATACATCTATAAATTGCATTAACTGCTTCATATCACTTTTTGTTTTTATTAAAATGAAAATAATATATTGAACATTATTTAAAAATAAATACACGTTTAGTTAACTGTTTTGTTATATCAACTCACGCCTCTAGGGGTGCTAGTTGTCGATGTTATGTGGTTTTGTGATATTAAAACTAGAGTATTTATTTGAACTAATAATTATTTACGTTGAACACAGCGAAATGAAATAATAGTTTCATCCTCTTTAATTTTTATTTTCATACTAACAATTTAGAATTTTCATTGTGATATCATTTTCAACCTTGAACTTATTTTTTTATTCGGAATAATTAAGGAATTACTTTGATTTTTACTTGTCAAAGATTACACCACTTAAATGACATAAGAAATACAGGAAAAGTATAAATAGCGTGCGGTATATGCTTTGTTTCTTAATAAAAACTCTTATAAAAAGCATAACATGATTTGGAAGGCTTGGCCATGAAAAAATTCGTATCGTGCGGATTACATGAAATATACTTTTCAACACGAACAGACATCTGTCTTCAGACAAACAGATCACGTATATAATTTTCAACGATAAGAAAATCTTAGTTAATTTCAAGGTTTTCATAGCTCGAACCGTAATACTCTTCTGTTAATAATTTTTGATAAGAAAAAAAATTTTTTTCTATATACTCGCAGTTCGAAACTCTTTGTAGATAAATTAAAGAACGAAATTGAATTAAAAGTTTACGTAATTGAATTAGTACTGAAATGGAATTGGGTACGAACTCTTATTTGATTTTGGTATCAATATTCTTTTGCAATTTAGTCGATAAGTAGTTGAGTGTAGTTCAGGGACATTGCCGAGGGGATGTAAGTGGGGCGACTCGTTTATTTATAGATTATTAGTACGACCGTTTACCCTCTTTCGAAGTAATAGCTGATTTTTTTATGTACAGAGAATACAATCTAAGAGTTATACTTAAACTGTGATTCAAAATTAACAAAGACTTCAAAATGTGAAAAATCAGAAAACTTAAGATCTGTGACAAAAAAAGAATTCATTTGTGAAATGTGGTTTATGGGGAAGAGAAAAAAAATAATTTGTGAAAGTGAATTTAATCACGTGTCAAAAACTATAAGCTGATGATTTTTCACACTAACTTTTGCAAATTGTAGAAAATTAATAAAAATGTCAAAAATAGAAGTACATATTTAATAATTTAAAAGCAAGCAAGTTAATGAAAATTTAAATACAAAAATAGGCCGAAAAAATCTGTTTCTTTTAAAAAATTAAATATACACAAAGAAATAATGTGGATGTATCTTCTTTTTTTTACTTCCACTAATGTAACATATAAAAAATATATAAAATCTGAGAAGAATGCATATTGAAAATCTACTTTAATAAGAAATAAGATTTATATACTATGAAATAAGTAATAAAAATAATTATATTGGCGATGTTAAATTTTTAAAAATATGTAAATTAAATAATTAGATGAAAGATATACGAAAACAATTCTCAAATAAAAAAATAATTATTGTTTTATAAAAGAAAATAACAATGAAATTTGACGTTAAAATACAAGAGAGTAAAATATCTATTAAAAATGTATTTAGGAAAAAATGTCGGGATCGATCAAATTTAATTTCATTTTTTTTTAGATATTTCTATAATAAAAAAACATTTCTCCGATAAAAATGCACAAGAATTTGTAGGAATATTAACAAACAAACAAACAGGTAGAAGAAAAACAGAAAATAGAATGAAAAATATAAAACAGTGACAGTGCATCATTTTATTAATTTCACAAATATTTTGTATTTTTTTCGTATTGCACTTTTACTTTTCCAATAAAATAAATATATATCGAAAACAAATTTTTAACATCTATATTTAAAATTAAATTAACAATCTTCAAAAAATAATAAAAAAAACATGCAATCATCATTTTAATTCGTTCATTTATTAGACTTCTTTATTAAAGAATGCACTGTATTTATCTTTTAAAGAGGTCAACACAGTGCAAACGATTAATTAACAATTATTTGAATGTATAATTAAAAAAAGTACTTACTAAAGGATTCGGGCATTCTTGACATAACTCCGACCCACGTTTCACTTTAGGCGATGGATCGAATTGCCGACCGGGTTTTCTTAAAATCCGGCGTAGTTTTTTCATCCGTTTACGAGTGATTTCATTACCGTCCGGATCTTCATACCGTTGTCTCTTCAAAATCGTTTCACTGCCATCATTCTAATAAACAAGATTGAGTATGGACAGTGTTACAGAATTTATGAAAGTATTTTTTTTAAATTATTATCAATTTGAATTTGATGTTTAGTTTACGGATGCTATTATTTTTGTTGTATTTATATTTTCAAACAATAAAGACGATATAGTTTTATATCTATTTATATAAAAATGATTGTTTTTTTTTTTTTTAAAAAAAATGAAAAGAATTAGAAAAAGTTTGAATTGAAATAAATTAGACAACTACAGTAATATCTTATCATGTATAAGTGGGAGGCTTTTGAGTTTCCTTACAATCTGTAGGTGTGTAGAATAGTGTGTAGGATTCTAACAGTATTTGTGAAATGTATTGTTTTGGTTATCTCTATCCTTTTGAATCAAGTTTTTCTCTTCTACGACTAACTTTGACATGTGTGTCATCTTTAGGTATTTATAAACAACAGATTTTTATTTTAATTTAAGTTCAATCATACATTTAATAGAATATATCAGCAAAAAAACATGAAATTTACAAAATTAATCAGAAAATATTAGGTTGGTAGAAAAATAACTGCAGTTTATGATCTTCAAATTCATATACATTTTTCTCTTTTTTGATCTTCCTAGCCGTTTTAAGTGGTTCAGAACTGTTGAATGACTAACGTCTAACTTTTGTGCAAGCTCTCGAATTGCTGTGCTTGATTCTGATTCAACTAACTGCTTCATTTGGTCGTTATGAACTGAAGAAGGACGCCCGCGACCTTCTTCATCTTCAAGGCTCTCGTCCCTAGCACGAAATTTTTCACCACTGCATCGCACGTTCTTTAACAGTACCCACACCAATAGTTTAGTTCACAAGCAGTTTCTGCCGACTTATCACCCGTTTTGAACTCATACAAAAAAAAATGCTTTTATTTGCTTCTTTTCCATCTTTAATTCGAAAGCCTAACTTGAAGCAAAATTAATAATAAAACCAAAGTCGATGCTACTAAAATACAGACCGAAAAATACACTTTCAAATGATATTAACATTAACATGATGGAATTACACTTTCAATGAAAAAAATGAAGGTAAGAATTCAGAAAACAAAAACCGCAATTATTTTCCTACCAACCTAATCGTTTATTTCTTTACCCCTAATTAATAATTACACAATTGTTTAATTTCAGAAATATTAAAATTACTATAATACAAAATGTGATAATATATAGAATCTATATATCAACGATTTTTTTTAAATAAAAAATGACACCTCGAAAATAATTCGAATTTATGATATGTCGCCGTTTTTACACGGTAATGATCACATTATATATTGTCCGTGTAGAAAAATGATATATGCGGTACATTGGAGAAGAAGAAAAACGAAAAAATAAACTGAAAGTGCGGATAAAAATATGACATATCTAGTATGGATAGCGTACAATACGGAAATTATGTTATTAAACTTGTACGAAAAAATAAATAAATAATGACTGTGAAAACAACGTCGAGGCAATTAAAATATTTATATGAATAGTTTTTTAGAATTTTAAAATGTGATGATTTTTAATACTGAAACCACAGTCGTATTTTATTGAGATGAATTAAAATGTAACTTATGAAGGATACATAAAATATGTGAATTTTGATTGTGAAAATGAATTGATTCATAAATGATTAAATTTTAATTGCACACTTTTTTAAAAAAATGAAAAATTAACACTTTCAAGTCTGGTAGTATATTTTTTGTACCATCATTTCAAAGGTCTGGAACATGCAGTCAGGTGATATAATTTGTGAACCACTCAAAGAGATGACTTCTGGCAGTTCTGTAATCTATCTAACAAATGACAACTGTTACTTCAATCTTAGAAGACTGGCAAAGCCTACTAGATTGCATCAAGGAGTCTATTAAAAAAGCCTTGCAGTTATAAAGTCTATTTTTAGTCAAATGTACTGTACTTGAAACAGTTAAATAACTACGTGTAAGAAATGATTTACAATCTTACACCAATGTAATTTTTTCATACCCTCAACAATGCTTAGATAAAAATAAATAATGGTTTTAAAAACAATGTTAAATAACATAACACATTAAACATTTTTCTGAACAAGAATCTATCCAAAAGAAATAATTTATAATATTGAAATACAACACAGCATTTTGTTATAAAGAATTAATTATTTACATTTTTTTATATAGATCTTTTTTGTACCGCAAATACATACATTTACACGAATATAAACTAAAAAAGATATACATATTATATACATATATAAATATATATATATATATATATATATATATATATATATATATATATATAGCATACCTTAGAATCCCCCTCTGTAGCTATTCTGTTCTTCTCAGCCATAATCTTAATATGTTCGTCTGGAGGTCTTCTGACCCGGGTTTGACATAACCAAGGTGGTAATTTCAAATTAAACGTATCCTCTTCTATATTATCAGTCCATGGAAACACACCTTCATGATAAGGCAAATACTTATTTCGTAATTCAATACAAACTTTCTCGAAATCATTTAAACCTGAAGCTGCTCCTAGGTTTGTTCTTTCTTGTGCATTTTCTGGCAGTGAAAGACTGAAAATCGGACTAAATTAATTGAAAAATGTATAGAAATACTCTATGTAATATATTTCAGGTCACAATTGTTTACAAATCGTATTTTTTTTATGAAGTCAAAAGTTTTTTGAAAAAATCTTTTAAGTTAAATTAATAAAGAAAAATCAATAAAAAAATGATTAACGATTTATAAATCGTTGTCTTGGCGATCTTCGTCTCATTGAATCAGCTGACTATTTGTTTTCTACGACTAGTTTAGACAAGTATGCCGTCATAGAGATTCTAGTAGATGTTAGAGACCCTGAAGTCTATTATATCTATCTGATGATGGTATAGGTGCCGAAACTAGTAGTAGTGAAGAAATATACAGTTCATTTAAAAAGACAGAGACCTGAACACAATATACCAATGAGATCACTAATAAAAAGAAACATAGTTATAATTTACAATTGGATCATAATACAGTTTTGAATCAGTAGCTGGATTCATTTTCAAAAATAAATTCTCTTTTCATCTTACAAACCACATAAACATTTTTTTGATTCAAAATGTTCATTAAATTATTATTTATCGCTTTTGATTGTTGAGTATGTGCATTTTGGTTACGATGCTATTATCCTCAGAGCGCCAAGGTACAGAAAACATTTTTTTAAATTCATTTTAATTTTTAAAATGTTTGATTTTGCAGTACGGTATCGCTTTGAGGATGACTGTATTATGTTCGAAATGTGCACAAGGAGTAATAAAATATGATAAATAATTCATCATTCAACATTTCTGATCATATTTTTTTGTGATTTGTAGAATAAGTGAAATATAATTTGATTAATAAAAAACAATAACTTTCTGTTGAATGAGCAGAGGATGGGATACGAATTCTGCTACAGAAATAAATTTAAATATTTTTTTCTCTTAACTACTATTTCTGACTTTTTCGAGATAAAAAAATGATTTGTAAAATGATTTGAGGAACTGCTCGGTTTTTTTTGTAATATTATTCTATCTCAACCTGATTTAAATGAATATAAAAAGAACTTACACATGATGGAACAGCTTGAAAAGATGTCCTCTAATATATGAATTCGGACACGGATAATCTCTCAAAATTTCCAGATACTCGAGCGCCGGTTCCCAACAAGGAGGTCGTGCGCTTTCAAACAACCACGGATTATACAGATTTCCTTCAGCTGTCATCACACCGACTACACCTGTCTCTTGTAAACATCTATCGATATCCTGACAGCACTGTACGTTACCATTAGCGAAAACAGGAATATTGACCACCCTCCTCACAGCATCGATATGTTTCCAGTCGGCTAGACCTGTCAGTGGGCCTTTCTGTTCGCGCGTACGACCATGAACCGTTAAAATCTGACATCCGGCTTTTTCTAACATGCACGCGTACTGTTTGGATTTTTCGACGTCGTCGAACACACGCACTTTACATGTTACCGGGATCTTGAGACCTCTGTGTAATGTGCTTACAATATTTGTTAATAGGTCCCATTCGTCTTGTAAAAACGAACCGTAATGACCACGACGAGCAATCGCTTGTGGACATCCTAAATTGATGTCAATCGCATCACAGAATTCTTCTGCCATTAGAGCCGCATCGAGCATTATTTTCGGATCGTTACCGCAAAACTATATAATGTCAATACACACACACGCATATATATATATATATATATATATATATATATATATATATATTGTGCAATGTAGCGTTATTTGGATAGATTTTTATCTTTGCTGATATAAAAATGGAATTCAAAATCTACATTTTATGACCAGTATATTATCGATTTACTAAAATAAGAATTCTGTGGACATTATCGGTATAAATTTAACGATTTATTAGGAATTTTGTGAAAATAACTGGAATGAGAATTATTGAAATTCAAACGACACGGTTTTTTTTTATTTAATATAAAACTGATTTATATTGAAACGTATTTATAGCCAATAAATAAATAATTCGTACTGTATAAAAAATAAAAGTTTTTATTTTATAGATGTTAGTTAATTAAGAAAATGAATAATTAATATCACTTCTGTGGTATTGTGATATTAATTATTTGAAAAGATATTTTTCAAAACTTATTTGAAATTTCAAACTATATTATTTTCAAATCGAAATATATTTAAAAAATGTATTTTTTTAAACATGAATTATCAATGAAAATACAATATTTAATACAGTTTTTAAAAAGAATGATCTTATGGATGAGGCATTAAAATTCTATTAGAGTAGACTTGATCCAGTCGTCCTCGATTGACAGAAAAATAAAGTAATATGTGTTAGAAGAATATGTTAGAAAAGATTGGGTATATACAGTCGACAAGTATGTTTATTAAAAAGACTGAAATCAAAATTAAAAAATACAATTAGATTTTTTTTCTAAAATGAATTAAAATTTTGTCACAATATAGCTCTGATACTGTGGTTAAATTTACATTCATAAATACTTTTTTCACTCGTTCCATAAACCACGAATGTGTTCAATAAATAATTGTTGGTCATTTTTGATTGTTGCTTATACGCATTTTGATGTTGATGCCAACATCTTCAGACAACTAAGGTACAGAGAAATCAGCTTTTTTCGCTCTAACGCTCAAGAATGATGACATCTTTGAAATGCACATAAGAAACAATCAAAAAGGAACAATAATCATTTATTGAACATTTCTGAACAGAATTTTTTTTAGATTTGATGACGATTCCATCATCTTTATAGCGAGGAATCACAAATAATTTGTTGCAGACATCTTTGGTACTATTGTTTACTTAGAATTTATACTTATGATCCTTCTAATAAGATTGTAGGAATTTAATTCTGACACTGTCACTGAATTCACTTTCACGAATGAACTATTTTTCCCCCTACAACCCAAAAAAACGTTTTTTTTTTACCAAAAATGTTCAATAAATCATTATTGTTCATTTCTGATTGTTACTTATGCGAATTTCGATGGCGATACCATTAATTTCAAAATGTTAAGGTACAGAAAAACTTCTGATTTGGCGAATATTTTTCACCGGAAAAATATAATGTGGTTATATGGAGTGAAAAATGAATTCATTTGTAAAAAATTGTAGAAACTACTATTTGACGGAAATTTATTTCCTGCTGAGTACACATAAAACGATCTAAATAGACAAACTAGTGTCTTAAGATATAGACTTATTACTGATCTAATCAATTCCAGTTTTTTTAACATTTCATTGTGAGTATCGAGTTTATAATATCTATTTAATACAAAACGAATAAATTTTCATTGTATTTTTTCAATATCTCAAATTTTAGTAATTGATTATATTTTTTTGTGATTATTTCAGTTTTTCTAATCGTTTCAAAAACCATAAAACAGTATTTTTTTACAAAAATAATACAAAATTAAAAAAGCGTTTCAATAAAATAATAAATTGTACAAAACATGTTTTTTACATTAGCGCGCTAAGGATGATAACAAGGCCATTAAAAAAGATCAGTAGTCATTTTTGAATATTATTAATTAGAAAAACTTTTCCGGTTTGTCGGATGAGTGAAAAATTCATTTCTAAAAATTTAAACTATATGTTCATTCCTTTTTTTTTGTTAAATCAATTTTTATTCTTTTACTGTGAATAAATATTTGAAACACTACATTGTTTTCTTTATAAAAGTCTAATAACTGATTATTTACTATTTTGATTTGCTTATAAACACTTCGTTGATTGTTAAATACCAACCAATCATTTTTCTTCATATGAATATCATAAATGTTCACAAGGTTAACATTGTACGACTCATAACAAATCAATAAATAAATATAATAGCGTTACCTGTACAATTAGCGGTCGATCTTCTGGACTAGTTTCGAGTGCTTCTTTTCTATACTTCGGATCCCTACAGAACACCGAACTGTGTAACATAGGTGTATAACATAACTGAGCGCCGTGTCTACGACTTAATAACCGCCATGCAAGTTCACTTGCATCGACCATCGGCGCGACGATATGTTTCGGAGCGCCGAGTTTGTCACGCCAGAAATCGAATCCGCCAACTTTATTAGACGAGGAAGTTTCAACTACATCCATTGTTGAGGTTCTACGTAAAAGAAAAACGTCGAGTAAAGTTTTCAGACGAACATCTCAAATTTACCATAAATAAGCCGGATTAAAATTATTTGGAACGCGGCCAAATCCCGTTTTAGAAAATATCTGATATAATTAACAATGCTATGTTTTTACTCGTGCATTAAATTATTCTCTTCTGTACTTAGCATAATTAATACTGTAAATATGATTCATGTTTTCATTCTATATGATAAATAATTAACTAGGATTTATTTTCCGTCGGGAAGTTCAACGGGATTATTTATTTTTTAAACGTATTTCTTTTGTTTCAAAAATACACACATGTTTTTTTTAAAACAGGTATTTATGTTTAGTTAGTGAATTTCAACATTCGCATATATAATTTTATGTTTTTATCCTAATTGCATTTAATGCTTTTTCTTTCAGTAAACAAAAAATTAAAATACAAATTCAATAAAAGAAAATGTACGTTTTTACTTCACCCGAGGTCATATTGAACAAGAAAACGTAGTTATTAAAGATTTAATATTCAAGGCTTTTACAAGTATTTGCAAAGCGCAGTAAAGCTCATTAAACAGTATTGTGTGGTTTCAATACTTTTTTTGCATTGTGTTGTATTGTGGCATGTCTAGTTTTATATCAGTTTAAATATCGAAGTAGAATTTTTTTAAAAAATTAGAAACAGTTGTCAAGTGAATAATATGTTTGATTATTATACAATACATAATTGAGTAAAGATTTAAGTTTTCTTTTAAAATATTAAAACGAAAGTAATTATTTAAAACATTTAATGAATTTTAATAATTAGAATACATGTTAATATTTTTTTCTTTGAAAATATAATTATTTAAAATTAAACACACTGGATAAAAATAATTCTTTATCTAATGGACACGAATTCTTGTTATTTTCTAAGATTCCTCATTAGTACTTTTTTAAGTCTAATAAATCTTATGAAAATATTTTTCTAACTAATGAGAAAAATACTTAAGTCATTTTGACGATTGTTCATGAACATTTTTTTAAATAAATAAATTTGAACAAATTGTTTATAAATAATTATCCACGTGATGGGAAAAAGTAAGATTTGAATATTCGGCTGGAGAATTAATTTCATAAAATTTATTTAACTTTAATTAAGATATTTCTTAATGAAAGTTAAATATGTTTCATGAAAATAACTCTCTAGATGATGAGACAAAGTACTTTTATTATTTGACGACTTTTCATTTGTACTGTTTTTAATTAAATACATTGTAAAAAAAAGAATACTTTAATTGATGAGCGGAAGTATTTCTTATTTTTGACAATTTTTCATTAACGGGATTTATACAAATTATTTTTTTAAATGTTTTCGTCTTGACACTTAAGTATAATTTTTTTTTTGAATAATTTGTTAGAAATAAAATTATGTTAAAAGCAGATTTGTTTCATTTTTATTTTAGTATCACCTTTTTTATACCGCTTCACACATTTGTGGTTTCAGAAAGTGTGGTATACAAACTTTTCTAATAAGGAAGTTCTGAAGCTACTTATTTAAAATAAGTTCGGTTATTAAATTTCATATATATATATATAAAATGAACTACTTACACTCCAACTAACCCACATTTAAAATTATAATCACCTTATATAATAATATGTATGGAACACTCAAAACTTTACAGAGTATTTGAGTTAGTCACAAAAAGTGCACATTTTTTTTATTGTACCACAACACGCAAAAACTTCATAACTTTAGTGAACAACTCACCTAATTTGTTCGAATTGTTTTACATGCTTTTAGCAAAATACGTATGACAATTGAAATAATAACGGAAAAGTACATTAACCTTCTGGTATTTAGAAACGGCGATGTAAACATAAAACAAAAATATATATAAACAATTTTCGTCACGATATATTTCCTTTAATAAATTGTTTGCGGTTAGTTTCAATATACAGTAATGTATGTATGTATGTAAATTGAAGCTTGAAATATTAATATAACAAATAAATAAATGTTCAATTTATTATTTTATATTTAATTTATGTAAAACTGAAAATTTGTTTTGATTTAATCAAGGACGGGCACGAAGTTATGTACAAAAAAGTATTTCGTTAATAATTGAAAATGCAAATTAGGTATCTTACTATAAAACCTGGTAACTTCAAAAGTGTGTATGAATAAAATATTTCGTATTTCTCTGAAACAGATATTAATGGCTTGTATATAATTAATTTATAACTACAAAACAAATATATTAGTCTTGTTGTCTTCATTCTTGTATACTTTAATAAAATTATTCTTTTATAACTATTTTATTTAAAAAAGTGTATTATTTTTCTGTAATACATATTTTTCTATTGAATGACTGTATATCCAATGTCTGATTTTGCAGAAAAACAATTTGCTAATAACACTTGTATCTCAGATTAAATAGTAAACTCTAGATAAAACGTTTAACACCTTAAAACTATCATTGTCTCGTTGTAATGTCCATGATCCTGTTGGTTTACTGACCTAGGAAACTTAGTCCTCATGACTCACTTACTGCAACTAGTTTCCGTTCTTGTGTTATCTTCAGGTAACTTGTTGATATACTTGTAGAGTTTATCAAAAAACTATTTTAAAATTGTTTAAAAATTAGAAATTAGGTGTGAAAGACAACTATTTAAGTGAGTCATTAGGACCAAAACCACAGTACAATACTCAGTTATGGTTATTATTATTAACTTTACATAATATGAGAAAATTATATTAGAAGTTAATTACAAAAAAAGGAACGCATGACAGAAAGAGTAAGCCAATGTCCTTTATAAATGTGTAAATATCTATTCAATATAGAAATCAGTAACCATTTGTCTTTCAACTAGTTTTGATGTTGTCACATTTTTACAATCTAACAACTCGCAAACTGCGAAACAAGTCAAAATTCGATGAATTAATTTCTCTAAACGGGACACGAAATGTTAACGTTGTCTTATATAAACATTGTTAGATAGAAGTAAAGTTTAAAGGCGAGTTGAACAAATTTGGAAGGAGAAAAGTAAAAAAGAAAAAGTAGAAATAGGACAAGAGAAAAATAGAAAAAAGAGTGGAAAGGAGGAAAGGAGAAACGCGAAAAGTAAAAACGAGAGAATTAACCAGCAGAAAGGAGAAAAATAGAAATGAGAAAACGGGAAAGAAGAAAAGTAGAAAAGAGAAAACAAAAAACGAGAAAAGTAGAAAAGAGTAAACTAGAAAAGAAAAAAGTAGAAAAGAAAAAGTAGAAAGGAGATAACTAGAAAAGAAAAAATAGAAAAGAGAAATGTTGAAAATAGAAATGTACAAAGTAGAAATGTAGAAAGTAGAAATGTAGAAAATAGAAACGTAGAAAGTAGAAATGTAGAAAATAGAAACGCAGAAATGTACAAAGAGTAAAGTAGAATGAGAAATGCGAAAAGGAGAAAACCAGAAAGAAGAAAAGTAGAAGAGAGAAAGTATAAGGAGAAAGAGAGGAGAAAATCAGTATGTAGAAAATCAGAAAAATAATAATGGAAATGTGAATCTAAAAAAAAGAACCATCAATAATCCAATCATTTACATCTACAATTTCATCTACTTACTATTTGTTAACGTATGTTATAATATTAAGAGATAGGAAAATAATTGCGGTTTATGACCTTCAAATTCATATACATTACCGAAATTATTTTCCTATCACTTTAATATATAGAAGATAGAAGTACAAACAAGTTGATATTATAGGTAATAGTTTTGTTATTTAGGTTGATAGAAGAATACGGATATGTACATAGATAGACAGACTAGTCGGTTGATGACAGGTAAATATATATTCTAATTTTTTTAGTGAATTTAAGTTAAAATACTTCGTAATGAACTAATGCAGATAACTAATTTTTGGCTAGGAAAACATTCAGTTGTAAGACTAGACTAGTATTTTCGAGGAATTAATCGCTTCCAAAAAAATTAAATTTTTATAAGTTCCATAATATCTCCAAATTAGTAAAGGGCACAACTTTCTATTAACTCTGGCGTTTTTCATTCTGTAATTTCCCCTATTATCTGAAACATCTGCTTTCAACTGAATTTATTCCATTTATTCTCAATCTATAGTTCATGAATCTCATACCAGACACCCATACAATATGCTCCAGCTGTCTGTATCAGTAGGGACATCCTAGTAAGTAGTGTTAGCATTTCGTTAAAAAATATGACGAACCAATTGGCTGTTATTTTCATTAATAAAGATTATTTTTAAAATCGTACAAATTAATCTTTTAATAAACTAGACTTTCAAATTTTATGAAAAATTGATATTAAACAATCAATTATTCATTATTACTTCACTGGCCTTGTATGTCCGAAATAAAAAAAATGTCCTCATATTTATAGCTTTTATAAAAATCTATTTTATATTTTCAAGTTTTATTCTTTTTCATAATATAAAATACATTCTTCCATTTTCGAATTTGAATTAATTCAGCAAAGAAACAATTAAAGGTAAACTAAAAATCGATGATTTTACATACAACAACCTAATAATTCAATACAAATATTTACCAATAATAAAATTTATTTCATATTAAGAAAACGTCATTATTCAATAAAACGACTATAGAAATATTTACAATTTTCTTTAATAAGAGTGTACATAAAATACTGTAAATAATTTGGGAAAGATTACAAGGCATAAATCATTACATTTAGCCACTATATATATATATATATATATATATATATATATATATATATATATATATATATATATATACCACTTTCATTTATATATCTGATATAAAATCTAAAATAAAACACATATTAAAATATAAATACTGACCATAAATAAAAATATATTTTTAAATAAATAAGACCAATAAACGCTTGCGTGTTGGAAAAGTTAATGAATTCAATAATGAAGCGAGTCAGGATAAAGAGAAAAATGTTAAATACCAAATAGTAAAGTAAAACGAAAACAATCGTCTAAGTGGTTACGAAACGAGTTCAGATTCTGGAACTCAGATTAACATTATTTTAAGTTTTCATTTATATACTCGTATATATATATATATATATATATATATATATATATATATATATATATATATATATATATATATATATATATATATAACGCACAGTCACTAATCAGAAACGTACATTCCATTACGGATGCTTACATCTTTCAATCTTGATTAAATATTTTGCATCGAAATGAAGTTCCAGTGTTTCTGGGTTTATGATAATTTATTTTTTCAAATGAATAGCACGTTTTTCTTGACTTAAAAATAGTATATATATATATATATATATATATATATATATATATATATATATGTATTATATTAAGTTATTTGGAATTATTGCTATATTACAACACTCGACCGCACGTGACAATGAAGATCAAGTAAAAAAAGAAGACAAGTAAAAATTATCTGAGTTTAGCTGAAAAGTTTTCGTTAACGCATCCTACTATCCTGTTCTTGTGGAATCAGATTACCATTTATTTTAGGTATTTTCAAAACTTTTGTTATAAGTGAATTTGAATGTACAAATAATGTCTTGGAAAATAAATGTTCTGAAATAGTTCTCTGAAAATATAAATCTTCAGAAATGAAATTCTTCGAGAGTACAATTCTTTCAAACACTATTTTTCGAAACACAATGTTTGGAAAAATGCAAATTCTTTGACAAATTATTCTGAAAATATAAATATAATTATTTGAAACACGCTTTCAAAATTGACAACTTGATCTCATCAGAACAGAATTAAATATTATTAAACATATCTAGACCTTCAGTCCAGTGGATCTAGCTAAAATCCGGACCTATCCTTGCATCAGAATGGACAATCTAATCCTGATTGTAGAATGGTGGAGGGAGTTGTTTAGAGTATAATTACAGTTCTGTCAACTGTCAGACCTGACGCAGTAGCAGCCAGTGCGATAAAAAGGGTTAAATTCCAGGTTATTTTTTTTAAATATCTCGTTTCCTGTTATAGTTACAAAAGAAAATAAAAAAAACATTTTCTAGAGAATTTTGTACAAATTTGGTTCCCATACTTTTTTTCTTGTGATGAATATATTTTTATTTATTGCAAAAAAAATGTTAAAAAAGATTTTTACATTTTTCTAATTTTTCGTTTGTTTGACATTAAAGATACCCATTAACAAAGTTGTAGAGCATAAAAAAATCGGCAATTTTCAAATTAAATTTTTTTTAATGCGATAAACATTTATTGTTTTGCATTGCTGCAAAACGCCGCGTGTATCGCAGCGCATCTGTATAAGTCGACGCAACACCATGGAAAGCGATACTCAATTCCGCGCACACGGTACACGCGGCCTTTTGCAGTTATGTGAGACAATACATATTTATCGCATAAAAAAAGGTTAGTGTGAAAATTGCAGATTTTTTTATGCTCTACAATTTAGTTAATGGCTATCTTTAACGTCAAACGAACGAAAAACAAGAAAAATGGAATTTTTTTAACTAGTTTTTTTTGCAATAAATAAAAAAATATTCATCGTATGAAAAAAAGTATAAGAACCAAAGATGTAGAGAATTAAATTCCCTACAAAATGGATTTTTAATTTCCTTTCTAGCTACAACAGGAAATGATATATATATGTTTTCAAAAAAAACACAGGAATTTAACATTTTTTTCGCACTGGTCACGAACAACGTAAGGACTGACAGTTTACAAAAGTGTAATTATACTCCAGACCTCCCTACAACAAGGATTAGATTGTCCATTCTCATTATAATATTCCTCGCAATATTCCACGGCCAGATCCAGTGGACTACTTCGGAAACGATTTTTTTTGAAAATACACTGTTTAGAAAATATCTTTCTTTGAAAATACAGTTCTTCGGAAATACTATTAAGATATAACTTAAAATTCAAATTTACTTCATAAATCATTGCGCAAAACAAAACTGTATAATTGAAAAGCGAATCTTCAAAACGTAATCTTTTTATAAGGAGCCATATAGTTTATACTGCACTGAAAATATTTGTAGGGCAATCACACTCTGGTTTTGAATTAAATTACATCTCGTTTATCTTCTTTTTGAAACGAAATTAGAAATTGCAACCAAGCCTCCAGTTTATACATTAAATTTTGATTACCTGTTATATATTTTAAAGATTACATTACAAATTGTTTTAACTTTACACGAGTGCAGTTCAGACACAGTTACAGTATCTGTTTGTAGCCACACATTTAAAATTGCTTTGTCTCTCTTTATATCTAACAAAAATGAAAATCATTATCATATTTTAAGAGAAAACACACAAAAACACAATAAGGATACGTAAATGTTTAAAATAAATGGAGAAATATGAAGGAGTTCATGTTTTTTGTATACATGAGCATCGGTGTTTAAAAAAAAATCATTATTCAAAAAGTATTATTCTTTTTTTAATAACTTTTATGTAAATATTACAATCATACAAAAATGTTTAATACAAGTCAAACTGGAAAAGTATGTATTTATGTATGTATGTGAATGTATGTATGTATGTATATATATATATATATATATATATATATATATATATATATATTTGGTTAAAGATTAAATTACATAACTAGATATAATATATCATAGCACATACACAATATATGTCCACGACAGATAAATCTTTCGCTGTCAGAAATCGTGAATGACAGATTTAGATTAGAAAAAAATACTGTTAATAATGGTTTCGCATACAAAACAACAATATGTATGGCGTATTGTACACGATAACGTATTATGATACAAAAAACGAATCCGGAAAAAACTAAGATAATGCTGTGTACTTCTGTAAATAGAATACCAAAACGGAATTTCGAGGGAGAATAAAACAGAAACACAAACAAAAGACCGAATTCTTTTTTGAATGGATGTTTTTTTTTCAATATTTATTATCAATTTGTGAAAATCAGTATCTGGAAATGAATTTGAAAGGAAATAAAAGACAATATTTTATTGTAATACGAAATTATTTCAAATAATACTGTTAATAAAAAAGGATATATATATATATATATATATATATATATATATATATAATGTAGAAAAACAAAAACTGTTATATTAAAAATTAAAAAAAATAATATTGGACAATAGCCAAACGTGTTTGCGTTAACAACAAATATTGAATTTTCTCTCAAGCGCGGCTAGTTGAAATGTGTTACAAAAAGTTTACAAATATTGTTTTATTTTCGTTGTATTTATTTTTATATTTATTTTGTATTAAATTGTATTATTTTTTTTAATTCTGATAAATCAAAAGAAAATATATAATTAAATTAAATTATAAATAAAAAAATAATGTTAAACTAGAAATCGTCCTCCTAGTAGTCTTTGTCCTTTTGGAACAGGAGTTTCTGTTCTCTATTACTAGTTTCGGCGTACGTGTACCATCTTCAGACAGAATTTAGAGATTTTAGAATTTATATCAGT
Organism: Acanthacorydalis orientalis; assembly: GCA_034766995.1. Classification (NCBI taxonomy): domain Eukaryota; kingdom Metazoa; phylum Arthropoda; class Insecta; order Megaloptera; family Corydalidae; genus Acanthacorydalis; species Acanthacorydalis orientalis. The sequence goes on along the minus strand of CM068313.1, from coordinate 13,853,884 downwards.
ATTTAAATTCTACCTTGAAGATACCATACGTGCCAAAACTAGTAATAGAGGGAAAAAACATAAATAATCCACAATGACGAAGACCATCAGGATCAGTGATGGATTTAATCGGGGGGAGGGGGGCGAGTTGTAAGGATTACATTTTTTTATGTGAATTCAATAAAATTCATTAGATGATTATAAAATTTACTTAAAAAATAACAGTTTTAAAACAGTTTTCTTTTCTTTTTACAGACTTTTAGAATTACTTCAGTCGTTAATTAATCATTACAATGTTAAGTAATGATTACAAATGGTTACATTAAACTCTTTGTGTATATAGGAGCATTTTCGCGTAATGATTTTGTTTTGTTTTCTAATGTTTTTTTCTTTTTCCTTTAAGGCGTGTTTGAGGAAGTGTCAGAGCCCCTTGTCCCCCACCTAGGTACAACACTGATCAGGACTATGTATACAGCTGATACCAAGTATAAAAACGTTTAATTATAAGTTAACTCTACAAAGTTGCAATAAAAAGTGTTGTTTTATTTACTACCATATTATGCATTGATAAACAACAACTGATTGCATTTATTTTGTATTTGCATTTATAAATTAAATACAATATAACTGACATAATGATATAAAAAACATATATTAAAATATGTATATATATATATATATATATATATATATATATATATATATATATATATATATATATATATATATAAGTAGAATAGAATCGATTCAGCAAAATCGATTTTATGTACTCAACAAATTTATTTATGACTTCTTTGAATAATTTGACATGGTTATTATTTACATTAAAAGTTCATAAAAGAATCTAAAAAAATGCAAATCATAATAATAACAATGATAAGAGAAACAGAAAATAATAGGAAAATAGAAAAATAGAGCAGGAGAAAAACGAAGAAAAGAATTTCAATATCGAATATTTTATAAGAATGTTTTTAAATAAATTGTAAATTATAACATATATTGACAGTCTCTATTTATAAAAATACGCAAATATTATATATATATATATATATATATATATATATATATATATATATATATATATATAAACATTTATTAAAGCAGAACTGATTTGAAGAATCAATCAAATCAATTAGAAGAGATCTATTTTGCGCACTTAACTAATTATAGAAATGTTTTGTTCTTGGTAAGCTGGCATAATTAATATTTATTTTAACATTTTATAAAATAACCTAATAAAATATAAACATAAATCATCAAAGTGAGATAAGAGAATATAAACAGAAAAAAAATAAGAAATAAGAATACAGAAAAATAAAAAAAAAACTGTTCAAATTGAATATCGAAAATTTTACAGAAATCTTTGAAATAAATTGTAAATCAGGACACATATTTTACTTACAATTTATATATATATATATATATATATATATATATATATATATATATATATATATATATAAATGAATGTGTTGACACGTATTTCAGAGAAAATGTCATATAAAGTGGATGTAAAAGAACGTCTTTCAGAATACAAAAAGAGAAAACGAAAGATTTCATTTTATTGGATTTAGAAGGAAAGGTTTCACTGATAAAATTTCATTTGCAAATAATGCATTGAACAAACTAGAAAAGTTAATATTTATCCACGAAAAAGTGTCCCTTTCCATTAATAGTACATTTTCGATATGTAAATCAATACTGATGAACACCTTCAATTTGACAAACAAAAAAATAATTTACAAACATCATTTTTAAATGAATATTTAACTTAATTTTAATGTTTTCGAGTTACATGACATTCCAGTTCGCTGACCGTATATTTTAGCATCTTTTTATATGGATACACACACACATATATGTATGTACATATATATATATATATATATACATACATATATATATATATATATACATACATATATATATATATATACATACATACATACATATATATATATATATATATATATATATATATATATATATATATATATATCAACATCACTTTAATTAACCAAGCTAAATCTGTTCACTGACATCTGACGGCTCAACATATATCACTTATAATCTGATATTTATCTGTCACGCATATATAGAATGAGTCATTATATTAGAAGGAAAATCTGTGTATATCCTTTAGCTATATAATTAAATCTTTATATATAGGTTTATTTAATAATATTAAAAACATTATAAAATAAATAATTATTTACAATAATATGAGTATATGAAATACAATTTCGTATAAATATTAAAGGAAACTTAAAAATCGGCTTCCATAATTTACAAATGTTTCTTAACATCATTCCAAATTTATTATTGAAGTCTATATATATATATATATATATATATATATATATATATATATATATATATATATATTTGTTTCATGGTGATAAAATATAGACACATTAAGATTCTAGGAAAACACATAAAAGCTTTTTCTTATTCAAAGCATAAAACCAATCACAATATTATACAACAATATTGAATTATTTCTTTAAATGATAGATAAATTTATATCAACAAACCAATAAAATCAATTTTTATCGTTATAAAAATATGAGCATTATATATATATATATATTCTCTAGAATTAAAATAGTTCATACACCATGTATTTTAATGTAAATATAATGTTATTGTTTCAGGTTAACTTTTCGAATAAATAAGTTGAATACAAACATATATTTAAAAAATGTGCAATGGCTAGTTTCGTATAGTGCAGGTAGTATAACTGAGTTCTATGCAAGTCAAGTGTTGAAAAACATAATTTCACTGAAACTCTTGTATACTGTACATTTACATATAATAAAAAATTCGGATAGAAAACGTAAAAAAGAGAGTGTTGGGAATGACTCTTATTTTCAGCAGGACAATGACCTAAAGTACAGTGCATATGTTGCATGTTAAAAGATTATATTTAACATCCAACATAACAAGCCTGTTATTGAGATTGTTACAATAACACGAGTATATGAAATACATTATAATAGTTTGAGTTAATTTTTGAAATGAACTAAAATGATATCTATAATAAAATTTAAACATGTATGTTTAGAATAGGAAAAAATCGAAATCTGTTTACACAAAAATTAAGCTTAGTTTATTCCAAACTTTTTCGGTCTGAATGAATTATCTATAAAAGGATGATTTCAACCAAGAAGTTAATCTTAAGGGTAGAGATATAAATAGAAATTATTAGAAGATTTAAAGCTTTAATAACAAGAATTCAAAGTGTTCACCAATAGTATCAAAAATAAGGGATAAATTATAAACGATTATTTTTAATACCTTAATGTGTTTATATTTGTATTTTCCAATATAGTTATATATAAAGTACGTATTAGTGGTTGTTGACATATAAATTAAAAACAGAAAATATAATACATAATATCGATCAACACTGTTATAACAATATACACTAAATCCGTCAGAAAACTCTGTCAGCGTGAAAATATCATAAATAAAGCGTAAATGAAAAGCAACCCCTTTTTACTACTCGTATGTTATACTAACTTCCCAACACACTATTTCATAAAGCGAAGCGATTTTTTTTTTAGAACGGGAATACGAATTATGGCAAGGTTATGTATATTAGATATTCGTTTTAGTAATGTTTCATCGTTGGGATGCAAAGTACTTATTATCTTTAGTTACAGGAATGCATTATTAAAACATGTCGGTTGTTTGTATAAATGTATACAAGATGAAAAAAATTGATAAGTCATGTATACTATTAAATATCTGTATAAATAGAAATATTAATATTAAATAGGCGATAAGAAGTTGTTCTTTAAATGAAAATTAATTTATAAAATTTACATATAACAAAGGTGAAAAATATTACAAATGCTTGGCATTATAGAAAAGATATTTAGAAAAAATTACGGGTATTTCCTTTGAATGTGCGGTTTGATTTTTTTATTTATTATTAAAACAAATGGACAATAGGCTACATGATATTTTTAATGCTTCAGAAAAAGGATTAAAAAACACATTCTTCTTTTAAATAAATAATTTATCTACACTTTCTCTCTCACACAGACACAAACACATTCATATATATATATATATATATATATATATATATATATATATATATATATATATATATATATATATATATATATATATATGAATATATATATATATATATATATATATATATATATATATATATATATATATATATATATATATATATTACATACCTAAATGCAGTCTCAACTTTTGCATGATTTTTTTGTGAAAACAACTAGAAAACTATATATAAATAAATATACGATTGATGTACATGTCAACTTGAATATACAATATCAAATATATACATCAGTAGTAAAATTAGTAATACATTAAAAATAGTAGAAAGATAAAAATACGAATATCAATGGCACAATAGATGTTTAGTATAGTAAAAAAAGCAAACCTAAATACATTTTTGGGTTTTTTATGTCACAATTCAAACTTTAATTTATGTATGCATAAAATATGTCAACAACCTTAACCTTGATATATATACATACATATATATATATATATATATATATATATATATATATATATATATATATATATGCATATGTATGTATAAAAGAATCTTAAAATAAAATTTTGTACATAAACGGTACGTCAAATGTACGTGCATTGACGTAATACTCAGAAAATATTCTTTCTTATCTATAAAAGTATCTTGACAGTCATTCGCAATTATTTGAAACCGCTATATAATAAATTACGCGAAAATGTATAATGCACAACGCTTTCAAGCACATCAAATATAAAAGGTTTGTCGTATTTTTTTTTATTATTCTCCTTATAGCCTAGTTGTATAAACAATCGATGATAACATGAGACAGCTGTAACAAGTGTTTCTTTTATAATATTAATTGTCTGAATACTAGTGTTACTTCTCTAGAAATAGAAAATTGATTTTCTGGCTTTTCTTTATTTTTTGCTCGAACGTGTTCAGATATTATTCGTACGTACACGCTCTTCAAGGGCACACCTGTAATTATAGAAGTGTTACCATTTTAATACAAAATTCAAATTTGAATGTGGCAGCGAAAGGGTTTTAATTATCAGCAAACAGTTATAATTTCGGTTAGTTAATTTCCAATACTAAATTTATTTTTATATTCACTGCTATTCTTTAAAATGTTTTTCTGATTTAATCTGAAAACTGATATTACGGTCATATGTAAAAATATGCAATACTTTTTTGTTTCGTTAAATATTATTTTTATCTATATAAAATAATTTTTAAATTTCATCTATAAAACTTTTTGTAAAACACTTTACTTCAATATTTAAAAAACAATGAAGGAACTTTTTAACTATTTGCTCCGAAAATCGATTTAACTAATATTAATAATTGTAACAATACAAAAAATATCTATACACTTTTAGACATCGTAAAGGATTTTAAAAAAATATAATCGAAAAAATGAGATGATTCAATTACTTATATTAAACTCTTTTTTTCAATACTATATTAAAAAGTAATAAATTTAAAAATGGACATTTATACAACAGATCAATCCGTGTACAAAATATAACATGTACGAAAGGATTTCAACATGATTTAACTTTAAATAGACTCTCAAATTTCTTGACAATCAATTTATCTACGTTATTAATCAGTTCTTAAAAAAGTAACTAGTCTTTATAAAATTTAACAACTGAATCACACAGATCAATTAAATAATTGACTAATATCAAAGGACCAACTTGAAAAGTTAACAGTAACTACGCACGAGAATCAGCGTCCAACTGTGGATATCCTCCACTGGACGCTTCTATTGCACAATTCGATGAGGTTAAAAGTGTTACGTCTCCTGGCGATGCGTCTATGCCATCTTTTATGGCCGGTTGATGTCTTGGCGCGACAGGCGATGCCGGATTCGAAAAGCCGCTCTCACGAATCGGCGACAGAGCGGGCGATCTCGGTGCGGCGGTACGTCTCCCCGGCCATCGTCGAGCTCGTCTCCTTGCCGCGTGCACGGCCGAGACGGACGTCGGAGGTTCATCGATACCAGTACACCAAACTCTTCTTCGAGGTAACGTGGAGGGAACCGACAGGCTCGGTGTAGGCACTGACAGAGTAGGTACTTCTTGACCACTTGGAACGGTTCTTGTGCCATTCGACGTTGGTACTGATAGTGTGGACGTCGAAGAAGTCGTCAAAGGCGCGACTTGATTCCCGCGAGAAACCTGCGTTCCCTGCTGCCTTGCAGTTCTATTTCTACGCGGTGCTGCTAAATGACTTAACGCTCGTATCAGTAATCGAACTTTTGTTCCAGTAGGTCTTCCTTCACTACCCTCAGTATCGCTGTCGTCTGTTCCAGACACAGCTGTCTTCGATCGAAATTTACAAAGAGAAATGGCACACTCGGACGACTTGACTTGTTTGGATGTCGGGAAGGCTGATGCGTCGACGTTTGACGAAGCATCGTCTGGACTGTCTGGTGCTGATGAACAGCAATTCCATCGGTTGTGCGTACGCTTTTTGGACGGACACACGGCGGGCGGTTTCGTTTCAGAATCGAGTTGGAGCTCTCTGTTCGTATATTCTTCGGGCGGAGTAGTATCGCGCACTTTCCTCGAGGCGTGTCTCGATTCTTCAACGACGGCACAAGCGTACAATGTCACGTGAGTTCTATCATCGTTCTGTCTACTTGACATGAACTCGCCACACTGACGCAAGCTCGAAGGACGGTGATGTTGAGAGATGTTACCGTTGCCGCAACAGAAGTTCCGTATAGGTGTTGTCTCTGGCGACGAGTTCGGTACAGGTGTAGTTGGCGTTTCGGACGGTGGAGGTGCAGTGGTCAATAAATTTGGACGGTGTGTACGGATGTACTCGTACGTCGTTAATCCGAGGAACGATATGTATACGTGAAAGAAACACAGATGCAGAAGCAACGCTGCAGCAACGGCGGCTAAGAGTGCAAGAGCACCGACAACAACTAGAAACGCAGCATCCCCTACAGGAGCGGATATCGGCGGTGCAGTGGCAGTTGAGTTTACCGGTGAATCTCTGACTAGAGTCAACCAGCGTGGTTCTACGCAGTACAGAGCGATCTCGGCTATTGCCACGACGAGCACCGCTACGGCGGTCACTACTGCTGTCGTGACGCACATAAGAAACGCGGCGTAGTTTCTCGCACCGATGCAATGGTTCAACCACTTGCAGTGGTGGTCGAAACGCGCCACGCATTTATTGCAAACGCTACAGTGTTTAGTTCTAGGTCCCGCGGTTTTGATGTCGCAGAGGTGACAGCGTCCGTTTTCGATCACATGGGCGTAAGTTGCGCGATCGAACTCTGGCACAGGACGTTTACGACTCGGACGTTTTCGTAGTTCCGGATCCGCGGGATCGACTAATAAAGCTGCGAGGTGCGCGGCCGCGTGCGTCGTGTACAAAGCGCCAAAGACCGCTAGGGCGGCCGGTCGCAGGTGGGCCGCTAGTGCCGGCACCAAAACTAGAAACGAAGCCGCGGCCGAAAAAGCCAGCGCTATCCAGCCGACTATCTGCTGAGGATGCAGTGGTGGCTGAAGACCATGCCCGCGTCGCCACTTACGGTATTCTTCGCGACGCGCGCCGGTTCCGTCGTTAATAAAACCGGTACACCATGCCGGAGTCGATGGCGCTGTACCGCGCATCGTAGACGCGATATGTGCTCTGATGGCGACGCAGATTTTCGATAGAACGAAGAAGCGGTAACGAAGCCATACAGAACGAGGCGATGATGTTTATAGGAAGGCGGCGTTTTGTGCGGCGCGAAACGCCGCGCGCGGCGCCTAAAGCGCGCGGCGACGTCACTTTTTCGACGGTTGATAACACATAGAAATATTAAATTCTCTGAGCATCGAAACGATTTTTTCAATACAAGCACCTTAAATTTCTGTCATTGAATAACCATCGTAAATTTATATTCCAGTTCGAATTTTATCACAAGTTCGGTGGTTTCGACATTCTATCTTTATTTATGTCTTCGGAATATATGAAGTTAAATGTCACCGAGTATTCATTATTAAAGAACAGTCTTTTCATTATTTCACTTTTACTTTTGCACACGTATTTAATCAGTCAATCACTTTTAATTTACGATCACGATATACAAAATGAAAAATGTTTAACTCTTTTAAATTTAACTTTTCAGTATTATCAATTGACAATTTATAATACTCTGCTGGAATCAAAGTTTTATGTTAAAAAGACAATGCAAACATTACGCACACATACAAAATAATAATAATCTAGAAAACGAAAATAAACAGTCATTCTTTAACGAAACAATACCTAAATTCTTACAACCGCTAATCGATCGAAGTAGTTGAAGACAAAGAAAACCTCGAGTATGACCTATCATCTTTCACCCCTACTTAATAATTAGATACACAACTTTTGAGACACTCTCGTGTTTAATATTCACAAGAATTGATTTGTTGATTATTATACATGTACTAATAAAACTTTTACGTAGCTTTATCTTTTAAAGTAGCCAAAACACTTTAACGACGCCAAATAAAATATTTTGAAGTACTAAAGATATACACAAATTTGCGAACACATAAAAGCTTTATTGTTAAAAAAAATCTCCGAAAAACATTTGTTCAGTAAAAATGAGTACGAAAATATAATTAATAGAAGTAACTGGGTCACAAGAACGGGAATTCGAGTGAACTTCGTGCGTAACCCGAGAATAATGACTTATTTAATGCCCTCTTTGCTTAATAATTCAGAAGTGTGACACCGCGTTCGCGTTTCTCTCGTTCAGAAAAAAGAATGTCAATAACAAGTTATGCGAGAACGGCTACGAGAAACAAAAACGATTTCGTAAAGGCATACATTAAGCTTTCTTGAATATATATATATATATATATATATATATATATATATATATAAAATTATGATCTTTTTTGTATTCAAGTCAAACATTTAAATTGAATAATCTATTGATCTAAATTCTTCAACAATATAAATGTATTTTACAGAAAAAAATAACTGCATATAGAGTTTTCTTTCAAGGGCAGTCAACAGAAAATTATTATTTATAAAAAATCAGGAAAACTTTTTTACATTACTTTTTTACAGTAATTGGTTTACTTTACAAGATAATTTTGTTGCACTTTTTTTTTAAAAAAATAATACATACTACTAAATATCTGTAGAAATGCAAACTAACAATTACAGTAGATGAAAATTATTACACGATCATCGATATTATAAACAAAAGTGATAAAAATAAAAGCTAATAAAAATAATATAGTCATCTGTTCAATGGGAGAATTGAGGCCGATCGAAATCCTGTGGGATGACTTACAACAAATGATTGCTACTAAAATTGTCAGTGATAACAGATGTTGTGTGAAGCACGGCAAAGTGCGCGAAATAAAATATCGACTGAACAGTGAAAAACCATTTCCTGACGATTTATGTGTACCGTCAGAAATATTTGTTATGAAACTAGCTTTTAGTAAAAAAAATATTCATTTCATTAAAACAATTAAAGATCATATCAATGCTTTTTATATCAAAATAGAGACTGTTAATGCAAACATATTTAAAATATTTAATAAACTTTGTTCAAAAATAAAAATTATATATATATATATTATATATTATATATATATATATATATATATATATATATACATATATATACATATATATACATATAAAGGATATATATATATATATATATAAAGAATTTAAAAAAAAAAGATTAATATAATATTCTATACAATTGTAAACTCAGCACAGATTAAATTTTAGTATTGCGTTTCAAAAAAAAAATGAAAAAAATAATTTCCTGATAAATGATATCGCTGAGAAAGAAGTACTTGCGCTTACCACATCGCGAACTAACAGTGATTGAAACAGATCGGTTAGCAGTGAACATTAAATTCAATTCGCCATTGTGGCGTATAACGACGTTTCACACATGGTTGGTTCTTTTCATTAATGCTGTTCTAGAAAGTATTATGTATTAACAGCAATAAGATTTTACGAGTTTTCTTAATTTTGCACTAATTTAATTCTGAATGTAAGGAAAAGCAAACAAACTTTAACCCAATGACGAAAAATTTTTTATAATTAAAAAAAAACAATATAAGAAATTAAGATGAGTTGGAATAGAATATATAAATTATATATATATATATATTAAATTTAATACTAAATAAATAACTACATACTTTGACAGTACTACTGAAATTGTTGGAAAGTTCGTGTAGATTTTTACTAGATGACGTTGGAACATAACTGAATATGTCAAAATGATTGAATACATAAGACTTATTTACATATTATTAAACATGACATTTGAAGGTGCCGTAAAATTTTTTTTTTGATTCGTGTCACTGCATCTTTTTAAAAGTAGAACAAAATAAGACGTATTTCGATAACTGAGATTTTTCAATTACTGGAAAAGCAAAAATACTACACAAGCGACACCAAATGATGTGATGTTGAAAAAAAATACGGTTTATCTAGAACTGACATGAGTGACCTTTGTAGGTCAGTGAACCAGATTTTGTACTCAAAAATTTCCACCGGTCAGTCCGTTTTTTATTAAATGTTATACTATTTTATGTACTGCAAGGTTTTATTTTTAATAAAACTAGTAATATTTATGTAGGCATTTGTAAATAACATATTTTTATTCATTTAGTTGGGTATAAAAGAACTGAAATTTGAAATAAATTATGAACAAAGAAGATATATACTTGACAACAAGTAATAATAATAATCACGACTTACAGCTACGAGGCAACGACCAAGATGCTGATGATGATTTTTAATATTATCAATGTGTTTTTTGTATTTGTGTATTTTTAACAAGTTTATCAATAATTGGTAAAATTTCCAAAGTTGCAATTCTCAATAAAGAGTGTGGACTACACAAAAATTGTCCGCGGACCACCGGCTGCTAATAAATAATCCACAAAAACTATATGGAATTTGTTCGCTATGATTAGAACTAGTGAACTTCATTTCTTTTGAAGACATAAAAATCATCTTAACCAATTCTCGTCAAAAAATGTAAGAAATGTACAAATGTTCGTTTTAAAGTTTTCCTAAAAATTTACATGAACTTTCTAAATAATACAATTTCACCTATTAACACAATTTTATACAAATATACGCGTCTATATTATTCTAGCATTCATTGTAAGAATAAAAAAAGAAGAATAGAAAGTAATGAGAGAGAAAGACAACAGAGAAAATCTGACGATGACAGAGAAACTTATATGAAAAACTATAAAACATAATTAAGCTATAAGAAGATTCATAACTATTTTCATTTTTTCAGAATGAAATATTATATATATATATATATATATATATATATATATATATATATATGTATAATTTTGTACATATTGGAATTAAAATAATAATAAATTAGTTTTATTAGTTAAGTTAGTTGCTTGCAGATATGTAAGAATTGTTTGAAAATATTATTTTTGCACTGCTTCAAAAAACTAAATCACTAAATAATAATACATCATATTTTTTTTAAAAAAAAAACAGAAGCCAGAAATAGTATTTCGTTAACCACGTCTGACCACATTGTATAAAGCTATGACATGTAATCAATATTTTATAATAATGGATTAAAAGACGAAAATTATTTTTATCACTGGATATATACACACACACACACATATATATAATATATATATATATATATAATATATATATATATATATATATATATATATATATACATAGTATATATAAAAATATTTCGTAAAAACTAAATAACACTTAAGAAATGATTATGGAAATGTTAAAAGCTCAATATATATTGCGAAACACAGCCTAGTAAGCTGTAAGGATTAGATTGGATTAGTAATAAATTACTTGTGAAATCGTATAATCCTCTCTGATTAAATTTCATAAATAAAAAAAGATAAATAAGTGATATAACTAATATTATATGTTATCAATTTATAAAATGATGTATATGTTATATTTCAGGAAAATTACAGAAAGTTTTAAAAAGAACTCAGGTCATAAAAATAATGTCGTTTAACAAAAATGTAAAAGAAAAATTAGTATAACCTTATTTATAGAACCTAATGTAAAGAAATTATACTGAATTCTAATTATTTTTTATTCGAATTTTAAAGAAAATTATGAAAATAGAGTGACTATTTAACTGGTATATACATAGATACAGACAAATCTTATTTTTGCAATCGTTGCAAAAAAATAATACTTATTGCAAACCTTGTAAACAATTATTGCATTAAGTTACAATTTTAAATAAAAATATTAAAAAGTACGCACAAACACAAGATGACATAAACTTTATAAAATTAAAAGCCATTTTACATAATAAAAGTTGTTTATAAACTTCACATGAAAGCAGTTATAAAAAGATTAAAACTTCAGTTTATTAAGTAACAAAAAACAACTCTAACGTAAAATCAATAAAACTTCAAAGTTCAGTTTAAGTACTTTCTTAGAACAAAAAAAAAAATAAAATAATAAATATGAGAAGAAGAATTCTTTGCAGAGTGTTTGAGATGTTGCTTGTAAAAGTGTCATTAGAAAATTTAATTTTAACTAAGAAAACAACTGTAAACGCAAAGCACTTTTTTTACAAAAGTAAAAATTATATTTCAAGGTATTTAATTAAAAAAAAGCACGTGCAATAATAAAGATTTTGTATTTTATTCAAAAACATGTAATTTTTTATTTAATATATAAATAAACAGTGCTTCAATAAAGGACCATACTCATGAAAAAGACGTTTATAAACAAAAAAGTATAATGATTCCTAAATTAATTATGAATAAGGCATTTTTAATGCGTGGTATGAGTAATAGCTATTTCTCAGTAAAGGTCATGAACAAATTGTTTGTTAAAGTTTGGTCTAAACCAAATTAAAAGTTGGTATAATTGCTTCCTAAAATAAACAGAATATAAAATTTAAATTAAGATTTAGGTAGTCTCTGTGACTGAATATAACAGATGTGATATTTTATTTATAATTAAAAAATATATTTATTTGTTTTTTTTCCTATTTGGTATAAGGTTGAAATATTTGCAAATATTACTCACAGCAAAGACAGAAAAAAATTGTTTATTTATACGTACTTGACTAACTAAAAATTTAATATACAATTTATCTCTTTTATTAATTTCCATAATTTTGCAAGTTTTTAAAAATGTATGTCATATAAGAGCTATAAAATATTATATTTTTTTTAAAGAAGTATGATATATATATATATATATATATATATAAATATTAGAATACAAACTTAAAAGATATTCATTATCAAAAGTATTTTTAAGTTAAATTACTGTCAATTACTCAAATCAACCACGTCCCAAAGGAAAAAGCGTATGTGTATATACATATATGTATATGTATATATATATATATATATATATACAATTAATTTTTAATTGAATTTATTTTTCGAGTTAAGGCATATTGAATGGCAGGCCTCGATACTATATACAATTTTTTTATTCGTTTACTCTGCATAAACAATGATTTTCAAAATATATAAATGATACAAAAATTGACAACCACCACATCTAGATGATATAATATAGTTTTAGCATTGTTCCTAAATTAACTGTTTGCTCACCCCACAAAACACACAAAAAGCCTGATCAAAAATGTTCAATAATTGATTATTGATCTTTCTGATTGTTTCTTATGCATATTTTGATGACGATACTATCATTCTCAAAGTGCTTATGCAGAGAAAAATATGTGAAAGATAGAGGAATACTTTTATGTTCTGTGGAGTGAAGAAAAATTGAATTTGTGATTTTAGATGATATCTAGAAACTAATTATTTAGACAGAAAAGGTTTTAAAATTAGATTGATATTTTTTTTAAACAAATACACAAAAAATATAAGAATAATAATTTCAATATGTCATAATATAATTCTGATACTGTGGCTAAACTCACTTTCACAAATGAGTTCCTTTTATGCCCCACAAACGGTAATGTAATTATTGTTTATGAGCGTTTCGACAGCAATTCCATCAGCACCAAATCCATAAAGTATAGAAAAACTTTCTAAATCATATCAAATATAGTTCTTATAAGATTGCTTATTGTCAATTCATCAGAATTTCAAAGTACAAAAGGTAACTTGGCGCTCGGAGGACGATGGCATACTATCGAAATGTGTCTAAGCAACAGTCAAAAAGTATCAGTAATCAATCATTTATTGAACATTTGTGATTAGCAAAAAGTGTGATTTGTGAGCCGGGTAAAAATTAATTTTTGAAATTGAAACCAATATTAAAAAATCGAAATAATATACATGTTGAATACTGTCTATGTGTTTATTACGACTGATAGCATAGTTTCATAATTAAAAAAAATCAGAGTGATGTAAAACAACTGGATATAGTGTTCAAACTACAAATAAAGAAACCAAATCAAACTATGTCAAAGTACTAGATACCACAAATATCGTGTGGTTGAAGTTCCACGATTCTACTGTATTAAAATATGCATTAAAACACATACACTTTTAAATAATATGTGATTATATTTTTTTATATAACTCTTTTCCACATTAACCCTTCCACTATTAATTAAAAAATATGTTCAGAGTCTACTGAAAATATTTTTAGTCATTAAAGAGAAATAAAGTTTTAACTTAAAACTGAATGTTAAAATTATCTAATAAAGGAAATTACACATATTTTTTTGTCTTTAAATCGATTATACTAAAAATAGTGAAAATAATTCAGTGCTCATATTAATGTAAATGAATTGAAAAATTTGATAAAGAAATAAAAATACAGTAAGTAGTAGTGAAAAATAGTTGAATAAAGTAAAATAATTTTAAAGAAAACAACACCGTTAAATTCAATTAAAATATAATATAGACATAATAAAACGACGTTATCAAAGAATTGTAAAACATATAAGAATATGTATTTAAAAATGGTACAAAAACTAAAATACGAAACAACTATTTGTTTTTCATATTTTTTTACTGTCTTTTTAAAAGACTACAACAGTTTGAATCCCACAATGAATTAAAAAACAACATTTATACACTAAGCATGTATATAGGAAATAATTTGTGTAAACAAGAAAATCTGGTGTTGATATTCCTACTATCGTCTTAGTAAAAACATATTCATGACACAAAATTTAAAACATAAAAAATTGTCAACGTCTATTTACTTAAAATCCAGTATATTTTTTTTCTAATAAAGAGATGAACTTTACAAATCGACACTGGGAAAACCAAACCTCTTTATTCACAAATGTTTTTAATACAGAATCTCTTTATCCACATGTACTGAAATTCTCCTCGCGCCCATTACTTACATTACTCATCTAATGAGAACAAATGTAAACATTATAAAGCTCTCTCGTTCTTTAGAAAAAAATTCTTTTTGTCAGTTACGGGCTAACGTATTCTCACCGTTGAAATATTACACCATTATTCTTTAAAATGAGAGCATTTTAAAAAATAGTGGAAATTAATGCAACACACACACTACTTTTTATTATTCCCGCATATACAGTCATATTGTTTACATAAACTCATATACAAATATAGGTATCTCAGAAATTTATCTCACACACTCTTTTACATTAGATTAGATTTAGATGTAATGCTAATTTTCACAATTAAATTTAAGAAATTTTGAGTTTTATATATATATATATATATGTATGTATGTATATATATATATATATATATATATATATATATATATAACTCAAAAAACGAGAAATTAAAACAAGTCAAAAAGACAGTTTAAATTTAAGTCTTATTTATGTTACTGCATGTGATTTAAATGAAAAATCGAATACATTTCACATTAGATACAAATGAAAAATTCCTATCAACACATGCTCACTTATATATTATTCTAAGTTTAGATTATATTAAGATGTTTAGATTATATTAGATTAAGATACATAACTCACACATTCATATATATGTATATATATATATATATATATATATATATATATATATATATATATATATATATATAAATTAATAAATCTACAATATTTAAGGAAAAACATACATTAAAATAAGTTTCATTAAAAATAACTAAATATTTAAAAGTATGAAACCATGTTTTAAAAAAGTTTAAATTATAAATAAATAGAATATATTTAATTATTAGGTTATGTGGTTTTTATATCAGACCTATTGATTTTAGAAATAGAGTTGAACATAGTTTAAAAATATATTAAGAAGCTTTTAACCGATCAACAATTAACATAAACATGTTTATATCTAATTGTTTATTAGAACGAACAACAAGTAACAATTTTAAAAATCTGGTTTTAATTTACTAGTTTTTTTTATTAAAATGTGATTAATTTATATTACACAAATTGTTTTTATACATTTATTGAATAAATGTTGATTTATAGAATAAAAAAAAACAATATAAAATATTAATCACCATAGAAACTGTCAAAAAAAAAACTTGACACACGTCTAAATAAAACAACACTGTTAGTTTGAGAATGTCACGTTTGTCAGCGCTACGGAATGCACCGCCGTATTGGCAATGCGGCGTTCATAACCCCAACAGGCAAATGTACGAACGGGTCGAACGGAAAAGTTGGATTGAAAGCTCGATTGAAACAGATCTGGTCTACTGCGCGTTTCGCGACGTTCAGTTTCAGTGTGGACAACAGTCCGTACGGGGTGGACCACCGGATGGACAACATATACTTCTGTGGCGAGTGGCCGAAAGCGACTGATGTGTTTCGGTAGGCAAAACAAGAGCGGGAAAGGCGATGCGTCTCCACGAACGTGTTTCTGATAAGCGTCGTCGACGTCACGACGTCGCGGGGCGTTGTATCGATCCGAATCTGGTTGCGGTGGCCAGTGACGAAACGCACGCACGTACACAGAGCAGAGCATGGGTTCGAAGTGGCGCGAATGCGACAATGTTAAAATTTTAGGTTAGGTTTCGAAGCAGGATTATTACTTTTTAATTGCACGGTGTAAAAAAATAAACGTCTACTTAAAAATTCAACAGAATACGCATACGAAAAGCTGAAGATAATTTATTTACTTCGATTGAAACAAGTACGAAAGCGATATTACTGTTGAATTATTTATTTTTACATATAGATGCGCACAACATTTCTGTTTGGCTTTATAAAGAGTTAAACAAAAAATAAATATTTTAATATAACGAAAAAGTTTTGTATTTACACAGTTCTGGCGTTGTGACTAAATTCACTTTCAAAAATTATTTTTTCATTCACCTTACAAACCAAAAAAAAAATGTTTGTGATAAAAAATATCCAATAATTGATTATTGATCATTTTTGCTTGCTGCTTATGCGCATTGCGATCGAAACCTATGCTCGTCCTCATCATCAGTGTTAAGATACAAAAAAAAATAAAGAATTAAAAATTGCACAAAAAGATTTTTCTAAGAGTGATAATATCGTCACTGAAATACACATGAAAAATAATCAAAATTTACTTAACATTTTTGATCAAGAAAAAATTGTTTGGTTGCGTGGCGAAGAAAAAATGTATTAATAAAGAAAAGATTGAAAAACTTAATTAAAAAATATGTGACTCCCCCTCAAACAAAATAAAACATCTTTGAATGCTACCACTGATATCTTATTTTTTTTCGAATACAATCTGATCAAATGGCTGAGATCTGATACCATCCCTCTTCTTGAATTTCTAATTGTTTTATATATACAAATTAATATTTAAATACAGATATCTTACACAATCTCTATTCATAACTTTAACAACTTTTCATCAAGCCAAGTTTGATATGAAGTGGAGTCAAGTATGCTTTCTTCGGATTAATTATTTTGAATTATATTATTCTACCCTAGTATCTAATTGTGTCAAAATTGACGACTTTTAACTTGATAACGAACAAAATGTAACCGGACTATTTTTAAACTAGACCGCTTTTTTAATGGAAATTAAATCCTTGAGAGACTGTTGGGCTAAAGAGCTCAAAAAGGGTTTAAAAAGAATATGCAGCAGCTCAAATTTATCATCACACCAATTATTCCAATTATATCTTGTAAAAGTTACACAAAAATGTATTTATAGAAAAATTAATTATCAAATAAATGTATTTATTATTTACACAAATGATTTTTTTACTCATGCTACAAACCACATAGCTTTTTCTGTGTAAAAATGTTCCATAAATAATTATTGACATTTTTGTTTATTGTACGCATTTCGATGATGATGCATGATATCATTAAAACACCAAGGTACAGAATAATATTTTTTTTTATGTATGTGAATGATTTTTCTATACTTTGGCGTTCTGATGATGATGGCATCGTCATCGAAATACACATAAGCAACAACAAAAATTATTAACAATTGTTTAATGAACATTTTTGATTAGAAAAAGTATTGTGGTTAGTACGAATAAAAATAAAGTTTTAAAAGTGAATTTAGTCAAGATGTTTGAACTATATTGTGTATTTATTGAGTAAAATGAATACACTTTTAATTCGATTTTTTTGTCAGTTTTCTGAAAAAATAAAGCGAATGATTTTTTTTAATAGTTTGCGTAAGAGCCGAAATTTGTTTCCTCACGCCATTGATTAATATAAAAGTTATTCATACCAAAATCAATTAATGTAATATATACATATACATATATATATATATATATATATATATATATATATATATATATATAAATTATCAGAACAATAAATTTGAAATCTCAATTTTAACGACAATGTTTAATTCTCATAAATGTTAAAATAAAAAAAGAACAATTTAAAATTTTATGTAATTTAAATTGAAAATTACTTAAAGTAAAAAATAGAAAATGATCTAACCAAACGATCTGTAAACTTTAAAATAGCAACTTTCGTTAATAAAAAAATTAGTTATAATCTTAAAATAATTAGAATAATATTTCTTTAAAAAACAAATATAAACATTTACCGCACTTGAAATAATAATTATCTGAAATGTACACTTTACAAAATGTTTATTTTACACTAAATTAACTTTTATATAATTTTGTAAAATAAACAGTTCCATTCTTGAACAATGCCGAAGACCGTTTAAATTTTTTTATTATATTTCATTTATAAGTTGCTAACAAGTACATTTCAATTCAATACACAACTGAACACTTGTATAAATTCAATGGAAATAATAAAAGAAAAAGTAAACAAAACATAAAATACAAATATGAAAATAAACATAAAAATAAGCAAGTATAATCAAATAAATAGTTTTTTTTATATTTTCGTTTACGTTTTGTATTCTTTTCCTCTGCATACAATATAAAAGAAAAACTGTAAGCATATCTGAAACCATTTCCTACAACAAATTTACTTTTAACGCAATCCATGGATCCAATCTAAGAACAACATAAATAAAAAATACAAACTGTGTTGAAAGAAAAATCATTTAAAATAAGATTACTCCTTCAGATTTTCTTAGCAAATCAGAATTCACGTACAAAAGCTTATAAATAAACTTGATAAATACTCATGATTTCGATAAATAAGAAATAATTTACGAAATCAGCAGTCTTTATAATTTAGATTAAAGAAGGAAACATATTTCAAATATAAATACATACATTATATATATATATATATATATATATATATATATATATATATATATATATATATATATATGGGTGAAAAGTAAAGGAATGGGCACGTTTTACAAAACGTCATTACGAAAATCAGCACTTTAAAATGACCACCAATATTATCATTCATAGTGTTCGAGATCAGGAAGCACGATATCTGTATATTTGTACAGAATTCAAAGAAATGAAAATGTATTTCATAATACGTCCGACTGCACATCTATAACTGTCAGAATCGGATAATAAATGGCCATCGCTCATCATATTTCTTTTGAAAATGATTTCAATGGCATAAATATTCGCCATTAACACGTTCGTTGTAAACGAGACATTATTTATATACACATAAAATGCAATTTCAAATGCTGTATTTCTTCCAAATACATCAATTATTGTAAATTGACTGACCTAATTTTAAAATTACACATTATATACATACACACACTGTATATGTGTATATATATATATATATATATATATAATTTCAAATAGTATCGTTAAAAAAATACAATCTTTATAATAATAACATTTAAAAACTAAAGAATATCAATTTAATTCATTGGTTTATAAGTATTGTATTAGGTTGGTAGAAAAACAGTTGCGATTGATGACCTTTAAATTCATATACATTTTTCTCTTCTTTGATTTGCTTAGTTGTTCAAAGTCGTCCAGGACTGTTAGATGACTAACGCCTAACTTTTGTCCAAGCTCTCGAATTGTTGTGTATTATTCTGATTCAACTAACGCCTTCAGTTGCTCGTTATTAACCGAAAAAGGACGCCCGCGACCGTCTTCATCTTCAAGACTCTCGTCCTCAGGACGAAATTTTTAGAACCATCATTCCATCGTACATTCCTTAATAGTATCCATACCAGGAGTATCGTTTACTTTACGAACAGTTTCTCTTGATTTGCCACCCGTTTTCAACTAGTACAAAAAAATTCGCTTATTCGCTTCTTTCCATCTTTAATTCAATAGCCCAATTTGAAGCAAAATTAATAATAAAACCAAAGTCGATGTCACCAAAATACCGACCGAAAATTGCACTTTTAAATGATATTAACATGAAAACGATGAAATGATTACTTTCATTGAAAAAGTTAAGGTCAGAATTCAGAAAAAAACCGCAATTATTTTCCTATAAACCTAATATTTAACATGTAGACATTATTTTCATCATAATTATTTTTTAGAATAATTTACTTTCAAAAAGGAGAATTTCTTAATGAAATGAGCAATTAAATTGCAACTTGACTGACAAAGATTAGAAGTGAATAAAAAATGAATTTCTGTTTAAAACTTTTTCATTTCATCTGAAAAAATACTATTTTACTAAACACATGCTTAGGCATATTTGAGTAGATTAGTCAAATGATTACAATTTAAGTAACATTTTCTATAAAAGACATTCTTTTTGTCTTCTAGGATGAAAAGATCTAGAAATAGGTCCTTATTTAAATTAATTTATAATTTGAAGAATATACTGCAAGTTTTTCTTATAAGGATTCTGTGTCACCCATCGGCTTAATTTTGATACCAATCTAAAATATTAAATAGACTAACAGTTATTTGATTCTAAATTGTAAAATTACATGTGATTTCCACAAAAACCGACATGAGACAAAAAATAGAATAAAGAACTATATTATATTTGATTATATATTGACAGTTTTTTAAATATTATTTATTTCATCACTAATAATAATTTTAAATTAAGTTGGGTAATGTAAATTAACATTAGCAATAAATTAATTGCTTCTCCTCTCGGTATTAAACGTGTTAAAGATCAAATGAAATCTGCAATTATGTCCAATTCACAGAAAGTGACTTTACGGAAAAAACATTTTTGTAATATAACAACACCTGCTTTTTATTATTTGAACGACTGTTGTAACCACTTAAAATGTGTATTTGTAAGTGATATTTCATCCCTCTTGTTCCACAGACTTTATGCAGAATAACTTTTATTTTTACTCCACGAAAGAAAAGAAAAGAAAAACATTAGCAGTGAAAGATTTTCGCTTCGAGAAAGAAGTTACAATCTGTATGAAAATTTTTTCTCGGAGTGAGTTTATGTATTGGTTTCACAATGGAAAATATATAGTAGTAAGAAAAAAATATACCAAGACAAAAAACGACAATTAAAGTTACAAATATTAAACATCTGTTTTTATTTCTGCTGCTTTCATTTGAATTACTATCGTATTGTACAAAACAAAATCAATTACACAAGAAAATTGAAATATTTTCTCAACAAATTGTTAAAATAAAACAATTACTTGAAAAATATACAGAAACAATACAGTACGTTGGAATAAAATATTTTATAACTTTCATAAAAAACAATCGTTTTTAATTAGCTGCGATGAAAATAATTAAGGAAATTAATACACTGGAGCAAGAGAATTGCGCGGAAAAAATTTATGAATATAGAGTTTTTACAAATAAAGAACCTGTATGTATATGTGTGTGTATGTATATATATGTATATATATATATATATATATATATGAGAGAAAGAGAGGAAGTGAAAAAAAAGTATGTACAAATAAAATTTTAAATAAAGTATCAGGTACGTGCGATAAATACAATTGCAAATATTTTATTTATTTCTAAAAAATGACCTTGCATAAATTAACTTTGTTAAAATCGACTAAAAATATTTCGGTGGATAAGTAGATTTATATATATATATATATATATATATATATATATATATATATATATATATATATATATATATATTGTATGTGTGTATTCAATAACAGTTGTTGACAATAAACGATATATTTTTATTATATGAGAACACAACTAGCAAATTTATTAGCATAAATATTATTATATACATTTCACTTTCGACAATAATATAAAAATCTATTTATATGCCTATAAACATACTAAAAATAAATCTTATATATATATACAAATATATTTTTATATTAGAAATACTTCGAATACGTACCTCTATAGGCGGGTGAATTAATTATTACAATATACAGGACGTCATACTATAATGACGCACATATATTTTTTATAATGTTCTCGTGGTAACTATGAGTTAGTTTTTCATGACGTCGTGTGAAATATATATATGCGGTCACTAATAACACAATTACAACACCAAAAGAATGCGTATTTTCAAAGTCAAGTACACTTTATTGATTTGTTATTGAGGAACTGATAAGAATTTAAGTTACATTTTTTATCTCTTGATGATATGTAAAAATAGTTATTTTTACAACTATAACTAACATGAAATAATTTCTTGCAGTATTTTCTTTACATATATATATATATATATATATTCAAATTTAGAAATTTTATATAATTTTTCCAGAACATTTTTTAATGTAACTGTTTTTCATGTTATATTTTTTTAAATTATACTTTTTATGCGACCTTATACTTGTCGCTATTTTTATATAACAATTTTCTATACAACAAAATGTCATTCATTGTTATTTACCTTATACTCTACTTTTACAAACAAGTTCATAATTTTAGGCTAGCTGTTACACTGTTCTCTTTTCCAATTTTGATATCTCATTTTACAGAATGATATTTTCGAACCGTTCTTAGGTACACCTTTTTTCATAAATAAGTCCTGATTGTTATTTGAAAGAGTTGTTATTTTAAAGACTTTAACAAGTTTTCCAACAATCAATTTAAAAGTATAGAATTTATTAGGTTGATCGGAAAATAATTGCGGTTTTTGTTTTCTGAATTCTAACATTTTAACATTTTTTTTTTCAATGAAAGTGTCATTTCATCGTGTTCATGTTAATACTATTTATTCAAATTGACTAACCACGACTCTATCATTTATTATCATTTATCTATTTATAATTTTCACACACCTATTGTTACTATTTTTCTATTATACTATTTTTTCACGTTACTGTTTTTCATATCACTCTTTTATTATCATTTTCGTCACTATACTTTTTTTAATATTAAAATTTTACGCTAATATTACTTTTATTATCATTTTTATACTACTAATTTTCATTTCACCAATTATGAATAGTAATTTTTCATATCATTATTTATTATAGTCATTTATTGTGTCCTTACTTTCACAGAATGCTTCTTTTTCATTGGATTAATAGATAAATGTAGATAACATTAATATTTTTTTTATAAAATTTAAGAATTCTACTAAGTTACATATATACATAAATATATATATATATATATATATATATATATATATATATAATATACATATTATATATATATATATATATATATATACATATATATATATATATATATATATATATATATATTTATGAATATGTGTATATGTTAATGTTCGATAAAAAGAACCTACGTCAATTTTTTCACTTTAATTTACATAAAGCTAAGATATAGGTTGTTGTTTTCTTTTGGACTATAGAAAGATCTTATTTCAAACTCTCATAGTGAATGTTCTAATTGTTAAAATGTACTGGCATTTATGGACATAATTTATAAAAACAATTTAATTAATTAATTTTTTTATATCACATAAAAGATAAAAATAGAAAATATATTACTAAGAGCGACTAATATAGCTAGAAAAAACCTTCAATAAAAAGTGTTATATACAGAAAAGTTATAAACAAATGTAAAGTAAAACTTCTTATTTTGAATAACATAGAACATGATTAATATAAACGAACAGTATAAATATTCTTTTAATTTTAAATCATCAACACGTGAAATAAAACATAACATACATCATGCAAGTGTTGCATGTAACAAGTTTAGAAACATTTATACAATGTAATTTTTTATAAAAAAAATAACACTGCTAATGATAAAGAAAAATAGAAACATAATTGAAACTGATGACTTTGTGACATGTAACTTTAATTATTTAAGCACATCAACATAATTATTTTTCCAGAGATAAAGTTAAATATAGTTTGTAGTCGTCGCGTGCTAAAATTGTCCAGTTTTAGTGAGACCGACCGTGATTAAATTATATGTAAATATTTGTACGAGACATCAAGCAAGAACAGATAATAATCACTTGAATAATTGAGAAAAATCTACGTAATTTTTCACTATTAAAAAATAGTTTCGCTTTACAAAATATACTGAAGTAGAATATTGTTTTAATAGAATTTTGCAATATTTTATTTTTTCAACAAATAAAATTTGTTGATTGTTTTTTCATTTTATCATAAATAATTATTTTTTTTAAAAAACATAAACATAATATTAAAATAAATAATTATAATCTCAATAATTAAAACCTTAACAGAATATATATATATATATATATATATATATATACTGTTAAGGTTTCAATTAATGTGATTATAATTATTTATTTTAATATTATGTTCATGTTTTAAAAAAAATAATTATTTATGATAAAGTAGAAAAATAATCAACAAATTATATATATATATATATATATATATATATATATATATATATATGATTTACTAATAGATAAAAGGTTATTTCAATTTATTCGAATATAAACGATCCAATATATCTCTTTTCCAAACATCCAATACATTTTTTGAAGTTCTTATTTTTTTATGTCCTTGCACAATTCTCTCATTCCATAAAGTGCATTTTTTCGGATCAAAAAAATTCAATAAATGATTATTCATCATTTTTTATTATTACTTATGCGCATTTTGATGGTTATACTGAGATATAGAAGAATCTTTTGTTCCATCTGTTTATTATTTTTTGCACATTTTTGCATTTCTTGTCTCCCAATAAATAATTTCTGTTGTTTATCTGTTTTCTCTTCTTTGTTATTTGTTCATTTCCATTTCAAACCCTCGACTCTGTTTTTGTTTAAAATTATTTTCACAACACTATGAAAAAACACGAATTGAAGACAAAGAAAACTATCTCATTGAAGTTCTTGTCTATCTTATGTTTCAAAATGTTGATCTACTTTTCAGCATTATCTTAAAACATTGAATTATTTTACCATTCCAACTCCACTCCCATATTTCTCACACAGACAAAATATAATAATCCGATCCGTTGATTAAATAATAGAAGTTTCAATATAAATATTGAGGTGTTTCATCTAAGCGAACTCCATTTTCCTCCTAATTATTTAGTCAATATATTATTCTAGATATTAAATTAACACAGATAGACATATTTCATAAATTCCTTTGTCTGAATTGGACTCGAAGGACCGAAATATGTGAATCCGATAGACGCATCAATGGATTTTTTTCTAATAAAATTTATTTATGTAATGTACTCTAGTTTTTGATGATATTGTTGTTTTTTACCTTCACAGACAATTATCACTGCAAAACTACATCCACCAAGGATGTATATACATCTATACACAATAGCATTTATAACTCTTCTGCCTGCTCTTACTACATCTGAAACTGTACTTCAGAATGGAGATAAAAACGCTCAAGCACCTTTTATTACTGATCCTTTTAGTATGAGCATTAGTGTATTTACATATGTATGTATGTACATATGTATATGTATGTATGTATATATAAATAATATATATATATATATATAATTTTATGTATTTTATTGTGGCTTATCACAAATGAATCCTTATTAACTCACAATTCATTTTTTTCAGAACCTCAGCACCATGAGAATAATAGCATCGTCCCTTAAGTGTGTATAAGCAACGATTAAAAGTCAATAATAAATTATTGAATATTTTTATCAGAATTGTCATCAGAAAAAAACGTTTTTTGGAGAAGTGATTTCCGGGAATAATTTTAGCTAGGAGCAAAAGCTATATTGGTATCAAGGATTTTTTGTTTAAAAAAACACTATAATTATTAGTTTAAACGATGATTATTATAAATTATGTTCGATCAAAAACATACAATACAGAAATCTATAAACAAAACGATTTAATTCTAAAATTTTCATTTTTATAGAACAGAAGTGAAAAATAAAATTTAGTATAATAAACAGTACAGATATACACGGTCGATTTTTCGGTACAAACATATATAGAGTGCGTATATCAACAAGTACTACCTTATTTGAAATGTATGACTTATTATTATTTATCATTGTTTAGATTTTAATTAAGTTTTAAATTAATTATCAACATGATCAACTAATTACATCGGGCGACTAAATACAGTGTTTTGATATTTGAAACGGCCGAGTGCCGCTTCATCTTTTCGTTATACGTCGTGAAAACAAACAGGAATGATCTCAAATTAAAAGTGGTAACGCGAGACCAATAACCTTTATCCATGATCAAACACATATTACTATGTACATAAAATTCATAAAATCGTTCGTTACCGAAACTCGGTCCTTGGACTGTAATCTCGCAATTTTCATAAATCTCGAATAAAATATTGAGTTGGTTAAGTGTGCAAAGTGCTCGCTATAAATAGGTGCGGTGAATGGTATATAATAGGTGCGGTGAGCCGTTCCATTATCAGACAATACGTATTTGTCTTATTAATGTAATAGTGCCGTCGCTACTACTCTACTCGGTTTTAAATAGGGGATGTTTTCTTTCAAGCGAAACTAGTTCCTTGTTTCTATTTCGACAAACTTTTAAATTAATCACCTGCTTGGTTATTCATTCATTTCATTCAAACAGAACACTTATACCATTAGTTCTGTAGATGAATACACACACACACAAATAAATAAATACGTAATGTTTGTATTTATATATATATATATATATATATATATATATATATATATATATATATATATAAATAAATAAGATTCTCTCTACATTCATTATCTTATCCACTTTTAATCTTTATGTGTTCAGAAAATGAATGTTTATTAAAAATTTTCTTTTCAACACGCACAAAAATATTGATTTAATATCATCTGGGTGTCTTTAATCATATACTATTACTAAACATATGTTTATGTCTTAAGCCAATTTGTTTTTATTTTTAGAACTTATATCGTACATATTGTACTGAATACATTTTGATATCTTGAATACTTAAACAGTACTGACTGAACATAAGTAATTTTCATAAAATATTTTTTCACTCAACAAAATACAAAAAAAAAACCGATGAAAAATGTTTAATAATTGATTATTGATTTTGAATTGTTGTCGCATACGCATTTCAATGACAATGCATCATCTTCTGAACGTTCAAGTGCAGAAAATTTATTTTAGTCTTCCGAAGACGATGGAACTGACATCGAAATGTATACAAACAACAAATGAAAAAATCAATAATCAATTATTGAACACATTTGATCAGAAAATGTTTATGGTTTGTGGCATGAGTAAAGAATTCATTTGTGAAAGTGAATTTAATAATAATGGAAAATTATATTGTAACATTTTATAATATATGATTGATAATTCATAACGAATAACCAAATGATTACCTTATATAAAAGTATCTTTATTTAATTATGTAAACATAATTTTATTTCATATGCTTTCTCAATCTTTTAGTCAACTTGGAAATTCCATTCTTCCAGACAGATTTTACAGGTTTTTAGATGAAAAACTGTTAAAGGTGATTTTTTATACTAAAGAATCAAAGTTCTTAGCATTAACGAAATTTTGCAAAGACTAGAGCAAGAAAAAATTTGAATATGCAAGATCTGGTGAATATAGGAATTGCGGTTACAAATTCCAGCTTTAGTTTTAACATTTTTTCTAGGTAGTCAAAGAGATACGAAGTTTAGCATAGTCTTGAAGGAACATGAAATTCTGTCTATTAGTTAATTCTGGACATTCTTCTTGAATTGTTGACTTTTAATCAACAAGTTGCGAGCAGTACTAATCTGAATTTATCGATTGGTTGTTTGGTAGGATTTCATAACATAAGATACTTTCCTGAACTCATGAAGACACAGAGGTCGCTTTCTTCGGATAAATATCGACTTTAGGAGTGGATAATAGTGATTTATCTTGCTTACTCTACAACATTTTTAATTGACGTTATTGTGGCCGATCCACATTTTATCGTTTGTCAAAATTTGCTTTAAAAATTGTACAATTTCGCTGTATTTGTACGATAAGTTCCATAGGAAAATGATTATCATTATTTTTTCATTAAATCGTGCCGAATCCACCGTGACAATTTATGTAAACACAGAGACATCGACAAACCTAACATTTCTGGCAGAAAATTGAAATTTTTCTGTCCAGTGCGCTCTAAAGATGGAGGCATCGTCATCTAAATTCACATCTCATAATCAAAATGAACAATAATCAATTACTGAACATTTTGAACAGAATAAATGTTTATAGTTTGTAAAGATTCGTTTGGAAGATTGAATTTAACCACAATATATATAAAAAAAAACGATAATTAGAAGTCAACAAATTATATTATTATACAAGCGAATTTTTTTTGAAAAAAAAAATCTTATATTATACAATATTATTAGAAAACAAAACTTAATTTTTAATTAAGTGTAAACGATATAACTTCAGTATGATTCATTAATGTTCTCACATATTTCAAAGCTTTATATTTTTTAATTTGTTCAACAATTAATAAAATAATTACTTAGACTATTTTCATTAAACATGAATGTCGTAAACAGGTGTTCATTTATAATTAATTTCAACTAAATGTTTTCATATGCCAAAGGTTAATTAGAATTTTAAAACTCGTTCGATCAAACTAAAGAAAAATAGAACTTTTTATTTGGGTACAAAAGTATAAACAATATTATTTTTCACATCAATACAACTTAATGAAAAAATCGATTCAATAATATTCTATTAATATAATATTTTTAATGAACTAGTAATAAAATACCGCATATACATATATATATATATATATATATGAATGAAAAACGATAATACACTCATCGCATTGTTTATTATTGTAATGACACGAATTTTAATATATAATCGATATAAAACGCGTTCAAAATCCCTAGCTACCCTACATATAAAATGATTATTACTTGTATGGGCACGATTCTTTCACGACTCTACTTCAGATTAATTAAATAGAAACGCTGCTGAGACGAATTGAACTTTTTACGGCTCCCGAATGTAATTTACAAGTGAAACATTTAATACATAACAAGTGGGTGTAGCTTATTAAAATAATTTTACATATATGCATTTATGCAAATATATACATACATATATATATATATATATATATATATATATATATATATGTATTTATATATATATATATATATATATATGTATATATAAAAATATGTGTGTTTGTGTGTGTATGTATGTGTGTGTAAATTCGTACATTTTTCTTTTAAAAAAACAACATAAATTTATGTAAAAAACACACCTTATATAACTATCTATCGGTGTAACAAGTATAAAAATAAATAACATTACTGCTAGGTCACAACACAATATTCGTTTCAACGATCAAAAAAACATACAGTTTAATAAGTTAATTGATTATTCCATCATATAGAAAAGGTACCCTTTTTGAAAACCATTAAAGTTATTGTATTTTATTTGTGTTGTGATGTTCCTGCATTGCCATCTCAACAAATTACTCGAACTAGAATATTTTCGAAGATTGGTTCTAGTCTTTGCTATACCATATAACTACATTCAGATTTAAAAAATATTATTTATATATATATATACATACAATTATTTTTGGCTAAGTCTCGTGATTTATTATATTAATATAGCTAAATTACCTATTGCCATCTTTAGGAATGATTAATAACCAATACAGTTAACAGATTAAAGTTTGCTAAAACTGAAAAATAATTTAGTTTTCTTCATTAAAAAAACATATTTATTATTGTTTATGATACTTAAATATTTTAACTCCTTCATAACCAGCAAGATATATATATATATATATATATATATATATATATATATATATCCCATTTACAACATATTTTTTGAGATCCATTGGGATACCTTATTTCCAGTTTCAAAGTTATTCATCCAAAAAACAAAAATTAAATCCAGAAAGCTTTACTGAAAAACTGCATACCGTTTCTAATATGAATATTATTATTGTTTAATCAAATTGTTCTAAATAACTTAAATGAATTTACATTAATATTATGTTACCAATTTTTCTCATTTTTTAAGTATATATGAAATATATATTCATGAAAATTAGATGATATCTTCATTATTTTATTTGAAAGCATATTAATTTGAATATATCAGAAAAACGAAAAAGGTCCTCATTATTAACCTAAATCATTTTGATTAGAAATTAAATTAAATGAGGTACATCATATCTTTATCATTATTCATTGACTCATAATATAAATACATATTTATGAATTTCTTGTTTATATATATATATATACAAATCTACCAACCACTATTACAGCTGACATTTAAAAAAAGCCAAAACGTATATTTATAAATCAATTGAACATATATTTATAATTTAATTGAAAACAGTACTCATTTTCAAGAATATATCATTTAATTAACATTCTACTTGAAAATTCATGGAATCACATATCAATAACAATGTAACGTGATAATAATTAAATACAATTTATATTCATATGTTGTGTAATCAAACATATAATATAAAATAAAAATTCCTAAGTATAGCATTATAAACGAATTAATTTCAGAACTATATATTTTTCATCTTCATACATTTCAAATGTTTTCCTTGTAAATCCTAACCTAGCATATTGAACATTCGATGAAAACGTTTCAATACCACTGATACATTTGCAATGGTTTAGATACATAAATAAAAACGTATTAGTTGTCTAAAATCATATAAAATTAATTTCTTACCTTACTGATTAGACTAATTTGCACAAATCTTAAAATCTGACAGATCGACCACTAACACACAAACACATGGCGTATTACAATGCCAGTAGTATCCACTGAACTCAAAATAAGGTTGAGTTTATCCACTGAACAATATGTTGTTGAGAAAATAAAATATAAATGTAATATTTTCTTAATTGATTTTAATAATACTGATGTCTGTAAATAAACTTAAAATGTCTAAATAGATGTCTATAATTAAATGTCTGAATATCTGATAATCAAAATTCAAATGCACTCCATATCATTTATATTTTTTGAAATGTATCAGGGTTTTAAGAATTTTTCTATTTGTAATCAGAAAAGAGATAACACAGCTATACCACTCAAATCGGACATGTATATCTATATATATATATATATATATATATATATATATATATATATATATATATATATATATATATATATATATATGCATGTGTATATATATATATATATATATATATATATATGCATGTGTATATATATATATATATATATACATACATATATATATATATATATATATATATATATATATATATATATTAGTATTAAATATAGAAAGACTTATATAATACAAGTACTTAGAACTCCGATAGTTACGTACTAAATAGTTTAACTATGAGATAAGTTTTTCATATATTTACTTACTAATATTTTGATTCATTCTAGTTATTTTTAAAATAAAATTGAAATGTTTTTTATGTACGATAATCGAAAGACAAATAACCTTAAATGAATATTATTGTACAATAACATTTTCAGACGAGAAAAATATGATTATATTAACAATATGCTTGTTACAAGAACTAACCTACATTTTAAAAAAGAAACGCTTGTACCTAATATTCCAAGAATATTTTTAAAAGTGTTCAAAAGAACTTGTCCTAATGGGTTGTTTAATTTATAATAATTGAGAGAAATTCTTGTTTGAAAAATATAATTCGATAGCATTTATTTGAAATAATAATAATTAAATGAATCCTTTTAACAATGGTAACTCCTTATATTTACTCAGTAGATGTGCTATTTTATATTGTATTTTGTTCAAATATAAATACATGTTTCTATTCTTACATATTTCTATTCTTAAATTCGATTCGATTATTATTATCAATTCAAAAAATTCCATTAACAAATTGTTTTGTAATTCTGTTTATTTCCATTAATTCGATCTCATTTCTTAAAGAGAAATCTTAAAGGTCATGAAATATTATATAAATGTTCTAATATTTATTACCGTTCTGTACATTTATACAAACCAGAAAAGTAAAAATATAATGTTTGAAATAAAAACGGAAAAATAAAAAAGAATAGAATTACTTTCCTACATATACGATGTCTATCTATCTTCTTCTGTTCAATATTTTATATTGTTCATAAAACTCGTTCACGAGTATTTATTCCGTTGTGTTTATGTAATGTTTTAAGTTTTATGTAATTGTCTTATGGACCGAGGTTACCTTTTCATGTAGATACAAGTGAAACATCACTTATTTTTCGTGATCAGCAGAAGCAGCACTCTTTCTGATGAAAGCAATTACTTTTGAATATTTCATATTGCACCTTAGCTGGTGTTAGTGTTTAGTGGTAAGTTTTTTTTTATTTATTAGATATTTTTAAATATTTTTCTGTTTAAACGCATGTAATTTTATATTTTATTTTCTTCTTTTCAATATTACAATTATTCTATTTTTCGTTTAAAAATTTATTTAAACAGACACTAATTTAAATTCGAATTCTTATTCAGAAATATAATTGTACTGTTATTTTTGTATTCGAAATTACGTTTTTGTACACTTTTATTTGTTATTATTTGATTTGTTTTATTATTTTTTTAATTATGTTATACAAAGGAAAGTATAAACATTGTTTTTAACAAAAATACTTAAACAGGTCAAAAATATTTATATAAAACACTGTACTAAAATAAAATCAGAATACAATTCGTATTTAATGTGCAGTAGGGATAATTTTTATGTATATGATTAACTGATGTATAGGTTGATTCAATTTAGGCTTCCACATAGAAGTATTAAAAGGGGGCGCAGGGAATAAGAATCATATTTTTTATTTAGTATTTTTGTTAAATTCAATATTAAATTATTAAATGGGGATTAATTTTTTTTTATAAAAATTTTTTGGCTTTGTAATAATTTCTTGTAGAATCCTAAGTTGAATTACTCTATATATACTTCTTTCATAATAAGATTTGCATTGAGATTTATATATCATATTGAAATGCGTTTTGTATTTTGACAAAGTATATTTCTTTTTGGTAAATTAATAATAAAGAAATATATAGAAATAAGTAAAATAAATACGTTTTTGTTGTATGGAAATATGTAAAATAATGCTTGGCATAAATGTAGTTAACTGAGAAATATTCCCGAGAGAGAAAAGTTAAAGTAATTAATCCTGGTTGATGATTTACTTTGATATGTAAATTTCGATTTAATCTCTAATTATGATTTTCACCAATAGCTATATATATATATATATATATATATATATATATATATATGTGTGTGTGTATGACACTAAGTATAATTTTTTTGTTACAGATTTTGTGCTTCATCCCTTTTACCTTCACAAAACCGCGAAAAAGATTTTTTATTTTAATTAATTTTTTTGATTTGAATGAATTAATAATTTTAAATATTAATACTTTTTAATATTATTTCTTTTGCTTTTATTAAGATAATATAACTAAATTAGATTCATTAGAATTAATCATTGCTGTTTAATTTGCACATATAATTAGATTTCCATTCAATTTTTTTTTTCACAATTTCATATCGTTTATTCCTTCTTGTGTGTGAAGTGATAGTGATTGTGCTTCAGTCAGCTATTGCAGAGATCTTCCAACGATTGGACATTAGTATTTGTTATCAGTATTGGATTCGTCAACAGGTTTTTATTTTTTTAATTCGACTGTATACAAGCGCAAATTCCATCGTTCTTCCTCTCTGTTAGGAGATTAGGTTTAATTTATTGTTTAGATATCATTTTAATACATTGTTTATATCAATACTGTTTAATATTTAAATAGAAAAATGTTTAAAATGATATCTTATTGAATTATTATGCATCTATATTATTTTTGCATATATTACAAATAGGTTGATTGTTTTACTGGTCGACTGCAGTATAAGAAATGTTATATTGTTTAGTCATCAGTAATGTAGTCAGCATCGGAGCTTTTGAAGTGGATGAATTGCATTTATGCGAAATTGAAACTTCAACTCCAATCTTTTTTTACACATGATTTTCAGCGTTAGGTCAGGCTGCATAAAGCAGTGTTAGAATAGTTACGCATATATTAATCCGCTTCACGGATTGTATATGTGATCACCTTGTAGCAGGTGTCATTAGGGAGTCTCGATCGTAGGGGAGGGCCAGCATAACTTAACGACGAGTCTCTAGTATTTGTTTTACTAATGTTTTTCTTCATGATTTTCAGCATTTTTCTTTCAGCTATCTCTTTTCGATTTTGTTGCTTTTAAAATTAAATTAATTGTATATTTTCTTAATTTTTAATTAAATAAGTTTTTAAAGTTTTTTTTTTTAAAAAAATAGTAATCATTAGTTTAATATTTTTTAAATTTATTTTTGAGTAAAATAATTTACTTTTTATTTTTGAATTGTTTTTTAAAACTTGTGATTAGTTTTTTATTTTTGAATATTTCAATTTTTAGATTTATTAATGTAGATCAATTTTTCTAGTAAATTAATAATTTGAATTTAGTATTTTTAATGTAAATGTTTAAAGTAGATTTAATTTTTTTAATAACTGTTTCGCGAACCCACCTACCGAACACGATTCCTTTCGAAGGTGTTCTATCATCATGATCTTCAGGAATAATGTGTACAAATAGTACCATTACTCAATTCTAGATAGGAAAATAGACTGATTGTGTATCTGAATTTACTGTGCATACTGAATGAGATTCTAATACGAGTGATGACGAGTTTTGGAATCTTGGTGTGTGCGATAATTTCTATTGATACATAATTTGTTTATTGATTTAGATCTTTCCCGAATTTGCGTTTGTCGTACAGTCATATGCATGTACAAATGTATATGCTCGCGTACATATGTTTATATATATATATATATATATATATATATATATATATATAATCATTGCGCAGTTGGTCAGTTAGTGAGTATTTACAAAATCAGTTGATTTAGTAAAAATGTTTTTTTTTTAACTTAAAGAATGCTTCCTTCTTATAAAAATTCCAATAAACATTTTTGAAAGTTCACAGGTTTTCTGCGAAAATTTAAAAATGTTGATTAAATTATATAAATTAACATATTTCTACTCCAATTCAAAATTTACCTAGTTATTAAATTTTTAAATCAATCATTTTTCAGTAATTGTTATTTGAAATACATATTTTTTAAATTCATATGTTATTATATTGCATTTATTGATATTTATAAAATGTACTTTAATTTTTCTTTCTTTTTCATACGATAAAATTATTATTGAATACAAATGTTTATAACTTGTAATATTATTAGATTTTTGAAATTTACTCATTTTTGTTAGTAAG